>JARQOD010000002.1:308158649-308240743 GCA_033576555.1 Oophaga sylvatica | reverse complement strand
CACTCTGGATCTGACATCCAGCTGACCCCGGGGCAATGCTGGTGGAATGCTGGCATTCTGCTTGCATTGCCCATAGAAGTGAACGGCTGGGTTCCGCAATCTGCAGACGCCCGTTCGCTTTTGTAATACCGCATTACGCTATCAGTGTCAGAACAAAAAGAAAAGCATTTTCTTCTTTTCCTTCCACTGCAGGTTAGCGGAACGGTGGCATTACAGAAGCGAACAGGCGGCCCGTAGTGCATATGTAGCGGAAGTGTGAAAGCACCCTTATGCTACCACTGTTTTAGAACTCCAAAGCACGTGCTTTACTAGCATTTTTGAGAGCGCTTTTGTGAGCGCTCTCAGTAATGACCCATAAGATACAGGCTATTGATGAACACTAAGTGCTCAAAAATAGCTCCTGTAATAAAATAAAAAGAGCTGGCCGAAACAACACCTCGCTTTGCCAGCAATTGAATTATATATTTAACATTGACAATCTTCTTAGGGTATGTTTCCACTATCAGGAAACAGTCCGGATTAGCTGCGTGTTTGACACTGTGCGTTGGCGCAGCGTCAAACACGCAGCTTTCAGATGTTACAGAATAGTGGAGGGGATTTCAAGAAATCCCGTCTCCACTATGCTGTAAAACACGCAGGCGGAAGACCTGCGTTTCCAGACATGCGACGCGTCTTTTCAGACCGCAGCATGTCCTAGTCCCTTGCGGCGACGCTGCGTCGCCGCAAGGGAAATAACACAGGGCTATGCAGCCCTGCGATCATTCCTCATGTGTTCCGGAGGTGTCCTGAACACATACGGAAAGAGCGCGCGTTCAAAAGGGGGCGGGGCTTTGGGCGGAGCGGAATTTCCGCTCCGTCCAAAGTGCTGTGGTTCCGGACCGTGGAACCACAGCCTAAGCGATTTTCCAATGCTTAGCACTTGGGAAAGTGCCTACTGTGAAAGGGGTCGTAGGGCTAAAACACAAGGCCGAAATTCCCTGCCTAATTTGGGGCCGAAACATCTGGGGTCAAAAAGCTGGGGGCGAAACATCCGGGGCGAAATGCTAGGGGCGAAATGTTCAGGGACAAAACATCCTGGGGGCAAAATGCTGGGGGCGAAATGTTCGGGGGCGAACTGTTCGGGGGCGAACTGCCGAGGGCGAAATGTTAGGGGGCGAACTGCCGGGGGTGAAATGTTTGGGGGCGAAAGATCCTGGGGGCGAAATGTTCGGGGGCGAACTGCTGGGAGCGAAATCTTCGAGGGCGAACTGCCAGGGGCGAAATGTTCGGGAGCGAACTGCCAGGGGCGAAATGTTTGGGGACGAACTGCCGGGGGGCGAAATGTTCGGGGGCGAACTGCCGGGGCGAAATGTTCGGGGGCGAACTGCGGGGGGGCGAAATGTTCGGGGACGAACTGCTGGGGGTGAAATGTTCGAGGGCGAACTGCCGGGGGCGAAATGTTCGGGGGCGAACTGCTGGGGGCGAAATGTTAGGGGGCGAACTGCCGGGGGCGAAATGTTTGGGGGCGAACTGCCGGGGGCGAAACATTCTGGGGGTGAAATGTTCGGGGCGAACTGCTGGGGGCGAAATCTTCGGGGGCGAACTGCCGGGGGCGAAATCTTCGGGGGCGAACTGTCAGGGGCGAAATGTTCGGGGGCGAACTGCGGGGGGCAAAATGTTCAGGGGCGAACTGCCGGGGCGAAATGTTCGGGGGCGAACTGCCGTGGGCGAAATGTTCGGGGGCTAACTGCGGGGGGGCGAAATGTTCGGGGATGAACTGCTGGGGGCGAAATGTTCGAGGGCGAACTGCCAGGGGCGAAATGTTCGAGGGTGAACTACGGGGGGCGAAATGTTTGGGGGCGAACTGCCGGGGCGAAATGTTCGGGGGCGAACTGCCGGGGCGAAATGTTCGGGGGCGAACTGTTCGGGGGTGAACTGCTGGGGGCGAAATGTTCAGGGGCGAACTGCCTGGGGCAAAATGTTCGGGGGCAAACTGCCGGGGGCGAAATGTTCGGGGGCGAAACTTCCTGTGGGTGAAATGTGCGGGGGCGAAACATCCTGGAGGCGAAATGCTGGGGGCGAAATGTTCGGGGGCGACGTGTACCTGGGGCGAACTGTTGCAGGCGAAATGCTGGGGGCGAACTGCTGGGGGCAAAACTTCCAACTCCCGTGAAATTACAGACCCGACATGAAATGACACATGGTTTACATACAGTTAACCATGTCATTTCATGTAGTTTGATATATGGTTTTCACTAACAATTACATGAGTGTATGTGTGCAAAATTTCAAACAGCTAGGGGTTAAATAAAGGTGTAAATTTGTTGAAAAAAAAATGCGTGGGCTCCCGAGCTATTTTCTCTACCAGACAGACAAAGCCAGTGAGTGGGGGCAGATAATTATAGCCTAGGGAGGGTGCATTTATTTTGTGCCCCCCTGGCTACTAACAGCTGCCCCCATCCACCCCAGAAAAGGCTAATCTATAATTAGAATTGCCCTTTCTGGCACTTTGCCCGTCTATTCCCATTGCTCTGTAGCGGTGGCGAATGGGTTAATAATGGGTTAAAGCCACCTTGCTATTGGAAGGTGACTTTAAGCCAGGTTAATAATTGAGAGTTGTTAATTAGACAACTCTCAATTATTAATCCTATTGAAGGAAATAAAAAAAACACACACACATTAATCATAAATAATTTTAATGAAATAAACACACATTTTTTTACCATCTTTTATTTAACTGGTAATCCTTGCTAAGCCCTTGATCTCCTGTAATAAAGAAAAAATAATAAAACAGCATTATTCTTACCTATCCGGTGCTCTGTCAGGTACCACAAAGGGTTAACAGGATTACAGCCAAGCAGCACAGCTAATGCTTGCTTCTAAACTGTAATCCAATGAATGAATGAGAGGAAGGGATTACTGTGTGAAGCTTAATTGATAGCTTCCCTCAGAAATCAGTTCACTTCTGGTTAGCCGGGACTCCCTTTGACGTCACTGATGCTGTGCTGTGTCCCCGGCTGACCTGAAGTGAACTTATTACAGTGGGAAGCAATCAACGAAGCTTCACACAGTAATCAGTTCCTCTCCTGTCGCCGGGAGATAAGCTCATTCATTCGGGGGCTTTCAGCTCAGCAGCAAGCATTAGCTGTGCTGCTTGGCTGAAAATTAGTTAACTCTTTGTGAAGGATTACAGTGTGGGACCTCACAGAGCACCGGATAGGTAAGAATAATGTTGTTTTTATTTTTTTTTTTATTACAGGAGATCCAGGGCTTCGCAAGGAGTTCCAGTTAAATAAACGATGGTCAAAAAAATGTGTGTTTATTTCATTAAAATTATTTATGCTTCATGTGTGTGTGTTTTTTTTTATTTCCTTCAATAGGATTAATAATTGAGAGTTGTCAAATTGACAACTCTCAATTATTAACCTGGCTTAAAGTCACCTTTCAATAGCAAGGTGACTTTAACCCACTGTTAACCCATTCGCCACCGCTACAGGGCAATGGGAATAGACCGGCAAAGTGCCAGAAAGGGCGAATCTAATTAAAGATTTGCCTTTTCTGGGGTGTCTGGGGGCAGATGTTAGTAGCCAGGGGGGGCACAAAATAAATGCACCCTTCTTGGGCTATTATTATTTGCCCCCACTCGCTTGCCTTGTCTGGTGGAGAAAATACAGCGGGAGCCAACGCATTTTTTTTCAACAAATTTACACCTTTAATTAACCCCTACATGTGTGAAATTTCACACACGTACACTCTTGTAATTGTTAGTGAAAACCACATATCAAAATACATGAAATGACATGGTTAACTGTATGTAAACCATGTGTCATTTCATGTCGGGTTCTGGAATTTCACAAAATCCGGCAATTGAATTAGCGGCTATTACAGTATGTAGAAGTGTATGAACTATAAATATATGTATATATATGTCACAATGACATATATATATATATATATATATTGTACTAGTGATGAACCCGTTCTACGCCCGGGTGGCAAGCAATTTTATAGGTACATGGTCTCCAATTCTGGTATGTGCTGCCCCACTCCTATCCTGGTATGCATGGCACCCCTCATCCCTATCCTGGTTTGTATGGTCCCCTCACCCCCACCCAAATCTACTATGCATGGCACCCCATTCCTCATCCTGGTATGCATGGTCACCTCATCCCCCAATCCTGGTATGCATGGTACCCCCTCATCCCAATCCTGGTATGCATGTTACCTGCTCATCCATATCCTGGTATTCATGGTTCCCTCACCCCCTAATCCTGGTATGCATGGTCCCCTCACCTCCGAATCCCGGTATGTATGGTTCCCTCCTGCCCAATCCTGATATGCATGGTCCCCTCACCCCCCAATCCTGGTGTGCATGGTCCCTCACCCCCCCTATCCTGATGTGCATGGTCCCCTCACCCTACAATCATGATGTGCATGGTCCCATCACCCCCCCAATCCTGATGTGCATGGTCCCCCCTCAACCCCCAACCCTGATGTGCATGGTCCGCTCACCCCCCAACCCTGATGTGCATGGTCCCCTCACCCCCCCAATCCTGATGTGCATGATCCCCTCACCCCCCAATCCTGATGTGCATGGTCCCCTAACCCCCCTATCCTGTTGTGCATGGTCCCCTCACCCCCCAATCCTGATGTGCATGGTCCCCTCATCCCCCAATCCTGATGTGCATGGCTCCTCACCCCAATCCTGATGTGCATGGTCCCGTCACCCCGTCCTGTTGAGAATGGTCCCCTCACCCCAAACCTGATGTGCATGGTCTCACCCCCAATCCTGATGTGCATGATCCCCTCACCCCCAATCCTGATATGCATGGTACCCTCACCCTCAATCCTGATATGCATGGTCCTCTCACCCCCCAATCCTGATATGCAAGGTCCCCTCACCCCCAATCCTGGTATGCATGGTCCCATCACCCCCCAATCCTGATGTGCATGGTCCCCTCACCCCCCCAATCCTGATGTGCATGGTCCCCTCACCCCTATCCTGGTATGGATGGTCCTCTCACCCCTATCCTGGTGTGCATGGTCCCCTCACCCCCAATGCTGATGTGCATGGTCCCCTGGCAAGCATTTTTAAAGGTATATGGTCTCCCATGCTGGTATGTGCTGCCCCCTCCTATCCTGGTATGCATGGCACCCTCATCCCTATCCTGGTATGCATGGTACCCCTCATCCCTATGCTGGTATGTATGGTCTCCTCACCCCCACCCAAATCTGGTATGCATGGCACCCCATTCCTCATCCTGGTATGCATGGACCACTCATCACCCAATCCTGGTATGCATGGTACCCACTCATCCCTATCCTGGTATGCATGGTACCTGCTCATCCATATCCTGGTATTCATAGTTCCCTCACCCCCCAATCCCGGTATGCACGGTCCCCTCACCCCCCAATTCTGGTATGAATGGTCCCCTCACCCCAATTCTGGTATGAATGGTCCCCTCAACCCCCAATCCTTGTATGAATGGTCCCCTCATCGCCCAATCCTGATGTGCATGGTCCACTCACCCACCAATCCTGATGTGCATGGTCCGCTCACCCCCAATCCTGATGTGCATGGTCCCCTCACCCCCAATCCTGATGTGCATGGTCCCCTCACCCCCAATCCTGATGTGCATGGTCCCCTCACCCCCCAATCCTGATGTGCATGGTCCTCTCACCCCCCAACCCTGATGTGCATGGTCCTCTAACCCCCCAACCCTGATGTGCATGGTCCACTCACCCCCAATCCTGATGTGCATGGTCCCTTCATCCCCAATCCTGATGTGCATGGCCCCCTTACCCCCCAATCCTGATATGCATGGTCCCTCACCCCCCAATCCTGATGTGCATGGTCCCCTCATCTCCAATCCTGATGTGCATGGCCCACTCACCCCCCAATCCTGGTATGCATGGTCCTCTCACCACTCTATCCTGATGTGCATGGTCCCCTCACCCCCAACCCTGATGTGCATGGTCCCCTCACCCCCCAATCCTGATGTGCATGGTCTTCTCACCCCCAACCCTGATGAGCATGGTCCCCTCACCCCCAATCCTGATATGCATGGTCCCCTCACCCCCCAATCCTGATGTGCATGGTCCCTCATCTCCAATTCTGATGTGCATGCCCCCTCACCCCCCCAATCCTGGTATGCATGGTCCTCTCACCACTCTATCCTGATGTGCATGGTCCCCTCACCCCCAACCATGATGTGCATGGTCCCCTCACCCCCCAATCTTGATGTGCATGGTCCTCTCACCCCAACCCTGATGTGCATGGTCCCCTCACCCCCAATCCTGATGTGCATGGTCCCTTCACCCCCCAATCCTGATATGCATGGTCCCCTCACCCGCCAATCCTGATGTGCATGGTCCCTCATCTCCAATCCTGATGTGCATGGCCCCCTCACCCCCCCATTCCTGGTATGCATGGTCCTCTCACCACTCTATCCTGATGTGCATGGTCCCCTCACCCCCCAACCCTGATGTGCATGGTCCCCTCACCCCCCAATCCTTATGTGCGTTGTCCTCTCACCCCCAACCCTGATGTGCATGGTCCCCTCACCCTCCAATCCTGATATGCATGGTCCCCTCACCCCCAATCCTGATGTGCATGGTCCCCTCACCCCCAACCCTGATGTGCATGGTCCGCTCACCCCCCAACCCTGATGTGCATGGTCCCCTCACCCCCCAATCCTGATGTGCATGGTCCCCTCACCCCCCAATCCTGATGTGCATGGTCACCTCACCCCCAATCCTGATGTGCATGGTCCCCTCACCCCCCAACCCTGATGTGCATGGTCCGCTCACCCCCAATCCTGATGTGCATGGTCCCCTCACCCCCCAATCCTGATGTGCATGGTCCCCTCACCCCAACCCTGATGTGCATGGTCCCCTCACGCTCCAACCCTGATGTGCATGGTCCCCTCACCCCCAACCCTGATGTGCATGGTCCCCTCAACCCCCAATCCTTATGTGCATGGTCCCCTCACCCCCAAACCTGATGTGCATGGTCCCCTCCCCCCCAATCCTGATGTGCATGGTCCCCTCACCCCCCAACCCTAATGTGCATGGTCCCCTCACCCCCAATCCTGATGTGCATGGTCCTCTCACCCCTATCCTGGTGTGCATGGTCCCCTCACCCCCCAATCCTGATGTGCATGGTCCTCTCACCCCCCAACCCTGATGTGCATGGTCCCCTCACCCCCCAACCCTGATATGCATGGTCCGCTCACCCCCCAATCCTGATGTGCATGGTTCCTTCACCCCCCTATCCTGATATGCATGGCCCCTCACCGCTATTAAACTGCACAGATACCCAAAAAAAAAAAAACATTTATACTCACCTTTCATCCCTGTGCTCCAGCGCTGTTCCGTTCTGCTGGACGCCAGGGGAGGAGAGCAGCGCCGGAGTATGCGCATGCCCATACCGTGCGGTCCGGCGCCATATTGCTGAAGACACACTGTAAATGTGTCTTCAGCAAAATGGCGCCGGATAGCGCTATTGCGCATGAGCGATCTGACGCGCACTCCTGGTCTCCTGCCCCGGGAGAAGAGAAGCGCCGTGGCAACGCTCCTCCCGGTCAGGTAAGTATGTGAGTATGGCGCCGGAGATCGCGGTATGCATCCAGTACGCATACCGCGATCTCCGGCGCCATACAGAGTACTCACCGCTGGATGCCTCACTCTGTCTGGAGCCAGACTGCGCAGGCGTGTCGCGCTTGCGTAGTCTATAAAGGCTTCAGACAGAGTGACGCTCCTAGTGTTATATTATAGATTCTATGTGTATATATGTATTGATTCTATTCTTTAATAAAGCTGTCAGTGTGATTTTACAGTATAGCCGGGGATGAATTGCCGGCTTTTCTAAAGGACACCGATGCGATTTCATCGCAAGTCACACATGCAGTCCGTTTGTAATCAGATTTTTCATCACTCCCATAGACTTGCATTGGCGATAGTCGACCCACAATCGGTGACTATCGCAGCATGCTGAGATTGCACTCGGACGTTTAAAACGGACCACAAAAAATCGGATACTGGGAGCTGCTCCATAGATAAACATAGGTCCGACTGCAATGAGATATTTCATCGCATTGCAGTCGTCCGATTTTGTCGCCAGTGTGACGCCGGCCTTAGGGGTGCAGCAGCCTTTTTGTCAGATGCTTCATTAGATTCTCTCCGCCTAGCAGCAAGAACAGCGGGTTTAACTAACGCAGCTAGAAGAGCGTTATGGCTAAAAGGCTGGAAGGGAGACACTCAGATTAAATCTAAACTCTGCGCTATACCCTGCCAGGGTGAGTATCTGTTTGGTGCAGTACTAGATGACATCCTAACCAAGGCAGCAGAAAGAAAGAAAGGCTTCCCTAATCCATACGTTCCATCCTACAGGAGATCATTCAGGAAGCCAGCGTTTGGCAGAAAAAAGGACTTTAAAGCCCAAAACCCCTGGAATAATAAGGACTTCAGGCCGAAAAGAAACTTGTTCGGTAAACGTCCCTTTAGATCAGGAGAAAAATTCCGGTAGTGTCAATCTACCTGTGGGTGGCAGACTGTTATACTTTTGCTGTCACTGGGAAAAAATCACTTCAAACCCCTGGGCCATTAATATTATAAGATCAGGTCTGGCATTGGAATTTGTCCGGAATCCTCCGGACTCCTTTCTATTGACTTCTTTAAAGTCTCAGACTCAACAGGAGTCATTAGAATTGGAAATTAAAGGCCTATTACATAAAAAGGTACTAGTAGAAGTTCCGACTCATCAAAGAAGGAAAGGCTTTTATTCTCCCTTGTTTCTGGTATCTAAACCAGATGGTTCATTTAGAACCATAATTAATTTAAAAAAGCTGAATACCTTTTTTGAAGGCCCGGACTTTTAAAATGGAGTCTATACGGTCAGCCATTAAACTTCTGTTTCCCAGATGCTACATGGCGGTCGTGTACCTCAAGGATGCGTATTACCACCTGCCAATACAGATCTCGCATCAGCAGTTTCTACGAGTAGCAGTTATATTAGAGGGCCGAATTCGTCATCTACAGTTCACGGCAATGCCCTTCGGATTATCTATGGCACCCTGCGTCTTCACCAAACTAATGCTGGAGGTGATGTCATACTTGCGAATAAAAGATACCCTGGTAATCCCATATCTGGATGATATTCTAATAGTGGGAAATTCGTATCTGCAGTGTGAGCACAGACTATCTGACGTAATCTCATCTTTGCAGAACTTAGGTTGGCTGATAAACTGGGAAAAATCCAGGCTAACCCGGTAACCTGTCAGACATTCCTAGGCCTTCATCTGAATTCAGTAAGTCAGAAATGTCTGCTACCAGAGGCAAAGAAATTAACTGTAATCAATAAAGTACGACTTGTGGTAAATAATCCGTAATATCACTAAGAGCAGGCATGTCCTTGCTAGGATCTTTGACCTCTTGTATTCCGGCAGTCCAGTGGGCTCAGTTTCATACCAGAACATTGCAAAGAATCATCCTACAAGAGGAAGAAAAGCTGCAGGGACAATTAGAAAGCATGATATCCCTACCATCGGAAGTAGTCAATTCCCTAGGGTGGTGGCTGGATCCAGATAATCTTTCGGGAGGGGTTCCTTGGGTAGTGGTCCCCTCAAATATAGTAACCACAGATGCCAGTCCCTTGGGATGGGGAGCGCATTTAAAAGACTATATCGTGCAGGGAAAGTGGCCTAGGTCTGAGGTAGAAGACTCGTCAAATATGAGAGAATTAAAAGCTGTATATCATGCTATATGTAACTTTCTTCCGCAGCTACAAGGAACTCATACAAGGATTCTATCAGACAACACCACCTCTGTAGCATACATAAACCACCAAGGAGGAACACGATCAGCAGCGCTCATGTCTATCGCGGGGAAAATTCTAAAAATGGCAGAAGATCATCTCTTGTCCCTATCAGCATTGCATGTCAGAGGAGCAGACAATATCAAGGCAGATTTCCTCAGTCACCATACTCTACATCAGGGAGAATGGATGCTCAGTCGCCAAATCTTCAACATGATAGCAGTCAGATGGGGCAAGCCAGAGATAGACCTGTTTGCCACAAGGAACAACAGACAAGTCGAAAGGTTTGCATCACTGTTCAGGATGGACAGTCCGGACATATTGGATGCTTTGCAGACTCCGTGGACTTTTCGCCTAGCTTATGCCTTTCCTCCAATGATGTTACTACCAACCGTCATCCGGAAAATCAGGGAGGAAGGAGCAAGAATAATCTTAATAGCTCCGTTCTGGCCCAAGAGGCCATGTTTCTCATGGCTGAGGGCCATGTCGGTTTCAGATCCATGGATTCTTCCTTGGGACCGGGACCTTCTCTCACAAGGACCATTTCACCACCCTCAGGTCAAAGGTCTTAGCCTCACGGCTTGGAATTTGAAAGGCAGCTATTAAAGCAAAGAGGGTTTTCAGAAGGTCTAATTGATACCCTTCTGCATAGTAGGAAAGAGATCACAACCAATATATATGCTAGAACCTGGAAAAAATTCTTATCATTTCATTCAGCACACCTATCTAATGAGGTACCTATCCCGGCTATCCTAGAATTTTTGCAAAAAGGACAGGAGTTAGGTCTATCAGTAAATACACTTAAAGTCCAAGTGTCAGCTCTAGGAGCCTTATACAGTCAGGATATAGCAAGTAATAAATGGGTGGCTCGATTTATTTCAGCCTGTCATCGAACACAACCAGTTTATATACCGCAGATGCCATCTTGGGACTTAAACTTAGTTCTAGACGCCTTAACGGAAGGTCAATTTGAACCCATCCATTCAGTTCCAATAAAGTATATTTCATTTAAAACCATTTTATTGGTAGCCTTGGTCTCAGCGAGAAGAGTGAGTGATCTCCAGGCCTTATCGATAGATCCTCCTTTCCTATCGGTATTTCAGGACAAGATAGTCTTAAAGACAGACCCGTCTTATCTTCCTAAGGTGGCGACAAAATTTCATAGATCCCAGGAGATTTACCTTCCTTCCTTTTATGATAGCCCCTCATCACCACAGGAAGAAAGATTCCACACTTTAGATGTTAAAAGGGCCGTCTTAGCATATCTGGACAGAACTAGACCCTGTAGGCAGGGCAGGGCTCTCTTTGTCTCGTTCCAGAGCAGCCGTAAAGGTGCAGGAGTGACGAAGAGTACGCTGTCTCGATGGATTAGAGACGCAATATCTCTGGCGTATGTGACAAAAGGGAAAATCCCACCGCAGGGCGTGAAAGCACATTCCGCACAAGCCATATCTTCCTCCTGGGCAGAAAGAGCAGATATCCCGATAGACCTTATATGTAAGGCCGCAACCTGGGCTTCACCTTCTACCTTCTATGATCACTATAGATTAGATCTATCTTCCTCAACAGACCTAGTGTTTGGTATATCAGTCCTTGACACGGTGGTCCCTCCCAGGTGATAGTCTCTGAAAATCTCTCAGTGGGTGCTGTCGTGGCGAAGAGAAAAAGCCGGATTACTTACCGGTAATGCTCTTTTATAGAGCCCACGACAGCATCCACTCACTTCCCTCCCCTAGTTATAGTATGCACGGTAGAGTTGAGCGATACTTTCCGATATCCAAAAGTATCGGCATCGGAATGGTATCGCCTATACCCAAAAAATATCGGCGATACCCGATACCGATACCGGAAGTCCAATGTAAGTCTATGGGAACAAAATATCGAAATAAAAAAAACCCCATTCTTGCCTTGTAGGTTAATTGTACATGAAGGAAAACAACAAAGAGTAATGTAGAATGTATTGGGGGAGGTTGAGGAGACATTAAAGGCATAGATGTTTAACCCAATCCAATGGAATAGCATTAATTTTTTTTTTTTAGGAAATACGTTCGGATTGACGAAGAAATTCACAATGTTGTTAACCTTTTTTCTATTTTGTCAAATATGTCTGTTTCACAACTTCCATGGTCTTCACCTTTTTAACTTTTCACACACTTTCTCCTTCATAATCTTCAGCAGCATCATCTTTCTCATCAAATTATTCTTCATCTTCACCTTCTTAATCTTCTAAAACTTCTTGCTATTCATCTTTTTGTTAACATTACTTATATTGTTCTTATTAAACAGTTATTATTCTTCATATTCTACTTCTTCATCTTCTTCCTATTCATCCTTTTCATCATATTCTTATTTGTGACAGACATTCCTGTACTTGTAATCTGTAAAACTCTGAATTTTCATCCTTCCGTTCTTGCTGTCACGAAAGATTTTAATTACAACAGTATTTGTCCGCGTTCAGTTTAGCCTGCAGCAGCATCAGGCATTTTCCAGGGGCACCACGAGGAGGAACGGACTCACCCCCATACACTGCTTAGTCTTCTTCTGCTTAGAATTTAGAGCATATATTTTGCTCTTCATTTTGGTCTTATACTTAATGTTCTTCTGCTTTTTGATCTTCTGCTTATTGTTCTTCTGTCTCTTGTTCTGTATCTTGTAGTTTGTCTTAACCTTCTTTGTCCTGTTGGTGATGGTACAAAAGCCAATGGAAGTAACGAGGACCAGCTGACTGTGCTGGAACCCAGAGGGTCAGCAGAAGGAAAAGAGCCAATGGCACAACCGAGGACCAGCTGACGTTACTGGGACATGGTTACTAAGCAGGAGGTACCTGTGCTCCAAAGCACTACCAAGGACCAGCAGACGTTGCTGGAACTCGGATACCGACATGGAGGCACCAAGGCCAAAGGCACTGCGGAGAACCAGCTGACGGTACTGGAACCCGGATGGGTAGCAGAAGGTACAAGAGCCAATGAAAGTAACGAGGACCAGCTGACTGTGCTGGAACCCGGAGGGTCAGCAGAAGGAAAAGAGCCAATGGCACAACCGAGGACCAGCTGACGTTACTGGGACACGGTTACTAAGCAGGAGGTACCTGTGCTCCAAAGCACTACCAAGGACCAGCAGACGTTGCTGGAACTCGGATACCGACATGGAGGCACCTAGGCCAAAGGCACTGCGGAGAACCAGCTGACGGTACTGGAACCCGGATGGGTAGCAGAAGGTACAAGAGCCAATGAAAGTAACGAGGACCAGCTGACTGTGCTGGAACCCGGAGGGTCAGCAGAAGGAAAAGAGCCAATGGCACAACCGAGGACCAGCTGACGTTACTGGGACACGGTTACTAAGCAGGAGGTACCTGTGCTCCAAAGCACTACCAAGGACCAGCAGACGTTGCTGGAACTCGGATACCGACATGGAGGCACCTAGGCCAAAGGCACTGCGGAGAACCAGCTGACGGTACTGGAACCCGGATGGGTAGCAGAAGGTACAAGAGCCAATGAAAGTAACGAGGACCAGCTGACTGTGCTGGAACCCGGAGGGTCAGCAGAAGGAAAAGAGCCAATGGCACAACCGAGGACCAGCTGACGTTACTGGGACACGGTTACTAAGCAGGAGGTACCTGTGCTCCAAAGCACTACCAAGGACCAGCAGACGTTGCTGGAACTCGGATACCGATATGGAGGCACCTAGGCCAAAGGCACTGCGGAGAACCAGCTGACGGTACTGGAACCCGGATGGGTAGCAGAAGGTACCCATGGAAATTAAAGTTGAGGCAGCAGGACTGTTTGCCGTTCACACAGCAGGGGAACAGCTGACATTACTGAACCCCAGTAACACAGGAGCAAGTGTAGACTGTGCTAACAGCACTTCCGAGAAACAACTGGCGGTGTTGTAGCCCAGGGATGAGAAGAGAACATGGTGGAGGCAGCAGGACTTTTTGCCGTTCACACAGCAGGGGAACAGCTGACATTACTGAACCCCAGTAACACAGGAGCAAGTGTAGACTGTGCTAACAGCACTTCTGAGAAACAACTGGCGGTGTTGTAACCCAGGGATGAGAAGAGAACATGGTGGAGGCAGCAGGACTGTTTGCCGTTCACACAGCAGGGGAACAGCTGACATTACTGAACCCCAGTAACACAGGAGCAAGTGTAGACTGTGCTAACAGCACTTCTGAGAAACAACTGGCGGTGTTGTAACCCAGGGATGAGAAGAGAACATGGTGGAGGCAGTAGGACTGTTTGCCGTTCACACAGCAGGGGAACAGCTGACATTACTGAACCCCAGTAACACAGGAGCAAGTGTAGACTGTGCTAACAGCACTTCCGAGAAACAACTGGCGGTGTTGTAACCCAGGGATGAGAAGAGAACATGGTGGAGGCAGCAGGACTGTTTGCCGTTCACACAGCAGGGTAACAGCTGACATTACTGAACCCCAGTAACACAGGAGCAAGTGTAGACTGTGCTAACAGCACTTCCGAGAAACAACTGGCGGTGTTGTAGCCCAGGGATGAGAAGAGAACATGGTGGAGGCAGCAGGACTTTTTGCCGTTCACACAGCAGGGGAACAGCTGACATTACTGAACCCCAGTAACACAGGAGCAAGTGTAGACTGTGCTAACAGCACTTCCGAGAAACAACTGGCGGTGTTGTAACCCAGGGATGAGAAGAGAACATGGTGGAGGCAGCAGGACTTTTTGCCGTTCACACAGCAGGGGAACAGCTGACATTACTGAACCCCAGTAACACAGGAGCAAGTGTAGACTGTGCTAACAGCACTTCCGAGAAACAACTGGCGGTGTTGTAACCCAGGGATGAGAAGAGAACATGGTGGAGGCAGCAGGACTTTTTGCCGTTCACACAGCAGGGGAACAGCTGACATTACTGAACCCCAGTAACACAGGAGCAAGTGTAGACTGTGCTAACAGCACTTCCGAGAAACAACTGGCGGTGTTGTAACCCAGGGATGAGAAGAGAACATGGTGGAGGCAGCAGGACTTTTTGCCGTTCACACAGCAGGGGAACAGCTGACATTACTGAACCCCAGTAACACAGGAGCAAGTGTAGACTGTGCTAACAGCACTTCCGAGAAATAACTGGCGGTGTTGTAACCCAGGGTCAAGGAGGGTGTAGGCATAAAATATTGAGTTATTGCCTTGTTACGTGGCCATTGCAAATTTATGTACTTCAAACAAGAATAAATGAAGTTTTACTACGACAATAAAATGATGAATTTCAATTACAAGAATAGAAAAATATTTATACTTGACAGTCCTCTGTGGTTGATAACGTTTAATGGCTAACTGAAAATATGGTAACAAATTCAAAGCTTTCGAGACTACTCAGGTGTCTTCATCAGGCTAAGAGTAAAGCCAAAAATGAAGAATCACATATTTCTACACACAACAGGACACAGGAATAGCTAAGACAAGTGAGGGAGGGACAAGTGAGGGGAGACCGGCAACAAAAAGGAGAACAAGGATGAATTATCAGCGCCACACAATCAGAGATAAATTAATGAATTTACCTGTGGCAAAAGACTTTTGTATGCCCGGTCATAGCATGATGGATATGGAATTACTGGTATTAAAATATAACTTCAAATATGAGAAACGTACAAAGGTTTCAGAATATAAGCTCATCATGACCTTTGACACTGTTAGTGATGGAATGAATAGATCACATGGATTTATGTCATTCTATATCAATTAAGGAATCTGCGTCTATGCCCTTCCAGGGTCATGAAAACCCAAAAAAAAAAAGCCAATGAGAGGGCAATCAAACTTTCTATCCTTATGTAGGAACTGTTCCAATATTTATGTTCATCCCTGTGAGATAATGACAGTTCTGATACACGTCACTTACTTGTCTTACCTATTGCACTATTCCTGTGTCCTGTTGTGTATAGAATATGTGATGCTTAATTTTTTTATTTAGTCTTTGCCTGATGAAGAGACGTGAGTAGCCTTGAAAGCTTGCAATTTGTTTCCATCTTTTCAGTTATCCATTAAAAGGTATCAACCACTGCTGACTCTGAAGTCTAAATATTTTTCTATCTACTGGCTAACACGGTACAAAGATACACATGTTTTCTAATTTCAAGAAGGAAAAATAAAGAAAATACAAATATAAACGCATATATGCACATGCCAAAAAAAAATGGACCAACACAACACCCAAAAAATTGGTAACAAAATATAGTGTTGTAAATGTAAGAATAAAAGTCCATTTTTTTTTTTATAAATAATGCTTAAGGAACGCTATGTTAAACCATAACATAGTGAAGACAATGGATTTTGTAATAGTCACTCATCATCATCATCGCAAATTTTATGTGACAGTCACAGACATTTCAATTATTTAAGTTCATAAAATCGTAACTTTCTATAGCATGTATGACATGTCCAGCATGGACTCATCAATGTGATGATTGATGACACAATAATGTACGATAAAAAATAACCATTTAAAAAAACATTAGGCATTGTTTGTCACAATTTAAGTGTGTGCCTGCAAGTGTAGGTGAAACAAAGGCTACGGATAGCAAAGGTATATTCTATGTCTGTATCAGACAGTGGACAGCCTCTGATGGGTAATGCCGATGTTATACTGTACGTCAATAAAGTCTGTGGCTGAAATCATGCATTTTTTGCTTGTAGAGTGTTGAAGAGGGTAAAAGAATGTCTGGTTGCGCAAAGCTTTATCCAACAACACTACCTTCCTACTGTCACGCGTAGGGTAGGGTAGCGTGTGGCAATTAGCTGACTATAAAATGTGAGGTTAGGCTGCGTTATTGCGCACTAGGGACGCAAAAAAAAATACAGCAGTAATAATTTAATGTGTAATACTCCACCTATGACAAACAAAAAAATTACGTTCCCTCTTTAACAATGTACAAGACTAACAAGCCTAATGGTTCACGCTGACTTAATTGAGATACAGTATTACATCAACATTGTCCATGAGTAACTATGCACTGTGAATGTGATACCTATATACCAGTATTAATTTATATCTCTTGTGGTTGTTTCAACAGCACTTGCAGGTATAACTACCTATTGTCAGTATGCATGATGCACTTTCTAGATGTAATAATTTATTATTGGACATTATTACCATGTTTACATGCTGGCCATTTCATATATGGTGTTTGAAGTTACAGTTGGCATCAGTATGTGTATTTTATAATGTCTGTCATAAATAAAACTCGTGATGATGATGATGAGGATTTAATGATTCGTACATCCATTGACTGCATTATCTTACAGGTACAGATAAAGTTCCTTAAAAAGCATTAATTCATAAGTATGAAATGTACTTTTATGCATTAATTTCAAAATGTGAAGAGTAGACTATGTTTTATTTTTTGTTACCATTTCTAATAGGCATGTGCAGATATGCGCTGTGATGACAAATTATTATTTGTCCATATTTGTCATTAAAATTTATCATTCTAGGCCTGCAAAACTTCACAATTTCATGTTTTCAGCATAACAAGCAGGGTGACGGCTCTTCCCTATTTGGAGCATGTTGGTCATGTGTTTTTCTGTCCATGTGTCGGGAACAGGAGACTTCTTGCCGTTGACACAGCAGGGGAACAGCTGGCGTTACTGAACCCCACTAACAGTAGAGCTTGTGTTTTGTTCTGTGGACACGACACTTCTGAGCAGCAACTGGCAGTGTTGGAGCCCAGGGAGTAGAGTTCAGGTGGTAGAAAGATGAACATAACAGGAGACATGGATAACGTTGCGAACCAGTTATTTAATCTGAAAACGGACAGACAAATTCTGGCGAGATCCATGCCTTGTTCATTTTCAGAAAAGTAAGCCGGTCTACATTATCGGAGGATAGTCGCATGCGACGGTCTGTTAGTACACCACCTGCAGCACTAAAGACGCGCTCCGATAATACACTGGCAGCAGGGCAAGCCAGCACCTCCAATGCATACTGGCTAAGCTCTGGCCATGTATCCAGCTTAGAGACCCAAAACTTGAATGGGGAAGAGCCATCTGGGAGTACACTGAGAGGCAAAGCCAAGTAGTCTGTCACCATCTGACGGATACGTTGCCTCCCGCTGACTGGAGCCCTCTCGGATGGTGTAGACATTTGTGGCGCTGCCACAAAACTTTGCCACATTTTTAACATACTGGTCTTTCCCTGTGCAGAGGCACTGCGTGTGCTCCCTCTTGTTGCAGAGCTCTCTACACTGCCTCGACGCACAGAGCTGCTTTGTAAAGCAGTAGCAGCAGCAGTGCTCTCGGCAGTAAGGTAGAACATTAGGGATTGCACCAGTGTGTCTTGGTACTCCCGCATTTTACGCTCCCGGTTCAACGGTGTGATGAGGCTTTTGACGTTGTCCCGGTAGCGAGGGTCTAGGAGGGTGTACACCCAATAATCAGACGTCGTGAGAATGTGGGCGATGCGGCGGTCGTTTCTTAGGCACTGCAGCATGAAATCAACCATGTGCTGCAGACTCCCAACTGGCAAAGAAACGCTGTCCTCTGCAAGAGGCGTCATCTCTGCCTGCTCTGCATCACCCCACCCTCGCTCTACATACTGACTAGAGCGTTGTGTACCTCCCTCTGGAGCGATGTCTTCCTCCTCCATTGACTCCTCCTCCTCATCCTCCTCACAAAGTGAGTCCTGCCCAGCCCTTTGTGAGGAACCACGTTGCGCTGACTTTCCAGAAGGTGATGGAATTTGTGACTCCTCATCCTCCACCTCTTCCAAAACCTCATCCCTTATTGCTTGCAGTGTTTTTTGAAGCAGGCAGATAAGGGGGACAGTCAGGCTGACTAGTGCATCATCTGCACTCGCCATCCGCGTTGACTCATCAAACGCACGCAAAACGTGGCACATGTCCTTCATAGTGGCCCACTCATTAATGGTGAAGTGTGGACGGCGCAAATTGCGTGTTGCTTGCGCCTGATGCAGCTGATACTCCATTACTGCTGGCTGCTGCTCACACAACCGCTCCAACATATGTAACGTTGAATTCCACCTGGTGGATACGTCACATATGATGCGATGTTCAGGAAGGCGCAATCTGCGTTGCAGAGCTGCAATGCGCAATCTGGCCATGCTGGAACGTCGCAAGTGAGCGCACTCTAGGCGGACCTTGTGCAGCAGTGCATCAAGATCCGGATAGTCCCTCAAAAAACTCTGCACGACCAAGTTGAGCACATGTGCCAGACATGGTATGTGAGTGAGTTTGCCAAGGCCCAGAGCTGCCACCAGATTTCGGCCATTGTCACACACTACCAAGCCTGGCTGGAGATTCGCTGGCAAAAACCACACGTCGCTCTCCTGCTTGATGGCATTCCAGACCTCCTGCGCTGTGTGGCTTCGATTCCCCATGTAAATTAATTTCAGAACGGCCTGTTGCCGTTTGGCCACGGCTGTGCTCATATCGGTCGCATCAGGTAAGCGTCCACGGGTCCATGTGGAGGTAGACCGTGACGGCTCCTGCAGCGATGATTCTGAGGAACTGGAGTAGGAGGAGGAGTCAATGTGGACAGACTTAATTCCGGCAATCCTTGGAGTTGGCAGAACACGTACAGCGCCACTCGCAAGATCTGTACCCGGCTCCACAACATTCACCCAATGGGCAGTGAGTGAAAGGTATCGTCCCTGGCCATGGGTACTGGTCCACGCATCGGTGGTCAGGTGGACCTTGCTAATGACGGCGTTTAGTAGCGCATGTTTAATTTTTGCCTCAACATGCTTTTGCAGACCAGGGACGGCTTGCCTGCTGAAATAAAATCGGCTGGGCACATTGTATTGTGGGACTGCCAATGCCATTAATTCACGGAAACTGTCAGTCTCCACCAGCCTGAATGACAGCATTTCAAGGGACAGGAGTTTTGCAATGCCAGCATTCAGAGCCTGTGCTCGTGGATGGTTTGCCGAGTATGGCCGTCTTTTATCCCATGCCTGTGCTACCGATGGCTGTTTTGTGGCCTGGGTGTGTGAGGATGACAGGGAACTTGCAGCTGTGCGTGGAATAACACTGTGTCTCTGGACAACAGTGACAGAGGTTCTTCCATGGCGATCCTGTGAGGAAGCCGAAACAGCTGTGTGTGAACTGGAGGAAGAGGCTCCAACACGAGCTGAAGATGTAGGTGCTGCTGTAGGTTGGCCTACATCTCCAGTGTGTCTTTGTAACTCAACAAAGTGCTTTGACCGCACATGTTTCCACATATTTGTTGTATTAAGGTTACTGACACTTTTACCTCTTTTAATTTTTTTATTACACAGCTTGCATTTGACATAGCAAATATCATCTGCAACTGTATCAAAAAAGGACCACGCAGAGCAAGTCCTGGGAGCGCCCGGTTTGGCTGTTGTAAGAGAACTGCTCCGAACGGGTGCCAAACTGGAGGCTACAGGCAAGCGAGTCTGCAGCCTACCTCTCCCTACTGTTTGGACCGTTGGGGCAATCTCTTCCTCAGAGCTGCTCCCACCACCTTCCTGTTCCTCACGCCATGTTGGGTCTTGGACCTCATCATCTCCACCACTACCCTCTTCCAACACACTGCTGTTGTTGGGTGGTCTGGCCAGCACCATGCTCAACAGAAACTGGCAACTGAGTCTCATCATCATCAGATGCGTTCTGCGGTGTGCTGACCATCGGCACTGGCTCACCCGCCTCTTCAGATTCAGAGAGACACAGCTGTTGCGCATCACTGCATACTGCCTCTTCTTCACATTCCAGAATGCTGCTTAGCTGGGCCCCTGTTTGCAAGCCAACAGATTCTGAGAACAGAAGCAGAGACTCAGCTGGCTCCTGTACAGAGCTCTCTGACTGCCTGGGCAATTTGGCAGGCGGTGAAGAGACTGATGGTTGTTCAACAGTGCTGTGGTCCTGAGAGGAGGTGGAAGGTATTGAAGTCGATGCATTGGCTGCCATCCAACCAACAACGGCTTCAATTTGTTCTTGACACAGCAGGGGGGTACGCTGAGCTCCTACAAAAGTGCGCATAAAGGAACGCTCACGGGGAAAACTGGTGGATGCTGTGTCACTGGGTGCGGCAGCAGCCACAGAATCCCCACGTCCTCTCCCTGCTGCAAATCCACGGCCACGACCACGACCACGTGCCTTACTCACTGACTTCTTCATCTTGGTAGATTGATAAAGAAAGTCAGAAAAGTTATAAGGCCTAAGTGTGGTTATTCCTCACAGACTACAGTGAACCCTGCAGACAACTGTTCAGTATCTGTTAAAGGCCCCTTTGTGTACTTCTATAGTGTTTGCAACCAATGTATTGTATACGGATGGAAGCGCGTCACACTAATAGATTAGATTTTTTTCCACTAAAATGGAGCAGCACCAATTAGAGAAAAATGTGAAGGATGAGGCAGTGACACACGCTCAGCAGACTACAACCGGCAGTGGTTGAAGAACAAACTGGAGCGTAATCTGCACTCACAAAATGAAAAGCTCACAGACTACAGTGAACACTGAAACACAACTGTTCAGTAGCTGTTAAAGGCCCCTTTGTGTACTTCTATAGTGTTTGCAACCAATGTATTGTATACGGATGGAAGCGCGTCACACTAATAGATTAGATTTTTTTTCCACTAAAATGGAGCAGCACCAATTAGAGAAAAATGTGAAGGATGAGGCAGTGACACACGCTCAGCAGACTACAACCGGCAGTGGTTGAAGAACTAACTGGAGCGTAATCTGCACTCACAAAATGAAAAGCTCACAGACTACAGTGAACACTGAAACACAACTGTTCAGTAGCTGTTAAAGGCCCCTTTGTGTACTTCTATAGTGTTTGCAACCAATGTATTGTATACGGATGGAAGCGCGTCACACTAATAGATTAGATTTTTTTCCACTAAAATGGAGCAGCACCAATTAGAGAAAAATGTGAAGGATGAGGCAGTGACACACGCTCAGCAGACTACAACCGGCAGTGGTTGAAGAACTAACTGGAGCGTAATCTGCACTCACAAAATGAAAAGCTCACAGACTACAGTGAACACTGAAACACAACTGTTCAGTAGCTGTTAAAGGCCCCTTTGTGTACTTCTATAGTGTTTGCAACCAATGTATTGTATACGGATGGAAGCGCGTCACACTAATAGATTAGATTTTTTTCCACTAAAATGGAGCAGCACCAATTAGAGAAAAATGTGAAGGATGAGGCAGTGACACACGCTCAGCAGACTACAACCGGCAGTGGTTGAAGAACAGACTGGAGCGTAATCTGCACTCACAAAATGAAAAGCTCACAGACTACAGTGAACACTGAAACACAACTGTTCAGTAGCTGTTAAAGGCCCCTTTGTGTACTTCTATAGTGTTTGCAACCAATGTATTGTATACGGATGGAAGCGCGTCACACTAATAGATTAGATTTTTTTCCACTAAAATGGAGCAGCACCAATTAGAGAAAAATGTGAAGGATGAGGCAGTGACACACGCTCAGCAGACTACAACCGGCAGTGGTTGAAGAACTAACTGGAGCGTAATCTGCACTCACAAAATGAAAAGCTCACAGACTACAGTGAACACTGAAACACAACTGTTCAGTAGCTGTTAAAGGCCCCTTTGTGTACTTCTATAGTGTTTGCAACCAATGTATTGTATACGGATGGAAGCGCGTCACACTAATAGATTAGATTTTTTCCACTAAAATGGAGCAGCACCAATTAGAGAAAAATGTGAAGGATGAGGCAGTGACACACACTCAGCAGACTACAACCGGCAGTGGTTGAAGAACTAACTGGAGCGTAATCTGCACTCACAAAATTAAAAGCTCACAGACTACAGTAAACCCTGCCGACAACTGTTCAGTAGCTGTGAAAGGCTCCTTTCTGTACTTCTATAGTGTTTGCAACCAATGTATTGTATACGGATGGAAGCACGTCACACTAATAGATTTGATTTTTTTCTAATATAATGGAGCTGCACCAATTCCACAAAATAAAATAAAAAAAAAAAAGAGTCAGTGACACGTGCAGATGCCTACAGACAGCGTTGCATACAGATCAAACTGCAGCGTCACCTGCACTCTCACACACACACCTTGCACAGAGCTGTTAAAACAACACTGCAAAATGAAGCTTTACACAGCGGTTGTAAACTAGCCTGCCTCAAGCACAGTAGTACACAAAATCGCAATATCTAACTGTCCCTCAGAGTGAGCAGAGTAGCGTTCTGTCCCTTACTGAGTTCACAGCACAGTGACGCTAAAATGGCGGCGGCGCCTTTTATAGTGCTTTCTGACATCATTTCAGCAGCCAATCACAGCCATGCCATTAGTTAAGATGACCGCAGCATTACAGGATGTGCCCACACTTCGTAGGATTCCTCATTGGCTGACTAAAATCACATTGCCTCTCAAAGAATTATGGGAACTTCCGATTCCGGTATACGATATTGAAAAAGTATCGGAATTAAATATCGGAATTCCGATAACGCGAATATCGGCCGATACCCGATACTTGCGGTATCGGAATGCTCAACACTAATGCACGGTGTATTCTGTTGGGTGAAGGGCTAAATGTTTGTACATAGTCTAGCAGTGTAAATATGTATATAAATCTTAAACGTATTATGAAGCAAATTAACTGAAACTTGTGTGGCGGTTCCTCTCATTGTCTGTAATCCAACTGAGGAGCGAGGGGGGCCGCCCCTTTTATCTCTCTGTAGGTTTCCTGTTCCTAGGGGCGGATCCCCTCTCTCAGTGGGTGCTGTCGTGGGCTCTGTAAAAGAGCATTACCGGTAAGTAATCCGGCTTTTTTTGTGACATATCTCTCTGATTTAATGGCATAAAAATAAAAAGTCTGAAAATTGCAAAATTTTCTAAATTTTGCCATATTTCCGTTTATTTCATAAATAAACGCAAGTTATATTGAAGAAATTTTACCACTATCATGAAGTACAATATGTCACGAGAAAATAGTCTCAGAATCGCCAAGATCCGTTGAAGCGTTCCAGAGTTATAAGCACATAAAGTGACAGTGGTCAGAATTGTAAAAATTGGCCTGGTCTTTAACCTACAAAATGGCTTGGTCGTTAAGGGGTTAACCCGACATGACCCGTATATATACTGCCTCTATTGAGTGTCGGTGTCACCTCTATGTGAGAGCTGACACCCTTCAGCGATGCCAACGACTAGTGCTAGCATTCATCACGTGCATTTAAACCCTGTGATTCCACTGTCAATAGTGGCAGCAACATTGTGTGGCATTACAGAAGGAGGGAGCTCCCTCTAGGCTCCCATCTGCACAAAGTGCTGCAATTGCATTTGGCCGATGGTCCCCAAGGTGACCCTTGGCCAAAAAATGATCACCAGGATCTTCCCTGGGATAGTGGTCTGTCATCTCATGCTCAGAGCACGAGCAGAACAAGCCTCCTCCCTGTCAGAGGCTGCTCGGATACTCTGCATTTCAAAGGCAATACAGAGTATTATATCAGTGATGTGTCAGTTTGATGTTGATGTCCCATCCTAGAGCAATGTAAAAAAGTTTAAAAAGTTAATCAAAATTGTAAAAATATGTAAAAAGAGAATCTCAAAAAAAGAAAAAAATATTAATCCAATAAATACAAAAAAATACACATATTTGGCATTGACTCATCCGGAAAGACCAGACCTATAAAACAGTTCTACTGGTTAAACCCTTTAGTTAACACCACAACAAAAAAAAAACAAATAAAAAACAAGGCAAAAAAACTATACTTTTTCATCATACCGCAGAACAAAAAGTGAAATAAAACGTGATCAAAAAGACCAATCTGAATAAAAAGTGTCCCTGAAAAAGACATCTTGTCCTGCAAAAAAAACAGCTGTGATACAGCTCCATCAGTGGAAAAATAAAAAAGTTATATGTCTCAGAATAAAGCAATGCAAAAATAAGTTTTTTCTATAAAATAGTTTTTATTGTGTAAAAGCACCAAAACATTAAAGTATATAAATGTGGTATAGCTGCAACCACACTGACCCGCAGAATAAAGCTACCTTATCAATTTTATCACATGCAGAAAGGCATGAAAAACAAACCCTCCCAAAAAAGTTCCTGAATTGCTGGATTTTGTTCATTCTGCCTTCCAAAAATCATAATAAAAAGCGATCAAAAATGTCCAAAATGATACCAATAAAAACATCAACTCGTCCCAAAGAAAACAAGTCCTCATATGCTGAAGTATGGAAAAATTATAGCTCTCAAAATAAAAAATATTTTTTGCAAAAAAGCATCTTTTAGTGTCTGACAGACAGAAGCCAAACACAAAAAAACAATATAAATCTCGTATCACAGCACCAAACCGAAGAATAACGTTGTCTTCGCTTATACCGCATGAGGAACAAAATAAAAAATAAATAAAATCAATTCTTCACCTGCTGTTAATTTTTTCATTCTGCCTCCCAAACATTGCAGTAAGGCTCGGCTCAAATTTATCACGCTCTTTGCGCTGAACTCTTACATTGGGGTTTTCGTGTAAATCTCTGAAATACATGATTCAAATGGAACCCCCAGTGGAAAATTCCCTATAGTGAAGCAGATTGAGTCACTGTGGATGCTGTCTGGCCTGTGATCTGGTGGTGTCTGTCATTTTAGGCGTGCATAAAAGTGCAGTCCACCACAGTTTTGTGCACTTCTGAAAAGGACACCTCTGAACAATGACCAGATGGAGTAACTCTGCTAACGAATTATAGTGAATGGATCCCACGGGGTTCTCATCTGAATCATGTCACTCGGAGATTTAGATGTAAACCCCAATGTAAATGCTCAGAGCAGTGCACCAGACAAATGTGATCCAAAATGTTTGTTACAAAAGTTTTACATCAATTTACAAAAAAAGCAAGTCTCCGTTCAGCTTTGTCATCTATTAATGTAAATATAGGGGGAATCCACGTTACTGGTAGCACAAAGACTCTGAAAAAGCATTATAGCTCCTCGCCCCCAAAAGAAATTCAGCAAAATCTGCACTCCCAAATCCAAGTGCCCACTCCCTACTGAGCACCACAGTGTGCCTAAACCACATTTAGCATCCACATGGTTGGTATTTCTGTAGCGATGACAGTAGCCTAATTTACAGGTGCATGTCTCTAGAAGCATGAGCTGGGCACTACCACATACTGGTGACTAGAGTTGAGCAAAACAGGTCGGTCAGATTAAAAAATCACTGACTTTCGCCAAAGTTGGGTTTCACCGAGCGAAATCCGACCATAGCGTGAGGTTGGCCATGCGAGTCGTAGACCCGAGCGCCAAAGTCGGTTTTCCCATAATGCTTGCAGGCACCTTTTCTCAGCCAATGAGCAAGGACGCACACTGAGGGCAACGAGATGACATGGGTAGCGGCCACCACCATCTTAGAGAAGGGCATTGCAGTGATTCGCTTGTTTTGTGTGGCGTCACAGTGGCTATAAAAGCCCTGACCGCAGAACGCCAATTTACTTCTGCCAATCTTAGCATAGGGAGAGGTTGCTGCCGCTGTTTCTCAGTAGGGAGAGAGTTAGGCAGGAAAAAAAAAGTTCTTCTGTGCTTTTGCTGATAGCGATTGTGCTGTACAGTTAGTGTGCAGTGACAGGGGAGGATTTTGTTGTGTGCAGCAGCGCTGGTTATTAGGCTGCCTGCCAGTGACGGGGGAGGAATTTCTAGTGTGCAGCAGCAGAGCTGATTATTAGGCTGCCTGCTAGCTGTATTGCTGTGTGTACACTGCTGTGCAGACTGCTTTTTACACAGCACCTACACAGCACTAATACTTTTAACTTTTTTTTCTGCACAGTTACCAAGCGTTCATTTTTTCCCACACCGTATAGAGCTGTACGCTCTTCACACACTACCGTGTACCAGCTGGTATCACGGACAAATACATGCTGACTATCTGTGTGTGACTACGGAAATATAAACGGAGATTTAAGTTTTCCCCAAAACCGTATACAGCTGGTATCTTCTGATACAGTACCGTTTTTCTGCCTTCTGTATTACGGTCAAATCCATACTGGGAGAGCGTCTGTGTGTGACTTCGGAAATATATACGGAGATTTAAATTTTCCCCAAAACTGTATACAGCTGTACGCTTCTAATACATTACCCTTTTTCTACTTTTTATCTTCTGGTGTGATCTATACTGAGCCTGTGAGCGTCTGTGTCTGACTCCTGAAATATATACAGAGATTTACAATATTTTCACTGTGCTATATACACCTGGTATCTGGTGATACAGTACCCTTTTTCAGCTTTAGATTCTGGTCTAATACATACTGAGCCTGTGAGCGTCTGTCTGTTACTCCGGAAATATATACGGAGATTTACAATTACCACTAGACTGTATACAGCTGTATGCTTGTGATACAGTACCCTTTTTCAGCTTTTTATATTCTTGTCGGATCCATACTGAGCCTGAGAGCGTTTGTGTCTGACTCCTGAAATATATACGGAGATTTACAATTATCCCTAGACTGCATACAGCTGTACGCTTCTGATACAGTTCCATATATCTGCTGGTATTTTGGGTACATTTTCCCAAAAATGAGGAAGTATGGTGGAAGAGGCTGCGGACGTGGGCGTGGGGGGCCAGCTGGTACTGATGGTGGTGGTGGTGCATCTGCTGGAAGTGCCAAAAGCAATAAAGCACCTAAGGCAGGAGGTGTTGAGCCAGCATCATCGTCTGGCTCCAGAAGGCCTGGAAGGCTCCCTTTTCTGGGAGTAGGTAAACCGCTTTTAAAGCCGGAGCATCAGGAACAGGTTTTGGCTTTCATTGCCGAAACAGCTTCCAGCTCTATCGTCTCCTCTTCTGAAGTTTCAAAAAATGCAAGCACTGAGTCATCAATGCATGCTCCTGGTCAAGAACAACACCTTTCCTTGTGTCCTTCACCCCCACCAAAAGTGAAGGATGCGGCAGCCCACACTTCAGATTACTCCATTACTACCATGCCTGGGTTATCAAGTCAGATCCTGAATTCCCCAGTCCAACATGAATCAGAGATGGAGTGCACTGATGCACAGCCACTGCTAGATGATTCTGCTGGTACATTCACCCAGAGCATTACATTGCCCTCACAGTCTACTGAGCCTGAATCTGACCCTGATGAAACTCAGGTGACCTAAATTGGGATCCATTGGGGGAAGAGGGTGCGGCTGGCAATAGCTCAGAAGAGGAGAAGGATCCGCAGCAGGCATCGACATCGCAGCAGCATTTATCTGGCAGGCCCGTAGCGGTCCAAAAACATGTTAAAAAAAACAAAAAGAGCTGCAGGACAGCTTGGCCAGATGGTCAAATTAGCACAGCGTGCAAGCCCTGAAAATTTATCCCATAGTAAGTAGAGTGCAGCGTGGCACTTTTTTGACCAAAATCCTATTGATGAGGCAACAGTTAACTGTAAGAAGTGCAGAAGGACCTTTAACCGAGGGAAAAATCTCCAAAATTTGAATACCAGTTGCATGCTTAGTCATTTAATGACCATGCACTTGCAAGCGTGGACGGACTACAAAACTTCAGGTAGCACATGTGCACCTGCTCTGACTGAAGGTAGCCAGCAATGCTCCATCGCATCCCCCACTGTAAGCCCACCGGTTAGCACACCACCAGCAAGAAATGTTGAGGTGTCATCGTAAGGCCAAAGCAGTCAGGGAATCACAAAGTTTTTGCAACAAAAGACTGAATCTAGGCCATCACCACCACCACCATCACCAACCCCCTCTTAGTCAGTCATGTCCACCCCAAGTTCACCCATATGCAGCTCTCAAGTCCAGCTCACCCTAGCAGACACTCTGAGTAGGACAAGAAAGTACTCATCCTCTCATCCGCGTACACTGGCTTTGAACGCCTACATTACCAAACTGATCTCATTAGAGATGATGTCCTTCAGTTTGGTTGAAAGCGCAGCGTTCCAAAAGCTCATGGCCCACGCTGTCCACCGCTATGACTTACCCAGTCAGCACCTCTTTTCTAGAATAGTCATCCCTGCCCTCCACCTGCATGTGAAAGACGGCATTGTCCAGGCACTCAGACAATCAGTTAGTGGAAAGGTACACCTCACAACAGATGCATGGGCCAGTAGGCATGGCAAGGGCCGTTACGTATCCATCTCTGCGCACTGGCTTAATGTGGTGGATGCAGGGTCCACAGGGGACAGCGGCGTTGGGACAGTGCTGCCTAGCCCATGGTATAGGCAACAGTTGGCTGTAGGCGTTCGACCCTCCTCCTGCAGAAGCAAAAGCTCGTAGACAGAGCGCAGTCGCACGAGCACTCCATCAGCAGCTGCCAGTGTTGCACACAAGGTGTCCTACTATCGAACAGCTAGTGGTAAAAGTCAGCAGGCTGTTTTAAAAATGATGTCTTTGGGCAACAACAGACACACTGCGGAGGTACTGGCCGACTATTTACAGCTAGAAACTGAGTCATGACTGGGCAGTCTACATCTTGCGCTAGGCAAGGTAGTCAGTGATAATGGCCGTAATTTTGTGGCGGCCATAGCCCTGGCAAAGCTCAGACACATTCCTTGCCTGGCTCACACCTTGAACCTGGTGGTGCAGTGCTTCATAAATAATTATCCGGAGTTAACAGCCCTGCTCCATAAGGTGCGATGACTGTGCACGCACATCAGTCGCTCGCCCGTAGACTCCAGTCGCATGCAGAGGCTGCAGCGATCGCTCCATCTCCCCAAACACCGCCTAATCATAGACGTTGCAACAAGGTTGAACTTCACCATGCACATGGTTGAGAGGCTGTGCGAACAGAGGCAGGCTGTAATGTATTTGTGGGATGATACACGGGCAGGCAGTTTGAGGACAGACATCGAGTTGTCGGGTGTGCAGTGGTCAAAGCTGAAAGACCTCTGTAAAGTCCTTCATTGTTTTGAGGAATGCACACGGCTGGTAAGTGCAGACGACGCCATCATAAGCATGAGCATCCCACTTATGTGTTTGCTCATGCAAACTTTGACGCACATTAAGGATCAGGCGTCTACAGCGGAGGAGGAGGGAAGCCTTGATGACAGTCAGGCATTGTCTGCTCAAGGAACTGTCCTGGACGAGGTGGAGGAAGAAGAGGAAGAGGAGGAGGAGGAGGGTGAAGGGGATGATTATTTTGGGGAGGAGGATGCTTCTCAGGAGCAAAAGAAAATAGTGGCTTGCCAAGGTCAGGTACAGGGTTTGTGCGTGACTGGAGGGATGTGGATTTGGCAGAAAGTGCTCCTCCACCCACCACTGGCAGTGCATCATTGACACCTGGAACTTTTGCCCACATGTGTGATTATGTCTTGCGGATCCTAAAAAGGGACCCCCGCATTGCCAAAATTATGAAGGATGACGACTACTGGTTGGCCAGCATCCTCGATCCATGCTATAAAGGCAAATTACAGAACATCATGCCACAAGAGATCCTAAAGCTAATATTGGCGAACAAAAAAGCAACTCTGGTAAACCGTTTGTTAGAGGCATTCCCAGCACACAGCAGCGATGCAGGTTCTACCACGAGCCGTACTGGGCAACATGGAAGAGGTGTTCGTGGCACTGGCACAGGGCCCCTCATAGTACACAAAAGTGTCTCTGACAGTGGGGGGGCGCACTCGCCGTCAGACACATCGGCGTACTATGAGGGGCCCTGTGCCAGTGCCGTCACCCACGAGTGGGCCCCCCCTGGTTGCTCAGGGCCACCGCACTTGCAATACTTACCTCTCCCTGCTTCACCACTGTGACATCTTCCGTGATTCCTGACAGTGACATTCAGGTCAGAGCGCAATGACATCACGTCTGTACGCCCTCTGCCTAAACAGTCCAAGTGCAGAGAGCTGGACGATGGCGATGCTGAGATGTCCAGAGTAGAGCAGTGCCCAGCGAGGAGAGATATTTAATTTTTTAAAATTTTTGGAGCAATATATGTGGAGCATTATACACTGGAGAATGATATATGGGACCCATCATACACTGGAGCATCATCAATGGGGCCCATCATATACTGGAGCATTCTAAATGGGGGACATCAGACACTGGAGCAGCATTTACGGGGCCCATTACACACTGGAGCATTATAAATGGGGCCCATTATATATGGAGCATTATATTGGCCCATCATACACTGGAGCATCATCCATGGGACCCATCATATACTGGAGCATTCTAAATGGGGGACATCAGTGGGACCCTTTAACACATACCACAATTCATGATACGGCACAGAAATATAGGTATAGTACAATGCCAAATACTTCACTTCTTACATTACATGACGGATATCTATTTTAAATTCTACAATAGCTCAAAAAACGGACAGTATATTACTCCATACTGTATTATGGACACCACATAGTGCGCCATACAGAATAATGAGCCCCATATATTGCTCTATACAGAATGGGCTCCATATAATGCTACATATAGAATAGGCCCCACATGTGCTCCATATGATGCTCCATATACAATGAACCCCATATGATGCTCTAGTATATGATGGGCCCCATATATGATGCTCCAGTGTATGATGAACCCCATATAATGCTCCAAATATAATGGTCCCCATATGTAATGCTCCATATATAATGGACTCCATGTGATGCTCCATATATAATGTGCCCCATATGATGCTCCAGTATATGATGTGCCCCATGGATGATGCTCCAGTGTACAATGGGCCCTATCTATGATGCTCATGTGTATGATGGGCCCCATATATAATTCTCCAGTGTATAATGCTCCCCATATATTGCTCCAACCATAAAGAAAAAAAATGAAATACCTCTCCTCGCTGGGCACTGCTCTACTCTGCACTCCTCAGCGTCGCCATCTTCCATCTCTGTGCACTGTGACTGTTCAGGCAGAGGGCGCACAGACGTGACGTCATCGCGCTCTCTGACCTGAATGTCACTGTCAGGAAACGCGGAAGACGTCACAGCGGTGGAGAAGGGAGAGGTAAGCATTGCAAGTTCTGGGGCCCTGAGCTAGCAGGGGGGGCACACTTGTGGGTGCCGGGAACTGGCACAGGGCCCCTTATAGTACGCCGGTGTCTCCGATGGTGAGTGTGCCCCTCCACCTGCTCAGGGCACCGGCACTTGCCCGGGTGCACCAGGTGCTGACCACGGCCCTGGGGGGAGGGGTACAGCCCAGTTAGGCTGTGGTTCCACGGTCCGGAACCACAGCGCAATTGACGGAGCGGAAATTCCGCTCTGTCCTAAGCCCCGCCCCCTTTTTGACGCGCGCTCTTTCCGGAAGTGTTCAGGACACCTCCGGAACACATCCGGAAAGAACGCAGGGCTGCATAGCCCTGTGTTATTTCCGTTGCAGCGACGCAGCGTCGCCGCAACGGGCTAGGACATGCTGCGGTCTGAAAAGACGCGCCGCATGTCCGGAAACGCAGGTCTTCCGCCTGCGTATTTTTACGCATAGTGGAGACGGGATTTCTTGAAATCCCCTCCACTATGCTGTAACATCTGGACGCTGCGTGTTTGACGCTGCGCCAATGCACAGCGTCAAACATGCAGCATTTTTTGAAGCATTCCGGATCGTGGAAACTCACCCTTAGGGAGATGGAAAAAATGGCATATGTTGAGGTGTAGGCTGGATGTTCAGCAGCTGCAAATGGAGGAATTGGAGAAGTCGGAGGAAGAGGAGGACAAAGCGAGCCATTTTGCTGGCAACCTATGTGTCATCAAGGGAAGGTGATACAAAATCCTTTGAAACCCAGGCATGGGTCATTTTAATGAAGGTGAGATCAGCAACATTTTTGGTCGACAGCCGGGTACTTCTTTCTGTCAGGATTGATCTAGCAGCACTGAAGACTCTTTCTGATAGCACACTGCCAGCAGGGCAAGCGAGCTCCTGTAAAGCATATTGTGCCAATTCAGGCCAGGTGTCCAGTTTACAGGCACAGTAGTCAAAGGGGAATGAACTGTGAGGGAGAACATCGATACGGCTAGTGGTAGAAACTGCACCACTGCTGTGTGCTGGGAATGCCTCTAACAAACGGTTTACCAGAGTTGCTTGTTTGTTCACCAATATTAGCTCTACAGTCATGGCCAAAAGTTTGGAGAATGACACAAATATTATATTTTCACATGATCTGCTGCCCTCTGGTTTTTATGTGTGTTTGACAGATGTTTTTATCATAGACAGAAATATAATAATTCCAAACATATGAGTAACAAAAGTTTATATTGACAGTTAGAATGAGTTAATGCAGCAAGTCAATATTTGCAGTGTTGACCCTTCTTCTTCAGGACCTCTGCAATTCTCCCTGGCATGCTCTCAATCAACTTCTGGACCAAATCCTGACTGATAGCAGTCCATTCTTGCACAATCAATGCTTTCATTTTGTCAGCATTTTTAGGTTTTTGTTTGTCCACCCGTCTCTTGATGATTGACCACAAGTTCTCAATGGGATTAAGATCTGGGGAGTTTCCAGGCCATGGACCCAAAATCTCTGTTTTGTTCCCTGAGCCATTTAGTTATCACCTTTGCTTTATGGCAAGGTGCTCCATCATGCTGGAAAAGGCATTGTTGATCGCCAAACTGCTCTTGGAGGGTTGGGAGAAGTTGCTCTTGGAGGACATTCTGGTACCATTCTTTATTCATGGCCGTGTTTTTAGGCAAGACTGTGAGAGAGCCGATTCCCTTGGCTGAGAAGCAAACCCACACATGAATGGTTTCAGGATGCTTAACAGTTGGCATGAGACAAGACTGGTGGTAGCGCTCACCTTGTCTTCTCCGAATGAGGCGTTTTCCTGATGTCCCAAACAATCGAAAAGAGGATTCATCAGAGAAAATAACTTTACCCCAGTCCTCAGCAGTCCACTGCCTGTACCTTTTGCAGAATATCAGTCTGTCCATGATGTTTTATCTGGAGAGAAGTGGCTTCTTTGCTGCCCTCCTTGAGACCAAGCCTTGCTCCAAGAGTCTCCGCCTCACAGTGCCTCACTGCTGGTAGCACGATCCTGCAGCTGAAACACTTTTAAGAGACGGTCCTGGCGCTTGCTGGTCTTTCTTGGGCGCCCTGGAGCCTTATTGGCAACAATGGAACCTCTCTCCTTGAAGTTCTTGATGATGCGATAGATTGTTGACTGAGGTGCAATCTTTCTAGCTGCGATACTCTTCCCTGTTAGGCCATTTTTGTGCATTGCAATGATGACTGCACGTGTTTCTTTAGAGATAACCATGGTTAACAGAAGAGAAAAAATGATGCCAAGCACCAGCCTCCTTTTAAAGTGTCCAGTGGTGTCATTCTTACTTAATCATGAAATTTATCCCATAGTAGGAAGAGTGCAGTGTGGCACTTTTTCGACCAAAATCCTATTGATAAGAACAAAAGCAAGGCACATGTAAATCAGTGGGGATCACCAAAAAAAAAATCAATCACAAAGAAATGTGTATAGCATAACAATTTATTGAAGTACAAAAAAATGAAAAACACACCTCATTAAAAACAGTTAAAAAAACACTCATGGTGTAAAGAAAGTCCAACAAAATCGAGAGTAAAATACTCTAAATACTCATATGCCAATCTTAATACATAACAGTAAAGGATAACGCCGCAACCAAAAATTAGCTGTGTACAAAACTCCTGTTGTCAACATCATTATATACATGGGGAAAGGAGAATGATAAATTGCCCTAAAATGCAAGTATAAATAACTGAGCAACCTAACAAACCTTTATCGATCATTAAATAGCCTAACCATATGGTATAGAGATCTCAGATTAGCCCAAAAGGACGCAATGTAGCCAAAGGTCAGATAAACAAATGAACAAATGAGGAAAAGGGCAGATCAGAATATACCAACAGGTTGGAATAATAATCCCCATAAAAGCCAGCATGCGAGTACCAGGACCTTGGCTTTATGGGGATTATTATTCCAACCTGTTGGTATATTCTGATCTGCCCTTTTCCTCATTTGTTTATCTGACCTTTGACTACATTGCGTTTAGGTACACAGCTAATTTTTGGTTGCGGCGTTATCCTTTACTGTTATGTATTAAGATTGGCATATGAGTATTTAGAGTATTTTACTCTCGATTTTGTTGGACTTTCTTTACACCATGAGTGTTTTTTTAACTGTTTTTAATGAGGTGTGTTTTTCATTTTTTTTGTACTTCAATAAATTGTTATGCTATACACATTTCTTTGTGATTGATTTTTTTTTTTGGTGATCCCCACTGATTTACATGTGCCTTGCTTTTGTTCTTATCAATAGGATTTTGGTCGAAAAAGTGCCACACTGCACTCTTCCTACTATGGGATAAATTTTCAGGGCTTGCATGCTGTGTTAATTTGACCGTCTGGCCAAGCTGTCCTGCAACCCTTTTTGCTTTTTTAACACGTTTTTGGACTGCTACGGGCCTGGCAGATAACTGCAACTGCGCTGTCTATGCCTACCGCGGATCCTCCTCCTCTTCTGAGCTATTGCCAGCGGCACCCTCTTCCCCCAATGGATGCCAATCCGGGTCAACAACTTGGTCATCCATCACCTCCTCTTCAATTTCATCTTCACCTTCCACTGTATCACCATGTAAGGTGGTATCGTATGTGGGAAGGGGCACCTGAGTTTTATCAGGGTCAGATTCTGGCTCTTTAGACTGCGAGGGCAATGCAGTGCTCTGGGTAAATGTACCAGCAGAATCAAATAGCAGTGGCTGTGCATCAGTGTACTCCATGTCATATTCATCTTGGACTGGGGAATTCAGGATTTGACTTGATAACCCAGGCATGGTATGAGAAAAGAGCTCCATGGAGTAATCTGAAGCCTGGCCTGCCGCATCCTTCACTTTTGGTGTGGGTGAAGGACACAAGGAAAGATGTTGTTCCTGACCAGGAGCCTGCTCTGACGACTCAGTGCTTGCATTTTTTTGAAACTTCAGAAGAGGAAGCGATAGAGCTGGAGGCTGTATCGGCAATGTAAGCCAAAACCTGCTCCTGATGCTCCGGCTTTAAAAGCGGTTTACCTACTCCCAAAAAAGGGAGCCTTCCATGCCTTCTGGAGCCAGACAATGACACAGGCTCAACACCTCCTGCCTTAGATGCTATTGTGCTTTTGGCACAACAAGCAGATGCACCACCATCATTCCCAGCTGACCCCTACTGCCCACGTCCGCGGCCTCTTCCACCATACTTCATGTTTGGGAAAATGTACCAAAAATGCCAGCAGATATATGGTACTGTATGAGGCGTGTACAGCTGTTTATGGCGTAGGGGAAAATTTAAATCTCCGTATATCAGGAGTCACACACAGACGCTCACTCAGTATGGATTTGACCGTAATACAAAGAGCAGATATACGGTACTGTATCAGAAGCGGACAGCTGTATACGGTGTAGTGGAAAATTGCAATCTCCTTATATATTTCCGAAATCACAGACAGACGCACGCCCAGTATGGATTTGACCGTAATAGAAAGAGCAGATGTACGTTACTGTCTCAGAAGCGTACAGCTGTATACGGTGTAGGGGAAAATTGCAATCTCCGTATATATTTCCGGAGTCACACACTATCTGTCAGCATGTATTTGTCCGTGATACCAGCCGGTACACGGTAGTGTGTGAGGAACGTACAGCTCTATATGGTGTGTGAAAAAAATGAACGCTTGTTAAGTGTGCAGAAAAAAAGAATCAAAGTATTAGTGCTGTGTAAAAAGCAGTCTGCACAGCAGTGTACACACAGCAATACAGCTATCAAGCAGCCTAACAACCAGCGCTGCTGCAGACAAGAAAATCCTCCCCTGTCACTGCACACTTACTGTACAGCACAGTTGCTATCAGCACAAGCACAGAAGAACTTCTCTTTCCAGCCCTTACTCTCTCCCTACTGATAAACAGCTTCAGCAACCTCTCCCTACTGTTAATATCGGCAGAAGTAAAATGGAGGTTGGCACTCAGGGCTTTTATAGACACTATGACACCCCCCAAAGAAAGCCAATCACTGCAATGCCCTTCTCTAAGATGATGCTGGACGCTGCCCATGTCATCTCGTTGCCCACAGTGTACGTCGTTGCTCATTGGCTGAATAAAGGCACCTGCAAGCATTATGGGAAAACTGACTTGGGCGCTCGGGTCGATGAACGCATGGCCGATTGCACGCTATGGTCGGGTTTCGGCCAACGAATCCCGACTTTGGTGAAAGTCGGCGACTTTTGAATATGACCGACCTGTTTCGCTCAACTCTACTGTTTAGTGTAAATAGAATGAGACCAGGGGTGAACCTAGCCTCTGTGCTGCCTGAGGCGAACTGCAAAACGGCGTCCCCCAATTCGGGCGAGGAAGGTTGCGGAGCGCATAGCGCGCCGCGGCAAATTTTAGGCTAAGCCCCGACCACACCCATTTCACAACTAGTCACACCCATGTCCACGCCCAGACCACACCCATTTAGCACTGGTGATCACACTGACTGATACTGAGGGCACAGTGACTGGTACTATGGGCACACTGGTACTGAGTAAAAGAAAGAACAGAGAGAGAAAATAGAAAACAGAAAAAGGAGAGAGAGAAAGAGGAGAAAGAAAGAAAGAGTGGAAAGAACAGAGAGAGAGAGAGAAAGATGGGAAAGAAAAAAACTACTGAATAATGGCCCCATATACTGCTGCATACAGTATAATGGCCCCACATGATGCTCCATACTGAATAATGGCCCCATATACTGCTGCATACTGAATAATGGCCCCACATGATGCTCCATACTGAATAATGGCCCCATATACTGCTGCATACAGTATAATGGCCCCACATGATGCTGCATACAGTATAATGGCCCCACATGATGCTCCATACTGAATAATGGCCCCATATACTGCTGCATACAGTATAATGGCCCACATGATGCTCCATACTGTATAATGGCCCCATATACTGCTGCATACAGTATAATAGCAACACATGATGCTCCATACTGAATAATGGCCCCATATACGGCTGCATACAGTATAATGGCCCCACATGATGCTCCATACTGAATAATGGCCTTGCATAAAAAAAACTACTCACCTCTGCCCGTTCCAATGCTGATATCGCTTCCTCATCTATCACACACACACACACACACACACATACATACATACATTCACACAGCGTCACACACACACACAGCAGCTACACACACACACAGCAGCTTCACAGGCAAAGCAGCCAGACTCACCTCTCTACGATCCGGCAGCTTCCTTCTTCTCACTTCCTCTCACACATTGAGCGGCGCGGGTTGTTATGAGTTCTGCTCTGTCGCCCCCTGGCTGCCGCCGCCTGAGACAACATGCTCAACTCGCCTCATTATAGCGGCGCCCCTGAATGAGACCTACAAATATAAGAACACAGTCGTTACAGTCAAATATGGTGGAGGTTCAAAGATATTTTGGGGTTGCTTTGCTGCCTGTGGCCCTAGGTACCTTGAAAGGTGAAGTCACAATGTAGTGCCCAGGGTCAGAAAGCTGGATTTGCATCGTAGTAGGTCATAGGTCTTCCAATAGGACAATGGCCCCAAACATACTTCAGCCTCTGTGCTGCCTGAGGCGAACTGCAAAACGGCGACCCCCAATTCGGACGAGGAAGGTTGCGCATAGCGCGCCGCAGCAAATTTTAGGCCAAGCCCCGACCACACCCATTTCACAACTAATCACACCCATGTCCACGCCCCGACCACACCCATTTAGCACTGGTGATCACACTGACTGGTACTGAGGGCACAGTGACTGGTACTATGGGCACACTGGTACTGAGTAAAAGAATGAACAGAGAGAGAAAATAGAAAACAGAGAAAGGAGAGAGAGAAAGAGGGGAAAGCAAGAAAGAACAGAGAGAAAGTAGAGAGAGAAATAAATAAACAAAGAAAGGGAAAAGAAAGAACAGAGAGAGAAAGAAAAAAAGACGGGAAAGAAAAAAGAGAAAGAAAGAACAGAAAAAGAAAGAGGGGACAGAAAAAAAGAACAGAGAGAAAAAAAGAAATAGGGGAAAGAAAGAACAAAGAGAGAAAGAAAGAACAGAGAGATAGAGAAAGATGGGAAACAAAGAACAGAGAGAGAGAAAGAGAAATAAAGACAACAGAAAGAACAGAGAGATAAAGAAAGAACAGAGAGAGAAAGAAAGATGGGAAAGAAAAAGACTACTGAATAATGGCCCCATATACTGCTGCATACAGTATAATGGCCCCACATAATGCTCCATACTGAATAATGGCCCCACATAATGATGCATACAGTATAATGGCCACACATGATGCTCCATACTGAATAATGGCCCCACATAATGATGCATACAGTATAATGGCCCCACATGATGCTCCATACTGAATAATGGCCCCATATACTGATGCATACAGTATAATGGCCCCACATGATGCTCCATACTGAATAATGGCCCCATATATTGATGCATACAGTATAATGGCCCCACATGATGCTCCATACTGAATAATGGCCCCATATACTGCTGCATACTGTATAATGGCCCCATATACTGCTGCATACAGTATAATGGCCCCACATGATGCTCCATACTGAATAATGGCCCCATGTACTGCTGCATACAGTATAATGGCCCCACATGATGCTCCATACTGAATAATGGCCCCATATACTGCTGCATACAGTATAATGGCCCCACATGATGCTCCATACTGAATAATGGCCCCATATACTGCTGCATACAGTATAATAGCCCCACATGATGCTCCATACTGAATAATTGCCCCATATATGGCTACATACAGTATAATAACCCCACATGATGCTCCATACTGAATAATGGCCCCATATACGACTGCATACAGTATAATGGCCCCACATGATGCTCCATACTGAATAATGGCCTTGCATAAAAAAAACTACTCACCTCTGCCCGTTCCAACGCTGATATCGCTTCCTCATCTATCACACACACAGCGTCTCACACACACACACACACACACACACACACACATACATACATACATACACACAGCATCATACACACACACAGCAGCTACACACACACACACACACACACACACAGCAGCTTCACAGGCAAAGCGGCCAGACTCACCTCTCCACGATCCGGCAGCTTCCTTCTTCTCACTTCCTCTCACACATTGAGCGGCGCTGGTGTTATGAGTTCTGCTCTGTCGCCCCCTGGCTGCCGCCGCCTGAGACATGCTCAACTCGCTTCATTATAGCGGCGCCCCTGAATGAGACCTACAAATATAAGAACACAGTTGTAAGGCCGGCGTCACACTGGCGACAGAATCGGACGACTGCAATGCGATGAAAAATCGTATTGCAGTCTGCCCTATGTTAATCTATGGAGCAGCTCCCAGTATCAGATTTTTTGTGGTCCGTTTTAAACATCCGTGTGCAATCGCAGCATGCTGCGATTGTCACCGATTGTGGGTCGACTATCGCCAATGCAAGTCTATGGGAGCGATGAAAAATCTGATTACAAACGGACCGCATGTGTGACTTGCGATGAAATCGCATCGGTGTCCTTTCGAAAAGCCGGCAATTCATCCCGGCTATACTGTAAAATCACACTGACAGCTTTAATAAAGAATAGAAAGAATAGATATACACACATAGAATACATATATATATATATATATATATATATATATATATATATGTAATTGTGACATGTGTATATATATATATATATATATATATTTATATTTCCTAGACTTCTACATACTGTAATAGCCGCAAATTCAATTGCCGGCTTCTGTGAAATCACAGAAGCCGACATGAAATGATACATTGTTTCCACACAGTTAACCATGTCATTTCCTGTATTTTGATATTTGTTTAGAACTTACAATTACATAAGTGTATTTGTGCTAAATTTCAGACATGTAGGGGTTAATTAAAGGTGTAAATTCGTTGACAAAAAAATGCGTGGGCTCCCGCTGTATTTTCTCCACCAGACAGACAAAGCAAGCGAGTGGGGGCAGATAATAATAGCCTAGGGAGGGTACATTTTTTTTGTGCCCCCCCTGGCTACTAACATCTGCCCCCAGACACCCCAGAAAGGGCAAATCTATAATTAGATTCGCCCTTTCTGGCACTTTGCCCGTCTATTCCCATTGCCCTGTAGCGGTGGCGAATGGGTTAATAATCTCACCTTAATGTCACCTTAGTATTGAAAGGTGACCTTAAGGCAGGTTAATAATTGAGAGCTGTCAATTAGACAACTATCAATTATTAATCCTATTGAAGTAAATAAAAAAACACACACAGTTTAAGAATAAATAATTTTAATGAAATAAAAACACATATTTTTGACCATCTTTTATTTAAGTCTTAATCCGTTCGAAGCCCTTGTTCTTTTAAAATAAATATAAAATAATAAAACAACATTATTCTTACCTATCTGGCAATCTGTCAAGTCCCACGATGTAATCCTTCACAAAGGGTTAACTACTAGCAATCAGATAAGCAGCGCAAGTAATCCTGCGTGCTCATCTGATAGCTCCTGAATGAATGAGCTTATCTCCTGCCGACAGGAGAGGATGTGATTCATGAATGAAGCTTAATTGATTGTATCCACTTTCACCTTAGGTCAGGTCACTCAAGTGAAAGTTGTAATAAATCAATTAAGCTCCATTCATGAATCTATTCCTCTCCTTTCGCTGGGAGAGTAACTGATTCATTCAGGGGAATACAGGTCTGAGACAGCATTATTAGCTCTCTGCGACCTGTAACCTGTTAACCCTTTCTGATGGATTACAGCGTGGGACCTGACTGTACTTCGGATTGGTAAGAATCATTTTGCTTTTTTATTTTATTTTTATTACAGGAAATGGTTTTAGCAGGAAAATAAAATATTGTCAAAAACTGTGTGATTATTTCATTAAACTTCTTTTTTATTAAACTGTGTGTGTTTGATTTTTCTATCATACAATAGGATTAATAATTGATAGTTGTCTAATTGACAGCTCTCAATTATTAACCTGCCTTAAGGTCACCTTTCAATACTAAGGTGACATTAAGGTGAGATTATTAACCCATTCGCCACCGCTACAGGGCAATGGGAATAGACGGGCAAAGTGCCAGAAAGGGCGAATCTAATTATAGATTTGCCCTTTCTGGGGTGTCTGGGGGCAGATGTTAGTAGCCAGTGGGGGCACAAAAAATGTACCCTCCCTAGGCTGTTATTATCTGCCCCCACTCGCTTGCTTTGTCTGTCTGGTGGAGAAAATACAGCGGGAGCCCACGCATTTTTTTTCAACGAAATTACACCTTTAATTAACCCCTACATGTCTGAAATTTTGCACAAATACACTCATGTAATTGTAAGTTCTAAACAAATATCAAAATACAGGAAATGACATGGTTAACTGTGTGGAAACAATGTATCATTTCATGTCGGCTTCTGTGATTTCACAAAAGCCAGCAATTGAATTAGCGGCTATAACAGTATGTAGAAGTCTAGGAACTATAAATATATATATATATATATATATATACATGTCACAATTACATATATATATATATATATATATATGTATGTGTTCTATGTGTATATATCTATTCTTTTTTTTGTGATTGAAATACTATTCTTTTGGATCCATTATATGTCAGTTTTGCAAGCCTGCGAGAAATTCTCGCAAGTCGGATGAAAATCGGATGTTACAAGGTACACACACATGCGACTAAATCGCATCTTTGAAGGAAAATCGGATGCCAGAAGGATGTGTGATGTTTGCATTTTGATCCGACAATCGACCATCTAAAACGGACCGATTTTTTGTCGTTGTGTGTGACGCCGGCCTTACAGTCAAATATGGTGGAGGTTCAAAGATATTTTGGGGTTGCTTTGCTGCCTGTGGCCCTAGGTACCTTGAAAGGTGAAGTCACAATGTAGTGCCCAGGGTCAGAAAGCTGGATTTGCCTCGTAGTAGGTCATAGGTCTTCCAGTAGGACAAAGGCCTCCAACATACTTCAAGAACCACCCAGAAATAGGTGGAAACAAAACACTGGAGGGTTCTGAAGTGGTAATTCCAGCTCCAGTAGCGTAATGTCTCCACCACTACCTCTTACATACAGATGCTACAGAGAAATTGTGAATGGACACATTAAATAATTTAATTTTGCCTGCTTTGATGAATTTCTGAGTACAGAACACCATATAAAACATAAATCAGGTAATGAGAATGGAAAAATCAGCATCAAGGCAATTTACAAGGCAATAATCCCTGACCAGATGCCTGCCATACGCTATTCCTACTACCACACCTCATCGATGACGAATTGCAGATAAGAGCGGTTTTATTGTAGAATATAGAAAGGATTTGAATCAGTCCTGAATTTTTTTTTCTTGTACATGGCAGCAAGAAACTGTAGAGTAACGCAAGTAACACTGCCAACTTTGATGAATTTCTGAGTACAGGTGACAGTAAAAAGCATGAATCGGCCAATGAGTGCATGGATAAAAACAGCAGCAAGGCTTACAATTTATAAGGCAATAATCCCTTACTAGATGCCTGTCAAACGCCATACCTAAGGTACTGCCACACTTAGTGATCTCGTTAGCGATCTCAATAACGACGCAAGCTAATGAGATCGTTTGTGAGATCTCTTTTAGGTCGCTAGTAGCTGCCAAACAGGAGATCTCATAAACGACTCATCAGCGGTCAGCGATCTCTTTAACGACTTGGCGGTCGTTAGGATCTGTCATTAGCATGCACTGAGCGCTTCTGATTCATAGGAATTTCCAGCATCGCTCCTGCTCTCTGCGTCCTGCTAGCCTGCTTTGCAACTATATTGCGATCCATTCCGTGACGCTAAACCCATATGCGTCACAAACGAGGTCGTTCGCAAAAGGTGCCAAACACAGCGATATAGGCTCCCCAGCGGGACGCCAACAATCAAAAAACGGTCCAGAACTCTAGTGAACGATCAACGAGATCACAGCAGGGGCCACATCGTTGCTACACGCCACATACAGCTAAGTCGCTAACGAGATCGCAAAATAGTGACGTTTTAGTGATCTCGTTTGCGATCTCGTTTACTGTGGCATACCCTCTACTGCCACATCTCACCCTACATGAATTGCAGATAAGAGCGGTATAATTATGACAGAATAGAATCTATTTGAAATAGCCCTAAAAATAGCAATTATTTTAATGTTGCAGCATCAATCAAGGACTGTTATTTCATCAACCCTGCTGGGGAATATAGTGCAGTATTTCGCATTTACTCAGACTGATATGGAGGATACCAGGAGCTTCTGTACTTACTTTATAAACTCTCCTGTCCTGGCAGTAAAATCCTGTACGCAGTGTGAGAACTCCTTACTGTATGTGACGACCACTTGACAGCCCACAAGAAGGCACTGGATCATATACTAATAGATCCCATAGAAGGTGGATCAACTAGACGGTGGATCCACAAAAAAGCATTTTTTCACATTACTAAGTAGTGGATCTCCTACATTGGTAAAGCATATGCACTAAGTTCAAGGGATGCCAAAAATTAGAAGGAGCCATTCTAATAACCCTCCGAAGAGATGTTGTGGAAGTCCTAAGAAAACATTTTTTTCATTAATAAGGAGTGGTTATTCTAGACTGGTCATGCCTATACACTAAGTGCCATGGGTTGAAAAACGTTTAGCCTTGGGGGTATACATAAACAGTTGTGTGAAAAAGTGTTTGCCATCTACCTAATTACCTATTCGTTTGCCTGTTTGTCACACTTAAAAGTCTCAGATCACAAACAATTTAAAATTTTAGATAAAGATAACACAAGTAAACACAAAATGCAGTTTTTAAATGAAGTTCTTTATCATTGAGGAGAAAACAATTCAAACCTACAGGGCAGTGTAAGGGCCCTGTCTCACATAGCGAGATCGCTAGCGAGATCGCTGCTGAGTCACAAGTTTTGTGATGCAACAGCGATCTCAGCAGCAATCTCACTATGTCTGACACGTACCAGCGATCAGGCCCCTGCTGTGAATCGCTGGTCATGTCAGAAATGCCTGGACTTTTTTTTATCGCTGGTCTCCCGCTGGCCAGCACGCATCGCTACGTGTGGCAGGCAGGAGACCAGCGATCAGCTGGTAACCAAGGTACACATCGGGTTTCCAGGCACGGGGCTGTGCCTGGAAACCCGAAATGTACGTTGGATACCAGCGCGCTGCTGCAGGGAAGCTGGTAACCAAGGTAAAAATTGGGTTTCCAGGCACCGCGCAGCACCTGGAAACCCAATGTGTACCTTGGTTACCAGCTCCCTGCATCAGCAGGCCGGTATCCAACGTGCACTGCGGGTTACTAGTCGATGTTACCCACAGTGTCGCTGTCCTGATCGCTGCCTGAGCTCCCTGTTTGGCAGCTCAGCAGCGATCATGTAGTGACACACCAGCATTCCTGACAAGTTCATATTGTTGTCGGGATCGCTGGTGCGTAGCTATGTGATACGGGGCCCTAAGAAAAAGTGATTGCCCCCCTCCTTAAAACATAAATTATCTGTGGTTTATCAGATCTTTGGAATGCTTAGTTCAAATTCTCTAGCCACATGAAGGCCTGATTTCTGCCACACGTGTTCTCAATCAATAAATCACTTAAATAGGACCTGCCTGACAAAGTGACGTAGGCCCAAAGTTCCTCAAAAGCTAGATATCATGCCGCGATCCAAAGAAATTCTGGAATAAATGAGAAACAACGTAATTGAGCTCGAACAATCTCAAAAGGTTATCAAGCCATTTCTAAAGCTTTAGGATTCTAGCGAACCTGTAAGCACCATGCCGGATCCCAGCTCTGACATGCAGGGTCTCCAGCGTGTCACATCATTCACCCGCGCTGCGGTAGGTTCTTTCCTTCCCCATGCTCTGTATGCTTAGAGCAGAGCTTCCAGCCAGGCTTCCAGCCATGTCCTTCGGGCACACACGAGCGCGCACTCCCGCTCACTTTAAGGGCCAGCGTGTGCACTTGTTATTTCCTCCCCAACCAACGGCTGTGAGGCATTATGTATATATTGCTTCCTCCTCACTGGGGAGGTGCCTGAGTAACCTTCCTGTTCTGCAGTCTAAGTTGTGTAAGATTGTTTACCAGTCTGTGCTGCACTCTAGTGCAGAGACTGCCTGCCTGCGGCACTCTGGTGCAGATCCTGCCTGTTGCACTCTGATACAAACTCTGCCAGCTGCACTCTGATTCAAACTCTCGTGTAGTTCCTACCTACTGCAATCTGGTGCAGATATTGCCTGTTGCACTCTGATACGCACTCCAATTACTGCACTCTGATACGAACTCTGCCAGCTGCACTCTGATTCAAACTCTGCCTGCTGCACGATACAGTCTGTCCTTCTGGGTCCAGCTGCTGAGCATCGGTTGGTTTATCCTAGAGTGGCATCTGGCATTCATCTGGAGCCAAGTCTAACCTCACCATAAGAGCCTCTTGTGAACAATCCGGTGTTTGCTTAGTCACTCCCCTCTAGGCTCTCTACGGTCCGAGGCACAGTGGTTCCACAAACCACATCTGTGACAGAACCACAATGAGATCCATTATCTGCAAATGACAAAAACATGGAACAGTGGTCAACCTTCCCAGTAGTGCCTGAGAGAACAAAATTAACCCAAGAGCATAAAAGACCACACAACAACATCCAATGAACTGCAGGCCTTACTTGCCTCAATTAAGGTCAGTTTTCATGACTCCACCATAAGAAAGAGACTGGGCAAAAATGGCCTGCATGGCAGTGCTCCAAGACAAAAACTACTGCTGAGCATTGAGAACATAAAGGCTCGCCTTAGTTGTACCAGAAAACATCTTGATGATCCCCAAGATTTTGGAAAAAATACTCTGTGGACTGACAACACAAAAGTTGAACTTTTTGAAAGGTATATGTCCCATTACATGTGGCATAGAAGTAACACAGCATTTCAGAAAAGTAATATCATACCAGCAATAAAAATTGGTGGAGGCAATGTGATGGTCTGCGGCTGTTTTGCTTCTTCAGTACCTGGAAAACTTGCTGTGGTTAATGAAACAATGAATTCTGCTGTCTACCAAAAAATCCTGAAGGAAACTGTCCGGCCATCTTTCTGTGACCTCAAAGCTGAAGAGCACTTGGGTTAGGCAGCAGGACAATGATTCAAAACACACCAGAAAGTTCATCTTTGTATGAATTAAAACAAACTAAAATTAAGACTTTGGGGTGGCCTAGTCAAATTCCTGACCATAACTCGATTGAGATGCTGTGGCATGACCTTAAAAACGTGGTTCATGCTCGGAAACCATCCAATGTGGCTGAATTACAACAATTCTGCAGAGAAGAGGTGGCCAAAATTACCTCTAAAACATTGCAAAAGACTAATTGCTAGAGTTGAGCGAAAAAGGTCGGTCAGATTCATAAGTAGCCGACTTTCGCCAAAGTCATGAAGTCACTATAGCGTGAAGTCTGCCATGCGGTTGTCGACCCGACCGCTAAAGTCGGTATTCCCATAATTCTTGCAGGTGCCTTTTCTCAGCCAATGAACAAGGACGTACACTGTGGGCAACGAGATGATATGGGCAGCGTTCACCATCATCTAAGAAAAGGGCATTGCAGTGATTGGCTTGCTTTGGGGGGCGTCATAGTGTCTATAAAAGCCCTGACCGATGACCGCCATTTTACTTCTGCCGATCTTAACAATAGGGAGAGGTTGCTGATGCTGTTTATCAGTAGGGAGAGAGTTAGGGCTGGACAGAGAAGTTCTTATGTGCTTGTGCTGATAGCAATTGTGCTGTATAGTTATTGTGCAGTGACAGGGGAGGATTTTCTTGTGAGCAGCAGCACTGGTTATTATGCTGCCTGATAGCTGTATTGCTGTGCTTACATGGCTGTGCAGACAGCTTTTTACACAGCACTAATACTTTTATTCTTTTTTTCTGCACAGTTACCGAGCGTTCATTTTTTCCAACACCGCATAGAGCTGTACGCTCTTCACACACAACCGTGTACCAGCTGGTATCACGGACAAATACATGCTGACTATCTATGTGTGACTCCGGATATATATACGGAGATTGAAATTTTCCCCTACACTATACAGTATACACCTGGTGTCTTCTGATACAGTACTTTTTTTTCTGTCTTTTGTATTACGGTCAAATCCATACTGAGAGAGCGTCTGTGTGTGGCTCCGGAAATATATAAGGAGATTGAAATTTTCCCCTTTACTATATACACCTGGTATCTTCTGATACAGTACCCTTTTTTTGCTTTTAATATTTTCTAATCTATACTGAGCCTGAGAGCGTCTGTGTGGGACTCCGGAATTATATACGGAGATTTACAATGTTCCCCTATACTATATACACCTGGTATCTTCTGATACTGTACCCTTTTTCTGCTTTTTATATTCTGGTGTAATCCATGCTGAGCCTGTGAGCGTCTGTGTGTGACTCCGGAAATATATACGGAGATTTACAATTTTCCCCTAAACTATATACACCTGGTATCTTCTGATACAGTACCCTTTTTCTGCTTTTTATATTCTGGTGTAATCCATACTGAGCCTGTGAGTGTCTGTAAATCTCAGTATATATTTCTGGAGTCAGACACAGACACTCACAGGCTCAGTATGGATTACACCAGAATATAAAAAGCAGAAAAAAGGGTACTGTATCAGAAGATACCAGGTGTATATAGTTTAGGGGAAAATTGTAAATCTCCGTATATATTTCCCTAGTCACACACAGACGCTCACAGGCTCAGTATGGATTACACCAGAATATAAAAAGCAGAAAAAGGGTACTGTATCAGAAGATACCAGGTGTATATAGTTTAGGGGAAAATTGTAAATCTCCGTATATATTTCTGGAGTCAGACACAATTTTCCCCTAAACTATATACACCTGGTATCTTCTGATACAGTACCCTTTTTCTGCTTTTTATATTCTGGTGTAATCCATACTGAGCCTGTGAGCGTCTGTGTGTGACTCTTCTTTGATGACTGCTTTGCACACTCTTGGCATTCTCTTGATGAGCTTCAAGAGGTAGTCACCGGCAGTGAAAACCATTTCCGGTGACTACCTCTTGAAACTCATTAAGAGAATGCCAATAGTGTGCAAAGCAGTCATCAAAGCAAAGGGTGACTACTTTGAAGAACCTAGAATATAAGGAATATTTTCAGTAGTTTCACATTTTTTTGTTAAGTATATACAGTACTTCCACATGTGTTAATTCATAGTTTTGATGCCTTCAGTGTAAATTTACAATTTTCATGAAAATACAGAAACATCTTTAAATGGGAAGGGGTGTCCAAACTTTTGGTCTGTACTGTATACAGAGATTGAAATTTTCCCCTATACTATATACACCTGGTATCTTCAGATACAGTACCCTTTTTCTGCTTTTTATATTCTTGTCTAATCCATACTGAGCCTGTGAGCGTCTGTGTGTGACTTCGGAAATATATACGGAGATTTAAATTTTCCCCTTCAAGCTGTACGCTTATGTTATAGTACCATATATCTGCTGGTATTTTTGGTACATTTTCCCAAACATGAGGAAGTATGGTGGAAGAGGCCGCGGACGTGGGTGTGGGGGCTAGCTGGTACTGATGGTGGTGGTGCATCTGCTGGTAGTGCCAAAAGCACAATAGCACCTAAGGCAGGAGGTGTTGAGCCTGCCTCATTGTCTCGCTTCAGAAGGCCTGGAAGGCTGCCTTTTCTGAAAGTAGGCAAACCGCTTTTAAAGCTGGAGCATCAGGAACAGGTTTTGACTTTCATTGCCGAAACAGCTTCCAGCTCTATCGCCTCCTCTTCTGAAGTTTCAAAAAATGCAAGCACTGAGTCGTCAGAGCAGGCTCCTGGTCAGGAACAACATCTTTCCTTGTGTCCTTCACCCACACCAAAAGTGAAGGATGCGGCAGGCCATACTTCAGATTACTCCATGGAGCTCTTTTCACATACCATGCCTGGGTTATCAAGTCAAATCCTGAATTCCCCAGTCCAAGATGAATCTGACATGGAGTGCACTGATGCACAGCCACTGCTATATGATTCTGCTGGTACATTCACCCAGAGCACTACATTGCTCTCGCAGTCTACTGAGCCAGAATCAGACCCTGATGAAACTCAGGTGCCCCTTCCCGCATACTATACCACCTTACACGGTGACACAGAGGAAGGTGCAGATGAAATTGAAGAGGTGGTGATGGATGACCCAGTTGTTGATCCGGATTGGCATCCATTGGGGGAAGAGTGTGCCGCTGGCCATAGCTCAGAGAAGGAGGAGGATCCGCAGCAGGCATCGACATCGCAGCTGCGGTTATCTGGCTGGCCCGTAGCAGTCCAAAAACGTGTAAAAAAAAAAAAAAAAAAAAAAGAGTTGCAGGACAGCTTGGCAAGACGGTCAAATTAGCACATCGTGCAAGCCCTGAAAATTTATCCCATAGTAGGAAGAGTGCAGTGTGGCACTTTTTTGACCAAAATCCTATTGATGAGGCAAAGGTTATCTGTAAGAAGTGCGGAAGGACCTTTAGTCGTGGGAAAAATCTCTGAAATTTGAATACCAGTTGCATGCTTAGTCATTTAAACACCATGCACTTGGAAGCGTGGACGGACTACAAAACCTCAGGTAGCACATGTGCACCTGCTCCGACTGAAGGTAGCAAGCAACGCTCCATCGCTTCCCCCACTGTAAGCCCACTGGTTAGCACACCACCAGCAAGAAATGTTGAGGTGTCATCGCAAGGCCAAAGCAGTCAGGGAATCACAATGTATTTGCAACTAAAGACTTAATCTAGGCCATCACCACCACCATCACCAACCCCCTTTCAGTACGCCTTGTCCACCACTAGTTCCCCAATATGCAGCTCTCAAGTCCAGCTCAACCTAGCAGACACTTTGAGTAGAACAAGAAAGTACTCCTCCTCTCATTCTCTCTCATCCTCTCATCCACGTACGCTGGCTTTGAACGCCTACATTGCCACACCGATCTCATTAGAGTTGATGCCCTTCCGTTTGATTGAAAGCGCAGCGTTCCTAGAGCTCATGGCATACGCTGTCCCATGCTATGACCTACACAGTCGGCACCTCTTTTCTAGAAAAGCCATCCCTGCCCTCCACCTGCATGTGAAAGACCGCATTGTCCATGCACTCAAACAATCAGTGAGTGGAAAGGTGCACCTCACAACAGATACATGGGCCAGTAGGCATGGCCAGGGCCATTACGTGTCCATCACTGCGCACTGGGTTAATGTGGTGGATGCAGGGTCCACAGGGAACAGCGGCGGTGGGACAGTGCTGCCTAGCCCATTGTATAGGCAACAGTTGGCTGTAAGTGTTCAACCCTCCTCCTCCTCCAGAACTGAAAGCTCTTTTACAGAGCGCAGTCGCATGAGCACTCCATCCGCAGCTGTCAGTGTTGCACACGAGGTGTCCCACTATAGAACAGCTAGTGGTAAGCGTCAGCAGGCTGTTTTAAAGATGATGTCTTTTGGTGACAACAGACTCACCGCGGAGGGCAGACATGGAGTTGTCGGGTGTGCAGTGGTCAAAGCTGAAAGACCTCTGTAAAGTCCTTCAGTGTTTTGAGGAATGCACACGACTGGTTAGCGCAGACGACGCCATCATAAGCATGAGCATCCCACTCATGCATACTTTGACGCACATTAAGGATCAGGCGTCTGCAGCGAAGGAGGAAGAGGAGGAGGAGGGAAGCCTTCATGACAGTCAGCCATTGTTTGTTCAGGGAACTGTCCTGGATGAGGTGGAGGAGGAAAAGGAGGAGGAGGAGGGGGAAGATTATTTTTGGGGGGGAGGATGCTTCTTAGGGGGCAAGAGAAAATGTTGGTTTGCGGAGGTCAGTTACAGGGTTTGTGTGTGACTGGAGGGATGTGGATTTGGCAGAAAGTGCTCCTCCACCCACCACTGGCAGAGCATCATTGACACCTGCAACATTGGCCCACATGTGTGATTATGTCTTGTGGATCCTAAAAAGGGACCCCCGCATTGCCAAAATTATGAAGGATGACGACTACTGGTTGGCCAGCATCCTCGATCCACGCTACAAAGGCAAATTACAGAACATCATGCCACAGGAGAATCTAGAGCTAATATTGGCGAACAAACAAGCAACTCTGGTAAACCGTTTGTTAGAGGCATTCCCAGCACACAGCAACGGTGCAGCTTTTACCATAAGCCGTACTGGGCAACATGGAAGAGGTGTTCGTGATGCACACAGCCGAAGTGTCGTTGGAGACAGGGGTTTCATGACCATGTTGTGGACTGATTTCTCGAGTACAGCTCACATGACTGTTAATACTGAATCTATTACAACAGACAAGAGACAGCAGTTGTCATCTATGGTTAAAAATTACCTCTCCTCCCCTATCTATGTTCTCCCTCACAGTTTATTCCCCTTTGACTACTGGGCCTGTGAACTGGACACCTGGCCTGAATTGGCACAATATGCCTTACAGGAGCTCGCTTGCCCTGCTGGTAATGTGCTATCAGAAAGAGTCCTCAGTGCTGTTGGATCAATCCTGACAGAAAGAAGGACCCGGCTGTCGACCAAAACTGTTGGTGATCTCATCTTCATTAAAATAAACCATTCCTGGGTTTCAAAGGATTTTGTACCACCTTCCGCTGATGACACATAGTTTGCCAGCAAAATGGCTCGCTTTGTCCTCCTCTTCCTCCGACTACTCCAATTCCTTCATTTGCAGCTGCTGAACGTCCAGCCTACACCTCAACATATGCCAGTTTTTCCACCTCCCTTACTGGGCTGTACCCCCCCCCCAGGGCCGTGGTCAGCACCTGGTGCACCCGGGCAAGTGCTGGGGCCCGGAGCAGGTGTGGGGGCCCACTCGCCATCAGAGCCGTCAGTTCCGGCACCCATGAGTGGGCCCCTCCTGCTTGCTCAGGTCCCCAGCACTTGCAATACTTACCTCTCCCTGCTCCACCACTGTGACGTCTTCCGCGTTTCCTGATAGTGACATTCAGGTTAGAGAGCGCGATGACGGCACGTCTGTGTGCCTTCTACCTGAGCAGTCCAAGTGCAGAGAGCTGGAACATGGCGACGCTGAGAAGTCCAGAATAGAACAGTGCCCAGCGAGGTGAGGTATTTCTTTTTTTAAATGTTTGGAGCAATATATGGGGAGCATTATACACTGGAGAATTATTAATGGAGCCCATCATACACTTGAGCATCATAGATAGGGCCCATTATACACTGGAGCATTATATGTGGGGCACATCATACACTGGAGCTTTATATATTGGTTCCCATCATACACTGGAGCATCATATATGGGGCCCATTAAATACTGGAGCATCATCAATGGGGCCCATAATTTACTAGAGCATCATATGGGGCCCATTATATATGGACCATTATATAGGCCGATCATACACTGGAGCATCATCCATGGGGCCTGTCATATACTGGAGCATCATATGGGGCCCATCATATACTAGAGCATCATATGTGGTTCAATATGTAGGGGGCATCACATGGAGCCCATTATATATGAAGCATTATATATGGGGACCATTATATTTGGAGCATTATATGGGGCCCATCATACACTGGAGCATTATAAATGGGGCCCATCTTACACTGGAGCATCATACACGGGGCCCATTATACACTGGAGCATCATATGAGGCCCATTATATATGGAGCATTATATAGGCCAATCATACACTGGAGCATCATCCATGGTGCCCATAATATACTGGAGCATTATATGGGGCCCATTATATATGGAGCATTATATAGGCCCATCATACACTGGAGCATCATCCATGGGGCCCATCATATACTGGAGCATCATATGGGGCCCATCATATACTAGAGCATCATATGGGATTCATTATTTATGGGTCATCACATGGAGTCCAGTATGTATGGAGCATTATATATGGGGACCATTATATTTGGAGCATTTTATGGGCCTCATCATACACTGGATCATCATATATGGGGCCCATCATATACTAGAGAATCATATGGGGTTCATTATTTTTGGGGCATCATATAGGGCCCTTTATATATGGAGCATAATATGGAGCACATATGGGGATTATTCTGCATGGAGCATTATATGGAGCCCATTCTGTATGGCACACTATGTGGTGCCCATAATACTGTATGGAGGACTATACTGTTCGGGTTTTGAGCTATAATAGAAATTACAATAGATATCACTCATGTAATGTAAGAAGTGAAGTATTTGTCATTGTACTATACCTATATTTCTCTGCCGTATCAGAGCATCATGAATTGTGGTTTGTGTTAAAGGGGCCCACTGAGACTCTTTCGCCCGGGGCCCACGAAAACCTGGAGCCAACCCCGCCCCCCCCAACTTTAGCAAAATAACCCCCAGTTTTCAATGCATTACTAATATTATAAAGTAAATTAAGGTTGCCAGGCTTAAGCAATAAGAATTGATGTCGTTGGCATTGAAATGGGCACTGTAGGTGTGTTTACTGTCCTCCACTCACTGGTGACTTTTCTTTCCTATTGACTTGCATTGGGGTCAGTTCGAGTTTCAGTCGGACCTTCGACTTTTTCTGATAGTCGTCCGATTTCGTTCGACTTCACTTTTGCGAAAGTCGGGTGGTCGGAACCCGACTCGACCCTCCAGGAGGCAAAGTCGCTCATCTCTACTAATTGTCAGTTATGGCAAACGCTTGAATTCAGTTGTTGCTGCTAAGGTTGGCCCAACCAGTTATTATTTTTAGGGAACAATCACTTCTTCACACACTGCCCTGTAGGTTCGGATTTGTTTTTTCCTGAAAAATAAAGACCTTCATTTACAAACTGCATTTTGTGTTTACTTGTGTTATCTATGTGTAATATTTAAATTTGTTTGGTGATCTGAAATATTTAAGTGTGACAAACATAAAGAAGAATAGGAATGAGGAAGTGGGCAAACACTTTTTCACACAACTGTATATAATAAAAGAATGTTCGAGGTAAGCCTCTAAAAATTGTTAATGTGGGCATCATAAAAACTCTTAAAAAATTTATAGCAAAGGAAGCAGAATCACCCTGTTGATATGGTGGTGGAGGAGAAGGAGGAGGGTGAGACATAAAAGATAAAATGTTGAACTGTATACCCATGTTTGACTGGGAAGGAGTGTATGATAATAGATCAGAAAAAAAACCCACTGGATTTGAGTTTGTTCCACTGCTTTCATCCAGTGGTGTACAGAAGTCTTGCCCAATCCAGCCCTTGTTCATTTTGATGAGTCAGCCTGTCAGCATTTTTAGTGGACAGGTGGATGTGCCTATCAGTTATAATACCTGTGGCAGCACTAAAAACTCGCTTGACAAAACGCTAGCGGCAGGGCAGGCCAGAACCTCCAAGACATACAGAGACAGTCATGTCACATGTCTAGCTTCAATACCCAACAGTTGTAAAGCACAGAGAAATCACAGAGCACGCTGGTACGGTCAGCAAGGTACTCCTTCTCTCACTGTCAGAGTACTCCTCGCATCAGGCATGGGCACTGAGAGTGTCTGAGAAAACTGTCCCAGACCCTTGAGAGTGTTCTCCGGCCACTGTTGTGTGTCTCCCTAGACTCCATTTCTTGGTTGTCCAAGAAGTTTGACTTCCGCTGCCAGCAATGTCAGATGAGAATTTTTTTAATAATTCTTCAACTAGGGCCTTCAGGTACTGCAACATTTTATTAGACCTCTCCACCACGGGAAGGAGAGATGCAAAGTTCTCTTTGTAACCTGGGTCTAGAAGGGTGACAAATTGTGTTGAGCGATACTGCCCGATATCCTGAAATATCGGATCGGATTGGATCGGCCCGATACTCAAAAAGTATCGGGTATCGCCGATCCGATACCGGAAACCCAATGCAAGTCAATGGGACAGAAATATCGGAATAAAAAAAACTCTTTCTTTCCTTGTAAACACTAGATATACACACATAGAATACAGTCATGACCAAAAGTTTTGAGAATGACACAAATATTAATTTTTACAAAGTCTACTGCTTCACTTTTTCTAATGGCAATTTGCATATACTTCAGAATGTTATAAAGAGTGATCAGCTTAACAGCAATTACTTGCAAAGTCAATATTTGGCTAGAAAATGAACTTTATCCCCCAAAACACATTTCAACATCATTGCAGCCCTGCCTTAAAAGGACCAGCTAACCTCTTTTCAGTGATTGCTCCATTAACACAGGTGTGGGTATTGATGAGGACATGGCTGGAGATCAATCTGTCATGATTAAGTAAGAATGACACCACTGGACACTTTAAAAGGAGGCTGGTGCTTGGCATCATTGTTTCTCTTCTGTTAACCATGGTTATCTCTAAAGAAACATGTGCAGTCATCATTGCAATGCACAAAAATGGCCTAACAGGGAAGAGTATTGCAGCTAGAAAGATTGCACCTCAGTCAACAATCTATCGCATCATCAAGAACTTCAAGGAGAGAGGTTCCATTGTTGCCAAAAAGGCTCCAGGGCGCCCAAGAAAGACCAGCAAACGCCAGGACCGTCTCTTAAAAGTGTTTCAGCTGCGGGATCGGGCTACCAACAGTGCAGAACTTGCTCAGGAATGGCAGCAGGCAGGTGTGAGTGCATCTGCACGCACTGTGAGGCGGAGACTCTTGGAGCAAGGCCTGGTCTCAAGGAGGGCAGCAAAGAAGCCACTTCTCTCCAGAAAAAACATCATGGACAGACTGATATTCTGCAAAAGGTACAGGCAGTGGACTGCTGAGGACTGGGGTAAAGTTATTTTCTCTGATGAATCCCCTTTTCGATTGTTTGGGACATCAGGAAAACGCCTCATTCGGAGAAGACAAGGTGAGTGCTACCACCAGTCTTGTCTCATGCCAACTGTTAAGCATCCTGAAACCATTCATGTGTGGGGTTGCTTCTCAGCCAAGGGAATCGGCTCTCACAGTCTTTCCTAAAAACACAGCCATGAATAAAGAATAGTACCAGAATGTCCTCCAAGAGCAACTTCTCCCAACCTTCCAAGAGCAGTTTGGTGATCAACAATGCCTTTTCCAGCATGATGGAGCACCTTGCCATAAAGCAAAGGTGATAACTAAATGGCTCAGGGAACAAAACATAGAGATTTTGGGTCCAAGGCCTGGAAACTCCCCAGATCTTATGTCACGCTGTCTCTGTAAACAGGAGGACCGGGGTCTATGCTGACCCTAAGCTGGGGTCCTGACTAATCCCTCTACCTGGAGGTACTGTTGATGGTACAGAGGTCCAGGCCGCCAGCGTAACCCTATCTCCTGTGAATCCCTAACCACTGTAATCTAGTCCTGAGAAGGACCCTGATTACCACCACAGGGAACAGGAAGGTAACTGCCTACACACACAGTATAAGACGAACGAGACAGTACAAGGGGTAAAATAAAAGACCACCTTGCATACAAAACTACCACACAGAGGGAACACCAACGGGTAAGGAGATAAATAATAAAGCGAGGAGAGGAGAAAACCACAACAGGTACTCTTAGCTTTAGACTTCTCAATACGATCCGCTCTGCTGGTCTGCATGAATGCTTTCACCGACACTTCCCAAGCAGACAGGCAGGTATTTGAAGAAATCCAATTACAACAACATTAATTGCAGCTGAGCGAGGCTGGTCTTGTCCAGCACAGAGAGAGGGAGAATTAACTCCCTCTCTGCCGAAAAACACCCAGCACCAGAAACTCAGCTGTGAGAAGTCAGGGTGTGCAATCGCGACGATCTTCACAGCGACACACCCGTGACAGTACCCCCACTTCTACAAGGGGCCTCCGGACCCTCAGGGCCGGGTTTATCTGGGTGAGTAGTGTGGAAGGCCCGAACCAATCGGTCTGCGTTAATATCCGACGCAGAAACCCACGTCCTCTCCTCAGGACCATACCCCCTCCAATGAACAAGGTACTGAAGGGACCGGCGATTCAGACGTGAATCGATGACTCTCGACACCTGGAACTCCAAGTTACCATTGACCACCACAGGAGGAGGAGGTAAAGGTGAAGGTATCACCGGCGCCACATACTTCTTAAGTAACGATCTGTGGAACACATTGTGAATTTTAAACGTAGGGGGGAGGTCAAGACGGAATGCAACCGGATTAATTATAGAACTGATCCTGTATGGCCCGATGAACCTGGGACCCAGTTTCCAGGAGGGAACCTTAAGTTTTATATTCTTGGTAGACAACCATACCAGATCGTTCACACTTAGGTCCGGACCAGACACTCTCCTCCTATCAGCCATACGTTTGTATCGGTTCCCCATAGTACTCAGATTATTCAGCACTCCTCTCCACACTGAAGCAAGTGACGACGAAAATCGTTCCTCCTCAGGAACCCCAGAAGAGCCCCCCCTATTGAAAGTACAAAACTGGGGGTGAAAACCGTATGCCCCAAAAAATGGGGACTTACCAGTGGACTCGCTCCGCCTATTATTTAGAGCAAACTCTGCCAGAGGCAAGAAAGAAGCCCAGTCCTCCTGGTTCTCTGACACAAAACACCGGAGATATGTCTCCAAGCTCTGGTTCAGACGCTCTGTCTGACCATTAGTCTGCGGGTGAAAAGCCGATGAAAATGACAACTGCATCCCCCGCCGTGTACAAAATGCTTTCCAGAATTTGGACACAAACTGAGACCCCCGATCCGACACCACATCGGAGGGTACCCCGTGAAGCCTTACAATCTCCCCAATGAACACCTGCGCAAGAGTTTTAGCATTAGGAAGAGCAGGAAGAGCGATAAAATGTGCCATCTTGCTGAACCTGTCCACTACAACGAGTATGACTGTTTTACCCGAAGATGGCGGGAGATCCGTAATGAAGTCCATAGACAGATGAGTCCACGGACGCTCCGGGATCTTCAAAGGTAGAGGGTCCCCGACGGACGGGTATGTGGGGTCTTAGAGCGCGCAAAAACCTTGCAGGACGCGACAAAAGTTACCACCTCCCTATGTAAGTTAGGCCACCAAAACCGGCGCGAGAGGAGATCCTCAGTTGCTTTACTCCCTGGGTGTCCTGCCAAAGCTGAATTATGGTGTGCCTCGATCACCTTTTGTCGCAACTGATTTGGAACAGTCTCCCTGGAGGTCCTACAGGGGCGTCCCCCTGAGCCTCCAATACCTCCTCCTCCAGCTCAGAGCATACTGCCGACACCACCACCCCCTCCTGAAGGACCGGAGCTGGGTCCTCCGTATTCCCAGCCCCTGGGAAACAGCGAGATAAGGCATCCGCCTTAACATTTTTTGACCCAGGACGATATGTGACGACAAAATTAAACCTGGTAAAAAACAATGACCACCTAGCTTGTCTGGGATTCAGACGTTTAGCGGACTCTAAATATAGCAGGTTTTTGTGATCGGTAATGACGGTGACCGGTGGACTGCCCCCTCCAAAAAATGACGCCACTCCTCAAAAGCCAACTTAATGGCCAAGAGCTCCCTATTGCCGATATCATAATTCCTCTCAGCGGACGACAATTTCTTAGAGAAGAAGGCGCACGGATGCCATTTACCAGGGGACGAACCTTGTGACAATACTGCTCCCACCCCTACCTCGGAAGCGTCCACCTCAACAATGAATGGCTGTGACGCATCAGGCTGAATAAGTATGGGTGGGTGAAGCAAAACATTTTTTCAAAGAGGAAAACGCTTGACAAGCCTTGTCAGACCACTTTGAAAAATCCGTCCCTTTTTTAGTCATGTCTGTGAGAGGTTTAACTATGGACGAAAAATTACGAATGAATTTCCGGTAGTAGTTAGCAAACCCCAGGAAACGTTGTAATGCCTTAAGATCCTCTGGCAGATCCCACTCAAGAACTGCCCGCACTTTCCCAGGGTCCATACGAAAACCGGATGCTGACACCAGGAATCCTAAAAACTGAAGTTCCTGTACGGCGAACACACACTTCTCCCATTTGGCGTACAGTTTATTATCCCGCAAGATCTGTAACACCTGCCTAACATGCTCCTGATGAGACACAAGATCTGGCGAGTAAATTAAGATATCATCCAGATATATGACCACAAACTGTCCCATTAGGTGGCGAAAGATGTCATTTACAAAGTGTTGAAACACCGCCGGGGCAATACTCAGACCAAATGGCATGACAAGGTTCTCATAATGCCCCTCCGGAGTGTTAAACGCCGTCTTCCATTCATCCCCCTCCTTCATCCTAATCAGATTGTACGCCCCCCTGGGATCCAACTTAGAGAACCATTTGGCACCCACGATCTGATTGAAGAGATTGGGAATAAGTGGGAGTGGATACGGATCTCAGACCGTAATCCGATTAAGCTCACGGAAATCCAGGCAAGGGCGTAGGCCTCCATCTTTTTTCTTCACAAAGAAGAACCCCGCGGCCACCGGGGAAGATGAAGGTCTAATATGCCCCTTATCCAGACTCTCTGAAATATAATCCTTCATGGCCTGTCTCTCAGGACCAGAAAGGTTATACAACCTAGATTTCGGTAACTTGGCCCAAGGGAGCAAGTTAACAGAACAGTCATACTCGCGATGAGGAGGTAGTTCTTGACACCCTTTTAGCGAGAATACATCCTCAAAGTCCACCAGAAATGGAGGTAAGGCCCTAGGAGCGACCGCACCAATGACCGTATTCATGCAGTTTTTATTACAGAAATCGCTCCACTGGCTTATCTCTCTGGATTGCCAATTAATAACCGGGTTATGCTTAGTTAGCCAAGGCAGGCCCAGCACTATAGGAGTGGGAAGACCCTCCAACACATAACAAGACAACAGTTCTTTATGTAGCGCCCCCACTTGAAGATCTATGTTATGCACTGCTTGCACAAAACTTCCCTGACCGAGAGGTCTGGCGTCGATCGAGAATATGGGGACGGGTTTAGCCAACCCACTCAATCGCATACCTTGAACCCGGGCAAAGCGAGCATCCACCAGATTAGCCCCGGCCCCACTATCCAGAAGAACAGATATCCTCTCAGTTCTCGCACCCACCACCACCTCCGCCGGTACGAGAAACTGAGACGAACTTAGGGACGAAATACTTATCCCAGATTGCCGTCCACCACACAATCTGGGATCAATAGTTTTCCGGCGACTTCTCACTCTGCAAAGGACGGGATGGACACCCCCTAATAAAATGTCCCTTTTTTCCACAGAAGAAACAACTTCTTGTTTTGTGGCGCCCCACCGATCCCCTCCCCCGGAATGATGTCCCTCCTAATTGCATAGGCTCCTCTGGACTGACCAGGGGAACCTCCGTACAAGGGACCCTTGAGGAAGGTGGAGTCATAACAGGGGGCAAAGTTACCCCGCACCTCTCCCGGAGACGTCTGTCAATACGAATAGCAAGGGCCATAGCGGCTTCCAGTGTCGTGGGAGGGTCATACTGCGCCAACACATCTTTTAATTTGTCAGATAAACCTTGACAAAACTGGCTCCTAAGAGCCGGGTCATTCCACTGGGTGTCCGTGGCCCACCTACGGAACTCCGAAGAAAATTCCTCTGCCGGACGATCTCCCTGCTGAATCTTACGTAACTTAGTTTCAGCAAGGGAGACCTGATCCGGGTCATCATATACAAGACCCAGAGCTGCGAAAAATCTATCCACTGACTGGAGAGCCGGGGAGCCCGGAGGAAGAGAGAACGCCCAGGATTGGGGGTCCCCTTGTAGGAGCGAGATGACAATTCCCACCCTTTGATCTTCACTCCCAGATGACCGAGGTCGCAGCCGAAAGTACAATTTACATGCCTCCCGGTAAGCAAAAAATTTGTCCCGCCCTCCAGTGAACCTGTCCGGGAGAGCTACTTTAGGTTCAGGTCTGGCTTGCTCCGGGGGTTACAAAACCTTGGACTTAACGTCCCTCAGCTCCATGGACAAACTCTGCAACTGCTGAGCTAGACTGGCTACTGGATCCATGGTGGCTGGGGAGAATCTTTAGTTGGTCGGTGAAAATGTCACGCTGTCTCTGTAAACAGGAGGACCGGGGTCTATGCTGACCCTAAGCTGGGGTCCTGACTAATCCCTCTACCTGGAGGTACTGTTGATGGTACAGAGGTCCAGGCCGCCAGTGTAACCCTATCTCCTGTGAATCCCTAACCACTGTAATCTAGTCCTGAGAAGGACCCTGATTACCACCACAGGGAACAGGAAGGTAACTGCCTACACACACAGTATAAGACGAACGAGACAGTACAAGGGGTAAAATAAAAGACCACCTTGCATACAAAACTACCACACAGAGGGAACACCAACGGGTAAGGAGATAAATAATAAAGCGAGGAGAGGAGAAAACCACAACAGGTACTCTTAGCTTTAGACTTCTCAATACGATCCGCTCTGCTGGTCTGCATGAATGCTATCACCGACACTTCCCAAGCAGACAGGCAGGTATTTGAAGAAATCCAATTACAACAACATTAATTGCAGCTGAGCGAGGCTGGTCTTGTCCAGCACAGAGAGAGGGAGAATTAACTCCCTCTCTGCCGAAAATTACCCAGCACCAGAAACTCAGCTGTGAGAAGTCAGGGTGTGCAATCGCGACGATCTTCGCAGCGACACACCCGTGACATCTTAATCCCATTGAGAACTTGTGGTCAATCATCAAGAGACGGGTGGATAAACAAAAACCTAAAAATTCTGACAAAATGAAAGCATTGATTGTGCAAGAATGGACTGCTATCAGTCAGGATTTGGTCCAGAAGTTGATTGAGAGCATGCCAGGGAGAATTGCAGAGGTCCTGAAGAAGAAGGGTCAACACTGCAAATATTGACTTGCTGCATTAACTCATTCTAACTGTCAATATAAGCTTTTGTTACTCATATGTTTGCAATTATTATATTTCTGTCTGTGATAAAAACATCTGTCAAACATCAAAACCAGAGGGCAGCAGATGTGAAAATATAATATTTGTGTCATTCTCAAAACTTTTGGCCATGACTGTGTGTATGTGTATATATATATATATATATATATATATATATATATATAATTTATAGTTCATACACTTCTACATAGTAAAATAGCCTCTGATTCAATTGCCGGGCAATGCCAGCTTTTCTGAAAATACAGAACCACCCAATAGAGTTAACCATGTCATTTCATGTAGTTTGATATATGGTTTTCACTAACAATTACATGAGTGTATGTGTGCAAAATTTCACACATGTAGGGGTTAATTAAAGGTGTAAATTTGTTGTAAAAAAAGCATAGGCCAGACAGAATGGATTCTTCAACTCAGAAACAGGGCGGTCCCACCCTTATATGCACAGAATGCACTCTGAACTACATAGAAAACTAGATCTGAACTGAAAAAGTAAGTTGATGTGTATGCAAAATGTAAATGCATATTAACACATGACCATTACACAGAAAACAGGCACAAAAAACAAATGTCCTAAAATAAAGAAAAAATTATTTTGCAAAAATTGCATGAAGGTAGTAATAATTATAAGGGTATTTAGTAAACATTCTGTCTGGCCTATGCTTCAACTGGTGCGTTCAGTCCCTCTGCCTTGTTCACATTTACGTCACTTGACAAGTGGAAAGGTTTTTAATATTAGAGTAGGACTGTCCCACAAAGGGTTGCCTTGACGTGGCGGGATGGCTTGTTCATTCTTTTGATCAAAATTATGTTTACTAAATACCCTTATAATTATTACTACCTTCATGCAATTTTTGCAAAATAATTTTTTCTTTATTTTAGGACATTTGTTTTTTGTGCCTGTTTTCTGTGTAATGGTCATGTGTTAATATGCATTTACATTTTGCATACACATCAACTTACTTTTTCAGTTCAGATCTAGTTTTCTATGTAGTTCAGAGTGCATTCTGTGCATATAAGGGTGGGACCGCCCTGTTTCTGAGTTGAAGAATCCATTCTGTCTGGCCTATGCTTCAACTGGTGGGTTCAGTCCCTCTGCCTTGTTCACATTTACGTCACTTGACAAGTGGAAAGGTTTTTAATATTAGAGTAGGACTGTCCCACAAAGGGTTGCCTTGACGTGGCAGGATGGCTTGTTCATTCTTTTGATCAAAATTATGTTTACTAAATACCCTTATAATTATTACTACCTTCATGCAATTTTTGCAAAATAATTATTTCTTTATTTTAGGACATTTGTTTTTTTGTGCCTGTTTTCTGTGTAATGGTCATGTGTTAATATGCATTTACATTTTGCATACACATCAACTTACTTTTTCATTTTAGATCTAGTTTTCCATGTCATTTCATGTAGTTTGATATATGGTTTTCACTAACAATTACATGAGTGTATGTGTGCAAAATTTCACACATGTAGGGGTTAATTAAAGGTGTAAATTTGTTGTAAAAAAAGCATAGGCCAGACAGAATGGATTCTTCAACTCAGAAACAGGGCGGTCCCACCCTTATATGCACAGAATGCACTCTGAACTACATAGAAAACTAGATCTGAACTGAAAAAGTAAGTTGATGTGTATGCAAAATGTAAATGCATATTAACACATGACCATTACACAGAAAACAGGCACAAAAAACAAATGTCCTAAAATAAAGAAAAAATTATTTTGCAAAAATTGCATGAAGGTAGTAATAATTATAAGGGTATTTAGTAAACATTCTGTCTGGCCTATGCTTCAACTGGTGGGTTCAGTCCCTCTGCCTTGTTCACATTTACGTCACTTGACAAGTGGAAAGGTTTTTAATATTAGAGTAGGACTGTCCCACAAAGGGTTGCCTTGACGTGGCGGGATGGCTTGTTCATTCTTTTGATCAAAATTATGTTTACTAAATACCCTTATAATTATTACTACCTTCATGCAATTTTTGCAAAATAATTTTTTCTTTATTTTAGGACATTTGTTTTTTGTGCCTGTTTTCTGTGTAATGGTCATGTGTTAATATGCATTTACATTTTGCATACACATCAACTTACTTTTTCAGTTCAGATCTAGTTTTCTATGTAGTTCAGAGTGCATTCTGTGCATATAAGGGTGGGACCGCCCTGTTTCTGAGTTGAAGAATCCATTCTGTCTGGCCTATGCTTCAACTGGTGGGTTCAGTCCCTCTGCCTTGTTCACATTTACGTCACTTGACAAGTGGAAAGGTTTTTAATATTAGAGTAGGACTGTCCCACAAAGGGTTGCCTTGACGTGGCAGGATGGCTTGTTCATTCTTTTGATCAAAATTATGTTTACTAAATACCCTTATAATTATTACTACCTTCATGCAATTTTTGCAAAATAATTTTTTTCTTTATTTTAGGACATTTGTTTTTTGTGCCTGTTTTCTGTGTAATGGTCATGTGTTAATATGTGTAGCGCCCGCGTCCCTGCCTGCTGCCAGACAGGGACGTCGCTCTCCTCACCTGCGCTCAGCGTCCTCAGTGCTCCCAACCCCCTCTGCGCCTATGGCGTCCTCCTTCCGCCCTGCTGGTCCCGCGCGCTCCTTCCCTGCTACTGGCCTTAGGGCGCGCGCCCGCACCCTCCCCCGCTCTTAAAGGAGCCGCGCGCATTTTCCAAATCAGTCTCCAGCCAATGCTGGAGGACTCCACCCTATATTAAGGGCTTCCTCCTTAATGTAGGTGCCCGAGCAATGTTGTTCCTGTGCAGTCTAACTCTGTTTCAGCCCTCAGCTCCTGATTCCAGTTACCTGCCTGATACCTGTCGGCTTGCCTGTCTGCCATCCGTCTGCAGTTCCATCCAGAGGTTCGGACGTCATCTGCAGAGATCCCCGGCTCTTGCCTGCTCACCTGGGAGCGATCATCTGCCATCCGACTGCAGCTCCATCCGGAAGTTCGGACATCATCTGCAGAGATCCTCGGCTCTTGCCTGCTCACCTGGGAGCGATCATCTGCCATCCGACTGCAGCCTACCTGGAGGCTCCACCATATCAGGTCGTATATACCTGCCTGTCTAGAGACTGCCTGGTCACTTGCTGTGACAACCTGCCTGTCTAGAGACTGCCTAGTCACTTGCCATGACAACCTGCCTGCCCAGAGACTGCCTGGTCACTTGCCATGACAAACCTGCCTGCCCAGAGTCTGCCTGGTCACTTTCTGTGACAACCTGCCTGTCTAGAGACTGCCTGGTCACTTGCCGTGACAACCTGCCTGCCCAGAGCCTGCCTGGTCACTTGCCGTGACAACCTGCCTGCCCAGAGACTGCCTGGTCACTTGCCGTGACAACCTGCCTGCCCAGAGACTGCCTGGTCACTTGCCGTGACAACCTGCCTGTCCCAGAGACTGCCTGGTCACTTGCCGTGACAACCTGCCTGCCCAGAGACTGCCTGGTCACTTGCCGTGACAACCTGCCTGTCCCAGAGACTGTCTTGGTCACTTGCCGTGACAACCTGCCTGTCCAGAGACTGCCTCGGTTACTTACCGTTACAACCTGCCTGCCCAGAGACTTCCTTGGTCACTTGCTGTGACAAACCTGCCTGTCCAGAAATTACCTATATCCTCTGCCGTGAATCCCTGCCCTTTTCCCAGGTGCCACCCGCTCTCTTACAAGTAAAATCTCTTGTATAATAAAGCTTTGTGGTTCCACCAACCTGACCTGTCTCGTCAGTAGTTCCACCCACCAGACCCGTTACAGTTTGCTCGGGCCATGGAACCCGGTGGCACCCAAACCCCTTCACTCCCGGAACTGTGTCATGAGCTGTCTCGCCAGAGGTCTCAACAGGAGACCATCCTGGGTCACCTGCGGAACGTCAAATCCCGTCTGGACACTCTGAAATCATCACTTGCAACCATCACTGGAGCCATGACTCATAATCCGTCAGTCCCGCTGATTCCCAATTCCGTGGTTTCCATTCCCGGACCCCGACTGTCAGCTCCTCCTAGGTTTGGAGGCGATCCTGCTCTGGCTCGGGGTTTCATTAATCTGTGCACCCTGCATTTTGAACTCCTGGCACACCAGTTTAACTCTGACAGGGCCAAAATTGCCTTCATCATGTCCCATCTCACCGGAGAAGCCCTGGCCTGGCTTAATCCTCTCTGGGAGAGAGGATCCTCTGGTATCTGACCTGCCTGCTTTTCTCTCGGCCTTCCGGAAGGTATTCGACGAACCTGGACGGAAGACTTCCTCTGCATCATCTCTGCTGCGTCTCCGTCAGGAGAGTCTCACCGTTGGTCAATATGCCATACGGTTCCGGACTTTAGCCTCAGAACTAGCTTGGGACAATGAAGCTCTAATTTCGGTCTTCTGGGAGGGTCTGTCCGGCCGTATTAAAGACGAACTTGCCGGTCGAGACGTTCCAACCTCTTTAGATGATTTAATTAATCTTGCCAATCGAATTGATCTACGGTTCCAGGAACGAGCCAAAGAGATCACCCGTAAAAAAGAATTTTCCCATCTTGCACCCTCGTGTCAGAGATCTATAACCTCTTCCGTTTCTCCTCAGGTGCACACTGCTGAGCCTATGCAGGTCGACCAGACCAAGATGGTCAAAGCCCGTCAGGACTCACGCCGTGCCGAGAAAAGTTGCTTCTACTGCGGCAGTAAGGAGCACTGGATCCAAACCTGTCCGGAGAAGTCGGGAAAACGCCTGTGTCTAGGTTCGCTCGGAGAGGTCAATCTAGACAAAAATAAATCCTCTTCATCCCTGCTGCTGTCGGTTTCAATTCTGATCGGTAAGAACCGCCACTTCGAAATGGTCCAACTTGATTCTGGAGCAGCTGGGAATCTCGTGTCACAGGCTCTAGTTGAGAAGTATCACATTCCCACCAAACCTCTTGTTGAACCTGTATCTGTTGCTGCTGTGGATGGGGGCCTCCTACCTCGTCCCATCCGACTTATCACCGAAGTCATAACCCTGCAGGTGGGAATGTTGCATTCTGAGAGCATCTCATTTCATGTTCTGCCTGGACTCTCTCATGCTTTCTTACTAGGTCTGCCTTGGCTCCAAAAACATGCACCTGTGCTCGACTGGCAGAATGGAGAGGTTCTTCGCTGGGGACAGGACTGTCATAAAACGTGTCTGGTGCCTGTCCATCCCGTCCGTTCTTCTCCTACACCTGCTAATCTACCAGGACTCCCGATTCCATATTGGTCATTTGCTGATGTCTTCAATAAAAAGGAAGCAGAGACATTACCCCCGCATAGACCATATGATTGCCCGATTGACCTGTTACCCGGTACTACGCCTCCCCGTGGGCGTATTTACCCGTTGTCTGCTGCTGAGACCAGGTCGATGTCCGAATATATCGAGGAGAACTTAGCAAAGGGATTCATCCGGAAATCTACCTCCCCAGCGGGAGCAGGTTTCTTTTTCGTTAAAAAGAAAGACGGATCTCTCCGTCCCTGTATTGACTACAGAGGCCTAAATTCGATCACGGTGAAGAATAAGTACCCTCTTCCACTCATTCCAGAACTGTTTGATCGTCTTAGAGGGGCTAGAGTCTTCACCAAACTAGATCTTCGTGGAGCATACAACCTGGTTCGTATCCGTCGAGGAGATCAATGGAAGACGGCATTCAACACCCGGGACGGCCACTTCGAGTACTTGGTGATGCCCTTTGGTCTCTGTAATGCTCCAGCAGTCTTTCAGGAGTTGGTCAACGACATCTTCCGGGACCTCCTCTATTCCTGCGTTGTGGTGTACCTTGACGACATCTTGGTCTTCTCTCCGGATCTTCAGTCTCACCGGAGGATGTTCGTCAGGTTCTGCTCAGGCTCAGGCAGAATCATCTCTTCGCCAAATATGAGAAGTGCCTCTTTGAGCAGACATCGCTTCCGTTTCTGGGCTACATCATTTCTCAGACAGGCCTACGAATGGATCCGGAAAAATTGTCTGCCATCGAGAAGTGGCCCCGACCAGAGGGTTGAAGGCCATTCAGCGGTTCCTGGGATTCGCTAACTATTACCGTCTCTTCATACCGCACTTCTCTTCCAGGACTGCTCCAATCTCAGCGCTCACTCGCAAGGATGCTAACCCCAAACAGTGGACGACCGAAGCAGAGGAGGCCTTCCTTTCTCTGAAACAGGCCTTCTCTTCCGCTCCAGTGCTGCATCGCCCGGATGGCAACAAGCAGTTCTTCCTGGAGGTGGACACTTCCTCAGCTGGAGCCGGAGCGGTTCTTACCCAAAAATCGCCATCCGGGAGAATGGTATCCTGCGGTTTCTTCTCCAAACTCTTCTCCTCCTCCGAGCGCAACTACTCCATAGGAGATCGAGAGTTATTGGCCATTAAGTTGGCATTGGAGGAGTGGCGTTACCTACTCGAAGGGGCTCTTCATCCGGTAATCATTTACACGGACCACAAGAATCTGGCATATCTCCAGCATGCCCAGAGACTTAACCCTCGCCAAGCCCGGTGGTCCTTGTTTTTTGCCCGCTTCGATTTTCTTTTGCATTTTCGCCCAGCTGACAAAAACGTCAAGGCGGATGCCTTGTCTCGGTCCTTCCTGGTGTCGGATCTCGAAGATGAGCCTAAACATATCATCGATCCCGCCAGAGTGATGCAGGTGGCTCCCGTGAGTCTAAATCGTCTCCCTCCTGGTAAGACGTTCGTATCAGAAACCGATCGGAAGAGAATCCTACATTGGGGTCACTCGTCTAAACTCGCTGGCCACGCTGGTCAAAAAAAGACCCTCCAACTCATTACCCGGCATTATTGGTGGCCTACCCTGTACAAAGACGTAATAGACTTTGTTTCTGCCTGTGTTTCCTGTGCCCGCAACAAAGTTCCGAGACACCTGCCTACCGGCCGTCTTCTTCCGCTCCCTGTACCCGCTGCCCCCTGGCAGCATATAGCCATGGACTTCATAACAGATCTGCCCGTCTCTGCCGGTTGTACGGTCATTTGGGTGGTCGCTGACCGCTTTTCCAAGATGGCTCACTTCATTCCTCTGCCAGGTCTTCCGTCTGCACCCGAGTTGGCTAAAGACTTTATCCGCCACATCTTCCGTCTTCATGGTCTGCCTCGTCACATTGTGTCGGATCGTGGGGTTCAGTTCACCTCACGTTTCTGGAGAGCCACTTGTAAGTTGCTAGACGTCACCCTGGATTTTTCCTCCGCTTACCACCCACAGTCCAATGGACAAGTTGAACGAATAAATCAGAATTTGACCAGTTATCTTCGACACTTCGTTAATGCCCACCATTCTGACTGGGTGGAGCTCCTGCCTTGGGCCGAATTCTCCTACAATAATCATGAGAGCGAATCTTCCACCAAGTCTCCGTTTTTTGTAGTCTTCGGTCAGCACCCTCGGATCCCTGTCCCTGTTTCCATCTCTGTGGACAATCCAGCTGCGGAATCTCTGGTTAGAGAATTCTCCTCCATCTGGGAGAGTACCCGGTCCGCACTCATTCAGTCATCCGAGCGCATGAAAAGACATGCTGACAAAAAACGTCTGGATCCTCCTCAATTCCGTCCTGGGGACAAAGTTTGGCTTTCGTCCAAATATGTTCGACTCAAAATTCCGTCCTACAAGTTAGGTCCTCGGTTCATCGGTCCTTTTGAGATCATCAGTCAGATCAACCCGGTGTCCTATAAATTGAAACTCCCGGCCAATTTGAGAATTCCTAATTCTTTTCATGTATCTCTCCTCAAACCTGTGGTTCTTAACTCTTTTTTTAAGTCTACAGGTACACCTCCTGCTCCAGTGTCTGCTGATGATGAATTTGAGGTAGAGAACATTCTGGCCACAAAAAGGGTAGGAAGAAAGACTTATTTTTTGGTGGATTGGAAGGGGTTTGGTCCTGAGGAGAGAACCTGGGAACCTCGGGAGAACATCCATGCCCCTCTTATCCTAGCTAAATTTCTTTCTGGCCTAAAGAAGGGGGGCCTAGAGGGGGGGGTACTGTAGCGCCCACGTCCCTGCCTGCTGCCAGACAGGGACGTCGCTCTCCTCACCTGCGCTCAGCGTCCTCAGTGCTCCCAACCCCCTCTGCGCCTATGGCGTCCTCCTTCCGCCCTGCTGGTCCCGCGCGCTCCTTCCCTGCTACTGGCCTTAGGGCGTGCGCCCGCACCCTCCCCCGCTCTTAAAGGAGCCGCGCGCATTTTCCAAATCAGTCTCCAGCCAATGCTGGAGGACTCCACCCTATATTAAGGGCTTCCTCCTTAATGTAGGTGCCCGAGCAATGTTGTTCCTGTGCAGTCTAACTCTGTTTCAGCCCTCAGCTCCTGATTCCAGTTACCTGCCTGTTACCTGTCGGCTTGCCTGTCTGCCATCCGTCTGCAGTTCCATCCAGAGGTTCGGACGTCATCTGCAGAGATCCCCGGCTCTTGCCTGCTCACCTAGGAGCGATCATCTGCCATCCGACTGCAGCTCCATCCGGAAGTTCGTACATCATCTGCAGAGATCCCCGGCTCTTGCCTGCTCACCTGGGAGCGATCATCTGCCATCCGACTGCAGCTCCATCCGGAAGTTCGGACATCATCTGCAGAGATCCTCGGCTCTTGCCTGCTCACCTGGGAGCGATCATCTGCCATCCGACTGCAGCCTACCTGGAGGCTCCACCATATCAGGTCGTATATACCTGCCTGTCTAGAGACTGCCTGGTCACTTGCTGTGACAACCTGCCTGTCTAGAGACAGCCTAGTCACTTGCCATGACAACCTGCCTGCCCAGAGACTGCCTGGTCACTTGCCATGACAAACCTGCCTGCCCAGAGTCTGCCTGGTCACTTGCTGTGACAACCTGCCTGTCTAGAGACTGCCTGGTCACTTGCCGTGACAACCTGCCTGCCCAGAGCCTGCCTGGTCACTTGCCGTGACAACCTGCCTGCCCAGAGACTGCCTGGTCACTTGCCGTGACAACCTGCCTGCCCAGAGACTGCCTGGTCACTTGCCGTGACAACCTGCCTGTCCCAGAGACTGCCTGGTCACTTGCCGTGACAACCTGCCTGCCCAGAGACTGCCTGGTCACTTGCCGTGACAACCTGCCTGTCCCAGAGACTGTCTTGGTCACTTGCCGTGACAACCTGCCTGTCCAGAGACTGCCTCGGTTACTTACCGTTACAACCTGCCTGCCCAGAGACTTCCTTGGTCACTTGCTGTGACAAACCTGCCTGTCCAGAAATTACCTATATCCTCTGCCGTGAATCCCTGCCCTTTTCCCAGGTGCCACCCGCTCTCTTACAAGTAAAATCTCTTGTATAATAAAGCTTTGTGGTTCCACCAACCTGACCTGTCTCGTCAGTAGTTCCACCCACCAGACCCGTTACAATATGCATTTACATTTTGCATACACATCAACTTACTTTTTCAGTTCAGATCTAGTTTTCTATGTAGTTCAGAGTGCATTCTGTTCATATAAGGGTGGGACCGCCCTGTTTCTGAGTTGAAGAATCCATTCTGTCTGGCCTATGCTTCAACTGGTGGGTTCAGTCCCTCTGCCTTGTTCACATTTACGTCACTTGACAAGTGGAAAGGTTTTTAATATTAGAGTAGGACTGTCCCACAAAGGGTTGCCTTGACGTGGCAGGATGGCTTGTTCATTCTTTTGATCAAAATTATGTTTACTAAATACCCTTATAATTATTACTACCTTCATGCAATTTTTGCAAAATAATTTTTTCTTTATTTTAGGACATTTGTTTTTTTGTGCCTGTTTTCTGTGTAATGGTCATGTGTTAATATGCATTTACATTTTGCATACACATCAACTTACTTTTTCAGTTTAGATCTAGTTTTCCATGTCATTTCATGTAGTTTGATATATGGTTTTCACTAACAATTACATGAGTGTATGTGTGCAAAATTTCACACATGTAGGGGTTAATTAAAGGTGTAAATTTGTTGTAAAAAAACACATTTTTTTGCTACGAATTTACACCTTTAATTAACCCCTACATGTGTCAAATTTTGCACACATACACTCATGTAATTGTTAGTGAAAACCATATATCAAACTACCTAAAGTGACATGGTTAACTCTATGTAAACCATGTGTCATTTCATTCATGTCGGGTCTGTAATTTAACAAAAGCCAGCAATTGAATTAGCGGCTATTATACTATGTAGAAATGTATGTACTATAAATATATATATATATACCGTATTTTTCGGACTATAAGACGCACCGGACCATAAGACGCACCCCAAATTTTCAGAAGGAAAATTGGGAAAAAAAATAATGTGTCAAATGGGGGTCCGTCTTACAGTCTGAATTTAGCTTACCACTGTAGAGTGGTTGGGCACTGTGGGGTGGCTGTGTTCTGTGGGGTAGCCAGGGTGGCCATATACTCACAAATCCGGTGGCGGCGGCGCTCCCAATGCAGCTTCGCTGCAATGCGGTGGTGGTGTCCGGGCAGCAGCGGGCCTCTGGGCTGCGTGGGGGGCTCCGCCGGCATCTCGTCCCAGCTGCGACGCGGTGCTGGGCTGAAGGCCGCCAGGGTCTCCGGTGGCGGTCCCGATCCAAAGTGTGGTGCGGTGGTGGTGTTCGGGCAGCAAGCGGGCCTCTAGGCTGCGTGGGGGGCTCCGCCGGCATCTCGTCCCAGCCAGAAAGCCCCCCCGCAGCTGCGACACGGTGCCGGTGCCTCCGGTGGCGGTCCCGATCCAAAGTGTGGTGCGGTGGTGGCGTTCGGGCGGCCGCCGCTTACTCTTGTTCAAATCTCGGCAACGAGATCTCTTCCCTCAGGACAAGATCTCGTTGCCGAGATTTGAACGAGAGTATGCGGTGGCCATCTTGCCGGAGGCCCCAGGCGGCCATTCCCCATGCCGGCACCGCGTTGCAGCTGCGGGGGGGCTTTCCGGCTGGGATGAGATGCCGGCGGAGCCCCCTTGCAGCCCAGAGACCCGCTGCTGCCCGGACAACACCACCGCATCGCAGCCAAGCTGCATTGGAAGCGCCGCCGCCACTGAACTTTCCGGTATGTTGTGACCATAAGACGCACCCCCATTTTCCCCCAAAATTTTGGGGTAAAAAAAGTGCGTCTTATGGTCCAAAAAATATGGTATATGTCACAAATTCAATGACATGTGTATATGTGTGTATATATATATATATATATATATATATATATATATATATATGAGGTGTAAAATTGTTGAAAAATAATGTGTGGGCTCCCGCTCTATTTTCTCAACCAGACAGACAAAGCCAGCGAGTGGGGAAGATAATAATAGCCCAGAGAGGGACCATTATTTTTGACCCCCTGGCTACTAACATCTGCCCCCAGACACCCCAGAAAAGGCAAATCTCTAATTAGATTCGCCCTTTCTGGCACTTTGCCCGTCTATTCCCATTGCTCTGTAGCGGTGGTGAATGGGTTAATAAGGGGTTAAAGCCACCTTGCTATTGAAAGGTGACTTTAAGCCAGGATAATAATTGAGAGCTGTCAATTAGACAACTATCAATTATTAATCCTATTGTATGAAATAAAAATAAAACACACACACTTTAATTAAAAATCATTTTAATGAAATAAACACACAGTTTTTGACCATATTTTATTTTACAGGTACTCCTTGCGAAGCCCTTGTTCATCTGTAATAAAAATAAAATAATAAAGCAACATTATTCTTACCTATCCGATGTTCAGTCAGGTCCCTCGATGTAATCCTTCTGAAAGGGTTAATGTTTACTGCAGGGACCGCAGCTAAGGGCTCATACTCACTGGCGCCGAAAACGGATGATATTCAGCCGAAAAAAAATCGGATTCAAATCTGACCAATGTTATTCAATAGGTGAGTTCTCATTTGCGATTTTTTTTTTCTCATCAGAAATTGGTGTGAGAAAAAAATCTCAGCATGCTGCGATTTGATGCGATTTTGGCATGATAATCGGCAATGCAAGTCAATGGGTGCGAGAAATCATCGCACAGCACTCGCACCATTCGAGTGCTGTCCGATTTATATGCACCAGTCTCCTTTGAAAAGCCGGCAATTCATCCCCGGCTACTGTAAAATCACACTGACAGCTCACAAAACACTAGATACATACACATAGAATACATATATATATATATACATGTCATTGTGACACATACATATATATATATTTGTAGTTCATACACTTCTACATACTGTAATAGCTGCTAATTCAATTGCCGGCTTTTGTGAAATCACAGAAGCCGACATGAAATGATACATTGTTTACACACAGTTAACCATGTCATTTCATGTATTTTGATATATGGTTTTAACTTACAATGACATAAGTGTATGTGTGCAAAATTTCAGACATGTAGGGGTTAATTAAAGGTGTAAATTCGTTGAAAAAAAATGTGTGGGATCCCGCTGTATTCTCTCCACCAGACAGACAAAGCAAGTGAGTGGGGGCAGATAATAATAGCCTAGGGAGGGTACATTTTTTTTGTGCCCCCCCTGGCTAATAACATCTGCCCCCAGACACCCCAGAAAGGTCAAATCTATAATTAGATTAGCCCTTTCTGGCACTTTGCCCGTCTATTCCCATTGCCCTGTAGCGGTGGTGAATGGGTTAATAAGGGGTTAAAACCACCTTGCAATTGAAAGGTGACTTTAAGCCAGGTTAATAATTGAGAGCTTTCAATTAGACAACTATCAATTATTAATCCTATTGTATGAAAGAAAAATCAAACACACACACTTTAATAAAAAAGAAGTTTAATGAAATAATCAAACAGTATTTTATTTTCCTGCTAAAACCATTTCCTGTAATGAAAATAAAATAAAAAAGCAAAATTATTCTTACCAATCCGATGCACAGTCAGGTCCCACGCTGTAATCCATCAGAAAGGGTTAACAGGTTACAGCTAGCAGGGAGCTAATGCTGCCTGCTGAGCTGTTACCCCCCGAATGAATAAGTTCCTCTCCCAGCGAAAGGAGAGGAAGTGATTAATTAGTGGAGCTTAATTGATTTCTTCCCATTTTCACTTCAGTTCAGGTCAACCTGACCTGACCTAAAGTGAAAGTGGGACGCAATCAATTAAGCTTCCCACAGTAATCACATCCTCTCCTGTCGGCCGGAGATAAGCTCATTCATTCAGGAGCTTTCAGCTCAGCAGGCAGAATTACTTGCGCTGCTTAGCTGAAAGCTAGTTAACCCTTTGTGAAGGATTACAGCGTGGGACGTGACAGATCGCCGGATAGGTAAGAATAATGTTGTTTTATTATTTTTTTCTTTATTATAGGAGATCAAGGGCTTCGCAGGGATTAAGAGTTAAATAAAAGATGGTCAAAAAAATGTGTTTTTATTTCATTAAAATTATTTATTCTTAAAGTGTGTGTTTTTTTTATTTCCTTCAATAGGATTAATAATTGATAGTTGTCTAATTGACAGCTCTCAATTATTAACCTGGCTTAAAGTCACCTTTCAATTGCAAGGTGGCTTTAACCCCTTATTAACACATTCGCCACCGCTACAGGGCAATGGGAATAGACGGGCAAAGTGCCAGAAAGGGCGAATCTAATTAGAGATTTGCCCTTTCTGGGGTGTCTGGGGGCAGATGTTAGTAGCCAGGGGGGGCACAAAAAAAATGTACCCTCCCTAGGCTATTATTATCTGCCCCCACTCGCTTGCTTTGTCTGTCTGGTGGAGAAAATACAGCGGGAGCCCACGCATTTTTTTTTTCAACTAATTGACACCTTTAATTAACCCCTACATGTCTGAAATTTTGCACACATACACTTATGTAATTGTAAGTTAGAACCATATATCAAAATACATGAAATGACATGGTTAACTGCGTGTAAACAATGTATCATTTCATGTCGGCTTCTGTGATTTCACAAAAGCCGGCAATTGAATTAGCAGCTATTACAGTATGTAGAAGTGTATGAACTATAAATATATATATATATATATATATATATATTCTATGTGTGTATATGTATTGTTTCTATTCTTTATTAAAGCTGTCAGTGTGATTTTACAGTATAGCCGGGGATGAATTAGCGGCTATTATACTATGTAGAAGTGTATGACCTATATATATATATATATATATATATATATATATATATATATATATATATATAATTATTTGCTTTTTGTGTAAATTTTTTTTTTTTACAATGTGATTTTTTACATGACTTTTTACATAGAGATAACTACTCTATGTAAAACTACATGTTAAAAACGCATTGCATACAGATGGAAAACTGATGGAAAACTGATGGAAAACGCATGGTGCGATTTAAAATTGCATGCAAATCGCATGACATTTTACTAGAATCGTACCGTTTTTTCTGTCCAGAAAACGGACCGATTTTTTTCCAGCCAGTGAGTATGAGCCCTAATGCTGACAGCCTCACAGTAAACCCCCGACTGAATCATCTCCTCTCCTGGCTGACAGGAGAGTAAGTGGTTAGCATAATTGATTGCTTCCCACTTTCACTTCAGGTCAGCCAGGGACACCGCACAGCATCAGTGAGGTCAGAGGGAATCCCGGCTGACCTGAAGTGAACTGATTAACAAAAATAGGGGATCCCCTCGAAAAAAAAATGGCGTGGGGTCCCCCCTATTTTTGTTAACCAGCCTGATAAAGCAGACTACTGAGGCCTGGTTTTTCAGGCTGTTAAGGAGCCAATATCCATGGACCTTGCAAGCCTGATAATACCAGGCCACAGCAGTCTGCTTATCTTGGCTGGTTAGTAAAAATAGGGGATCCCTTCAAAAAAAAATGGCGTGGGGGTTCCCCCTATTTTTGTTAACCAGCCAGATGAAGCAGACTGCTGAGGCCTGGTTTTTCAGGCTGGTGAGGATCCAATATCCATGAACCTTGCAAGCCTGATAATACCAGGCCACAGCAGTCTGCTTAGCTTGGCTGGTTAACAAAAATAGAGTGTCCCCTCGAAAAAAAATGGCATGGGGGTCCCCCTATTTTTGTTAACCAGCCAAGTAAAAAGCAGACTGCTGCGGCCTGGTATTAAAAGACTGTCAAGGCCCATGGATTTTGGCCTTCAACAGCCAAAAAATTCCAGGCTGCAGCAGCCCCACAATTGGCGTATCCAAAGATGCGCCAATTGTGGCACTTTACCCGGCTCTTCCCACTTGCCCTGTAGCGGTGGCAAGTGGGGTAATAAGGGGTTAATGCCACCTTTGATTGAACGGTGACAATAAGCCCGGCTAATAATGGAGAGGCGTCAATTAGACACCGATTCATTATTACGGTAATCATAAAGTTTGTAAATTTGTAAAAAAATACACAGTCAGAATAAAGTCTTTTAATGAAATAAAACACAACACAGTTTTCATTATTTTTATTGTACTCTCATCCTGCGACGCCATCGATCTCCTGTAAAAAAACAAAAATAACAAACCAACACAAATACTCCCTGTCCGACGTAGTCCAAGATAACGAGTGTCCCACGACGAGTCCAGCTCTGCTATATATGCATGCCAGGCTGAGCCTGACATCCACATAGAGCAGAGCTGCTTACCATAGGTGAATCCCCGGCGGTGACATCATCGGACTGGTTTACGGCCAGCTGTCGCGAGAGTACAGCTGGATGAGATTACCCAGTACCCGGCAGCACGTGCAGTTATCGCGAGATGCTATACGTGACCGCCAGGGAGAGGGTAATGGCCAGCCTGGATGGATGGATGGACGTGACCGCCAGGGATCTTCTGCCAGGTAAGTGCTGCTGACTCCTGACAGACCCCACCGACACTGACAGTGACACTTTCGGGAAGTTCCTGTGTCACGTACTTCGTTCTGTGACACAGGAACTCCCCATAGACTTTAGAGGAAAACTCCGATTCCAGTATCTGATATGACAAAAATATCAGATCTCAGAATCAGAATTCCGATACAGTGAATATCGGCCGATACCTGATATCTGCAGTATCGGAATGCTCAACACTAGTGACCAACTAGTAATTAGTGTTAGTCAAAATGTGTACAATGTGAGGGTCATGGGAGTGGCAGCAGAACATAAACTCAGCAATGTGTGCCAGACTGCCAACAGCCAAGACTTCCCAGTCCCTACCAAGAGGGTGACTGTCCATGTTGTCCTCTTCATACTTCCTCTCCTCCTTGTCTTCAAGCCATCCATTCTGAACAGACGGCATGAAGGTGATGTGGATACTACTGTCTGTAGTGCAGGCAACCAGCTTCTGTTCCTCCCCCTCCTTATTATCACCCAATATGTGTTGAGAAGATGAGATGAGGCTGGGTTGTGTAGCATCACCCAGTATAGGTTCTTGCTCTATCTCTACTTGCTCCACCTGCAATGCCTCCTCTTTAATTTTGAACAGTGAGAGTTTCAGTAGACAGAGAAGAGGGATGGTGATGCTGATTATGCTGTCATCGCCGCTCACATCTTGGTTAAGTTCAGAAAGTTTAGGAGAACTACCCAGGATGTCAGACATCATTGCCTACTCAGCAGCTTTTGTGTGTGGAGGCTAGCCAGAATACTGACGTACATGGTGTAGCTGGTATTTAACTACTGCCCTTTGCTGCTCGCAAAGCATTGCCAACATATGTAACATTGAGTTCCAATGCGTGGTGACGTCGCACACCAATTGGTGGGCTGGAAGTTGCATACACTGCGGAAATGGGCACACACGTGTCGTACTTACACAGGTAGCTCAGGCAGATCTGGTTAGGTTTGCAGAAACCACTGAATCACTAAGATGAGCACGTGTGCCAGGCATGGTACGTGTGTGCGCTGGTTCAGGTGCGTTAGCCACAAATCAGTCTGGTCTGTTATACTGTTCTACAACTCAGCAGCGGTGTGCAGTTTGTCAACTAAGTAGATTAGCTTCAACACAGCTTGCTGCTGCTTGGCCAAGACAGTATTGCAGTGCTTCCAGCTTGTGACTGATGTTGAAGTTTTTGAGATGGAGGGTGAGGAAGAGTAGGAGGAGGAGGCAGTACAGGAACTGCAGTAGACGGTGAGAGCAACTCTGATTGAACCAGGGCCCGCAATCCTCGGTGTCGGTAGCACGTGTTACGTCCCATGGTCCAATGCTGCTGATTTTTGGCAAAAGGTTAGAGGAGGCTGGACTTTTCATCACCTGGCCTTTGCTAATGATGATATTGAACAAGTCATAACACGTTAACAGGCTAATTAAGGTCAAAAACCTCAGTCAAAGTTATATTAGCACACAAATCTCCAAAGGACCGCAAACTTATGCATCGGCCCATTTTCCTTTTTGGAATTTTTTAAAATGTAAAAAATGACAATTTTTTTTTTTTGCCTAAAATGCAAAGGCAATCTGAAACTTTCTTAACTGTTCACAATAACAGTAATTTTGACATGGACTTGATATAGTAAGCAACAAATGGCAACACTTAATAGAAAATAGTTTATTCTCCATTATCAAAATACATGTAATGTTTCAGTTCCCCACCATGATATATATGCATATAATCGGATAAGCTGTATGATGTCTAAGTATCGTAAGCTTACTCATTTTATTATTATTCTTTAATAGAAAAGAAACTATGAAGCTCAGAAAAACTTTCTTGAACATTATGCTCGAATTTTAAACAGGTGGTCTGAAAATAACTTTAATTTACTGTATATACTCGAGTATAAGTCGAGATTTTCAGCGCATTTTTTTGGCTGAAAGTGCCTCTCTCGGCTTATACAGTCATGGCCAAAAGTTTTGAGAATGACACAAATATTATATTTTCACATGATCTGCTGCCCTCTGGTTTTTATGTGTGTTTGACAGATGTTTTTATCACAGACAGAAATATAATAATTGCAAACATATGAGTAACAAAAGCTTATATTGACAGTTAGAATGAGTTAATGCAGCAAGTCAATATTTGCAGTGTTGACCCTTCTTCTTCAGGACCTCTGCAATGCAATTCTCCCTGGCATGCTCTCAATCAACTTCTGGACCAAATCCTGACTGATAGCAGTCCTTTCTTGCACAATCAATGCTTTCATTTTGTCAGAATTTTTAGGTTTTTATTTGTCCACCCGTCTCTTGATGATTGACCACAAGTTCTCAATGAGATTAAGATCTGGGGAGTTTCCAGACCATGGACCCAAAATCTCTATGTTTTGTTCCCTGAGTCATTTAGTTATCACCTTTGCTTTATGGCAAGGTGCTCCATCATGCTGAAAAAGGCATTGTTGTTCGCCAAACTGCTCTTGGAGGGTTGGGAGAAGTTGCTCTTGGAGGACATTCTGGTACCATTCTTTATTCATGGCTGTGTTTTTAGGCAAGACTGTGAGAGAGCCGATTCCCTTGGCTGAGAAGCAACCCCACACATGAATGGTTTCAGGATGCTTAACAGTTGGCATGAGACAAGACTGGTGGTAGCACTCACCTTGTCTTCTCCGAATGAGGCGTTTTCCTGATGTCCCAAACAATCGAAAAGGGGCTTCATCAGAGAAAATAACTTTACACCAGTCCTCAGCAGTCCACTGCCTGTACCTTTTGCAGAATATCAGTCTGTCCATGATGTTTTTTCTGGAGAGAAGTGGCTTCTTTGCTGCCCTCCTTGAGACCAGGCCTTGCTCCAAGAGTCTCCGCCTCACAGTGCGTGCAGATGCACTCACACCTGCCTGATGCCATTCCTGAGCAAGCTCTGCACTGCTGGTAGCCCGATCCCGCAGCTGAAACACTTTTAAGAGACGGTCCTGGCGCTTGCTGGTCTTTCTTGGGCGCCCTGAAGCCTTATTGGCAACAATGGAACCTCTCTCCTTGAAGTTCTTGACGATGCGATAGATTGTTGACTGAGGTGCAATCTTTCTAGCTGCGATACTCTTCCCTATTAGGCCATTTTTGTGCATTGCAATGATGACTGCACGTGTTTCTTTAGAGATAACCATGGTTAACAGAAGAGAAACAATGATGCCAAGCACCAGCCTCCTTTTATAGTGTCCAGTGGTGTCATTCTTACTTAATCATGACAGATTGATCTGTAGCCATGTCCTCATCAACACCCACACCTGTGTTAATGGAGCAATCACTGAAAAGAGGTTAGCTGGTCCTTTTAAGGCAGGGCTGCAATGATGCTGAAATGTGTTTTGGGGGATAAAGTTCATTTTCTAGCCAAATATTGACTTTGCAAGTAATTGCTGTTAAGCTGATCACTCTTTATAACATTCTGGAGTATATGCAAATTGCCATTAGAAAAAGTGAAGCAGTAGACTTTGTAAAAATTAATATTTGCGTCATTCTCAAAACTTTTGGCCATGACTGTGCTCGAGTCATTGTCCCAGGGGGTAGGCGGGGGAGTGGGAGCACAGGAGCCAGCGACTGTCAGATCATACTCACCCACTCTGCAATTCTCTGCTTCTCAGATGGTCTCCGGCGCCGCAGCTCTTCCTGTGTTCAGCGGTCACGTGGTACCGCTTATTAAAGCAATGAATATGCACGCGTCTCCACTCCCATAGGTGTGGAGCGCATATTCATTACTTTAATGAGCGGTGCCACGTGACCGCTGAATACTGGAAGGAGCTGCTAGAGACCATCGGAGAAGCAGGGAAGTGCGGAGATTGCGCCAGGAGGGGTTGAGTATTACTGGGAGGACGGGGGAGCCATGCAATATTCACCTGTCCCTGTTCCACCGCTGCACTGTGTCTTCCGCGTCCTCTGGCTGTGACGTTCAGGTCAGAGCGTGCGATGACCTGGTTAGTGCGTGCCCTCTGCCTGAACAGTCGCTGCAGAGACCCGAATA
>JARQOD010000002.1:308018347-308158549 GCA_033576555.1 Oophaga sylvatica | reverse complement strand
AATACAGGCTGACTATCTGTTTTTGGACCCGGAAATTTTAGGTTTTTAAAATTTTCCCCTACCCGTATACAGTGTCGCTTCTATACGTACCGTATATTGCTCTTTGTTTTGGGTTTAAAAAACCTACTGAGGAGCGGTTGTGTGACTCGGAAATAATGGGGAGATTTAATTCTCCCCTACACTGTAACAGCTTACGCTCCCTACAGTCCTTTTCGGGGGTTTTTTTTGGTACATTTTCAAAAACGGGGGAAGTATGGGGGAAAAGGGCCGGGGGACGGGTGGGGGGAAGGTTTTTACTGATGGGGGGGTAGTGATCTGCTGTTAGTACCAAAAGCTCAATAAGCACTAAGGCAGAGATGTAGCCGCGTCATCTTTTGGGTTTCAAAGGGGCCGGGGAAGGCTCCCTTTCTGGGAGTAGGAAAACCCGCTTTTAAAGCCGAGCATCAGGAACGGTTTTTTGGCTTACATTCCCAAAAAACCCCCCGGGGTTTACCCCCTCCCTTTGAATTTCAAAAAATAAAAGCCTGGTCTCAGTGGGGGCTCCTGGTGGGGAAAACACCTTCCTTTGTCCTTCACCCCCCCCAAAAGGAAGGATGCGGCAGGCCACTTAAATTTCCCCCGGGGAGTCTTTTCAATCCTGCCTGGGTTTCAAGCAACCCTAAATTCCCCATCCAAGAAAAATTGACATGAGCCCCACTGTGCACCCCGCTTTGATTCGTGGTACATTCACCGACACTGCATTCCCTCGCGTCTACGAGCCAGTTCTGCCCTGAGACACCGGTCCCCTTCCGCACCTACCCACCTTCCCGGGGGACACGGGAAGGTGCAGATAAAAAAGGGGGTAGGGCCCATTGTTGACCCGGTTGGCATCTTGGGGAAAGGGTGCCGCTGGCAATAGTCATTAAAGTGGAGGACCACGCAGGCATCGACATCGCAGCTGGGTTTTCGGGAAAGGGGCCCTATCGCCCAAAAAAAAGTTTTGAAAAAACAAAAAGTTCAGGCGTTCCGTAAAAAGGGGAAGGACCTTTAGCCAATTTTTAAAAATTTCCAAATTTTGAAAATCGTTGCATGCTTGCATAAAACACCTGCACTTCGCGTGGGGCAAAAAACCCACTTGTTTAAGCCACTTGAAAAAAGATCTCATTAAAGGGGGCCTGTCCTTTGGTTAAAGCACAGCGTTCGGAGCTCAGGGGCCACCTGTCCCATGCTATGACCTCCCCCTGGGCACTTCTTTTCTAGAAAACCACCCCGCCCCCACCTGCTGTGAATACCCCATTTTCCATGCATTTTAAAAATCATGAGTGAAAAGGGCACCCACAACAGAGTATGGGCCTGGGGATGCCGGGCCTTACGTGTCCTCACTGAGCACTGGTTTTTGTGGGGGGTGCAGCTCCACAGGGGACGCGGGTGGGACGTGCTGCCCCGCCCCCGGGATAGGCAACTTGGCTGCAGGCATTCGACCCCCTCCCTCCCCAAGAAAGCCGTGCTGAGGCGTCGCACGAGCACCCCATCCCCCGTTTCCGGTTGCCACGAGGGTCCCCTATCGAACAGCGTGGTAAGGCGCACGCTGTTTTAAAGTGATGTATTTAGGGGACAAGCACACCGCGGAGTCGGTGATACTTGCAGCGAATAAATGATCTGCCTGGGTGTTACACTTGACCCCGGCAAGGTGTCATTTAAGGGGATAATTTTGTGGGGGCCCCTAGCCCTGGAAAACACAGCCAACCTTGCCGGGGCACCCTTGAACCTGGGGGTGTAGTTTTCATAAAAAATTTCCCGGGGGTTACCACCCTGCCCCATAAGGTGCGAAGACTTGCTCGCACATTCCTCGCTCGCCCGTAGACTCCTTTGTATGCAGAGGTCAGCAATCGCTCCACCCCCCAACCCGCCTAATCTAGTATTTCGGTTTTGGGAAATCCAACAGCACATGGTTGAAGGGCGACAAAGGGGTTTTAAGATTTGTGGGGGATACACGGGCGGGGAGTTTGAGGGCAGACATCGAGTTGTCGGGGTGCAGGGTAAAAAACTAAAGACCTCGTAAAGCTTCCGTTTTGGGGAATGCCCAGGGGTACGAGCGATCCTCATAACCAAGCCCCCTTAAGCTTTGCTCATCAAACTTTTGGGAAAAAAAGGATCAGGCGTCTGCAGCGGAGGGGGAAAAGGGGAGGGGGGGGGCCCCCGCTTCCAAAAATTATGAAGGATGATGTAGGTTTTGGGCCCGCATCCCGATCCACGATAAAGCAATTACAGAACTTTATCCCCCAGGAGAACCAGAGCTTTTGTCAAAAAAAACAACAATTCTGGAAACTTTTTTTAGGGCATTCCAGCCAGCGCGGTGCAGATTTACAAAAGCGTACTGGGCAAAAAAAAGAGGTATTTGGTGCACACTCGAAGTGGCGTTGGGAAGGGGGGTTTATCCTTTTGGGGGCTGATTTCTCGAGCCGCTCCCCGACTGTTAAATGAATCGTTGCAACAGACAGGACAGCAGTTGTCAACTATGCCCAAAATTCCCTCTCCCCCCTATCGATGTTCCCCCCTCCATTCATTCCCCCTTTGACACGGCCGTAAACTGAACACCGGCCCTTTTATTTGGCAAATTGCCTTACAAATCTTGCTTGCCCTGCGGCAGTGCGGAAAAAGATTCTGTGCTGGATCAATCCTGACAGAAAAAGGACCCGGCTGTCGACCAAAATGTTGGTGATCTCACCTTCATTAACCCTTCACCCCAAGGGTGGTTTGCACGTTAATGACCGGGCCAATTTTTACAATTCTGACCACTGTCTCTTTATGAGGTTATAACTCTGGAACGTTCAACGGATCTTCGCGATCTGAGACTGTTTTCTCGTGACATATTGTACTCATGTTAGTGGTAAAATTTTCTTCGAATAACTTGCGTTTATTTTTAAAAAAACGCAAATATGGCGAAAATTTTTAAAATTTTGCAATTTTCAAATTTTGAATTTTTATTCCCTTAAAACAGAGAAATATATCACACAAATAGTTAAGAAATAACATTTCCCACATGTCTACTTTACATCAGCACAATTTTGGAACCAAATTTTTTTTGTTGGGAAAAGTTATAGGGTTTAAAAGTTGACCAGCGATTTCTCATTTTACAACAAAATTTTACAAGCATTTTTTTTTAGGGACCACCTCACATTTGAAGTCACTTTGAGGGGTCTATATGGCAGAAAATACCCAAAAGTGCACCATTCTAAAAACTGCACCCTCAAGGTACTCAAAACACATTCAAGAAGTTTATTAACCCTTCAGGTGCTTCACAGTAACTAAAGCAACGTGAAGGAAAAATGAATATTTACTTTTTAGCCACAAAAATGATCTTTTACAAACTTTTTTTTTATTTTCACAAGGGTAAAAGGAGAAAATGGACAGATAAGGTTGTTATGCAATTTCCTGAGTACACCAATACCCCATATGTGGGGAAAACCACTGTTTGGGCACACGGCAGAGCTCGTAAGGAAGGAGCGCGTTTGACTTTTCAAACTAAATTGGCTGGAATTTAGATTGGATGCCATGTCGCGTTTGGAGAGCCCCTGATGCGCCTAAACAGTGGAAACCCCCACAAGTGACACCATTTTGGAAAACTAGACCCCCTAAGGTACTTATCTTATATGTTTGTGAGCACTTTGAACCTCAGTGTTTCACAAAAGTTTATAAAGCCTGGGTGTGAAAAAAAAAAATCAATTTTCCACAAAAATGATTTTTTAGTCCCAAATTTTTGAATTTTCCCAAGGAAATTGGACCCAAAGTTGTTGTCCAATTTGTCCTGAGTACGCTGATACCCCATTGTGGGGGGGGGAACTGTATGGGCGCACGGCAGGGCTTGGAAAGGAAGTAGTAACTTTTGGAATGCAGACGTTAATGGGGGTCATGTTCCGTTTGCAGTGCCCCAGATGAGCCTAAACAGTGGAAACCCCCCACAAGTGACCCCATTTTGGAAACTAAGACCCCCTAAGGAACTTATCTAGATCTTTGGTTGAGCACTTTGAACCCCCAAGTGCTTCACACAATTTTATAATGCCCGGGCATGAAAATAAAAAATCCTATTTTTTTTCCCACAAAAATTATCTTTTTAGTCACTAATTTTTTATTTTCCCAAGGGTAACAGGAGAAATGGGACCACATAAGTTGTTGTACAATTTGTCCTGAGTACGCTGATACCCCATATGTGGGGGGGGAACCACTGTTTGGGTGCACGGCAGAGCTCGGAATGGAAGGAGCACCATTTGACTTTTTCCAACCAAAATTGGCTGGAATTGAGTTTGGATGCATGTTGCATTTGGAGAGCTCCTGATGTGCCTAAACAGTGGAAACCCCCCACAAATGACCCTATTTGGGAAACTAGACCCCCTAAGGAACTTATCTAGATTTTTGATGAGCAATTTGAACCCCCAAGTGCTTCACACAAGTTTATAACGTAGAGCCGTAAAATTTAAAAATCATATTTTTCCACAAAAATGATCTTTTCACCCCAATTTTTATTTTTCCAAGGGTAACAAGACTCCAAAATTATTGTGCAATTTGGTCCTGAGTGCGTGATACCCATATGTGGGGGTAAAACCACTGTTTGGGTGCATGGCAGAGTTTGGAAGGGAAGGAGCGCCGTCTGACTTTTTCAACCCGAATTGGCTGGCGCCATGTCGTGTTTGGAGAGCTCCTGATTGCCTAAACAGTGGAAACCCCAAAAATGACACATTTTGGAAACTAGACCCCTCAAGGAACTTATTTAGATGTGTGGTGAGAACTTTGAACCCCAGGGTTTCACTAAAGTTTATAAGTACAGCCGTAAAATAAAAAAATCTTTTTTTTTTTTTTACAAAAATGATTTTTTCGCCCCCAATATTTTATTTTCACAAGGGTAACAGAAAAATTGGAACGCAAAAGTTGTTGTCCAATTTGTCCTGAGTACACTGTACCCAATATGTGGGAGAAAACTACTGTATGAGCGCACGTCAGGGCTCGGAAGGGAAGTAGTGACGTTTTGGATTGCAGACTTTGATGGAATGGTCTGGGTGCGTCATGTCGCATTTGGAGAGCCCCTGATGCGCCTAAACAGTGGAAACCCCCACAAGTGACCCCATTTTGGAAAATAGACCCCACAAGGAACTTATCTAGATGTGTGGTGAGCACTTTGAACCCCGAAGTGCTTCACAGAAGTTTATAACGCACAGCTGTAAAAATAAAAAAATCTTTTTTTTTTTTTGCAAAAATGATTTTTTTGCCCCAATATTTTATTTTTACAAGGGTAACAGGAGAAATTGGACCCCAAAAGTTGTTGCCCAATTTGTCCTGAGTACGCTGATACCCAATATGTGGGAGAAAACTACTGTATGGGTACACGTTGGGGCTCGGAAGGGAAGTAGTGACGTTTTGGATTGCAGACTTTGATGGAATGGTCTGGGGGCGTCATGTCGCATTTGGAGAGCCCTGATGCGCCTAAACAGTGGAAATCCCCAACAAGTGACCCCATTTTGGAAAATAGACCCCACAAGGAACTTATCTAGGTGTGTGGTGAGCGCTATGAAGCCCCAAGTGCTTCACAGAAGTTTATAATGTACAGCCGTAAAAACAAAAAAATAATTTTTTTTGTACAAAAATGATATTTTCGCCCCCAGTTTTTTATTTTCCCAAGGGTAACAGAAGAAATAGGACAAATTGCACAATAACTCTTGGGGTCCAGAGTACGCTGATACCCCATATGTGGGGATAAACTACTGTTTGGACGCATGGCAGAGCTCAGAAGTGAAGGAGCACCGTTTGACTTTTTCAACGCAGAATTGGCTGGAATTGAGATCAGACGCCATGTCACATTTGGAGAGCCCCTGATGTGCCTAAACAGCGGAAACCCCCCAATTCTAACTCCAACCCTAACCCCAACACACCCCTAACCCTAGTCCCAACCCTAACCACAAACCTAACCCTAACACACCCCTAGTCCCAACCCTAACCCTAATCCTAACTTTAGCGCCAACCCTAACCCTAACTTTAGCCGCAACCCTAACCCTAACCCTAATGGGAAAATGGAAATAAATACATTTTTTTAATTTTATTTTTTTTCCCTAACTAAGGGGGTGATAAAGGGGGGTTTGATTTACTATTTATAGTTTTTTGCATCGCCACATTTTGAGAGCTATAATTTTTTCATATTTTGGCCCACAGAATCATGTGAGGTCTTATTTTTTGCGGTACGAGTTGACGTTTTTATTTGTACCATTTTTGAGCAGGTGACATTTTTTGATCGCTTTTTATTTCGATTTTTGGGAGGTTAGAATGAACAAAAATCAGCAATTCATGAATTTATTTTGGCGGAGGCGTTTATATTGTTCCGCGTGTGGTAAAATTGATAAAGCAGTTTTATTCTTCGGGTCAGTACGATTATGGCGATACCTCATTTATATCATTTTTTTATGTTTTGGCGCTTTTATAGAATAAAAACAATTTTATATAAAAAATAATTATTTTTGCATCGCTTTATTCTGCGAGCTATAACTTTTTTATTTTTTTGCTGATGATGCTGTATGGTGGCTCGTTTTTTGCGGGACAAGATGACGTTTTTAGCGGTACCATGTTTATTTATATCGGTCTTTTTGATCGCGCGTTATTCCACTTTTTGTTCGGCGGTATGATGATAAAGCATTGATTTTTTGCTTCGTTTTTTTTTTTTTTTTAAGGGGTTCACTAAAGGGGTTAACTAATGGGACAGTTTTATAGGGGGGGTCGTTACGGACGCGGCGATACCAAATATGTGTACTTTTATTGTTTTGTTTTTTTTATTTACAGGAAGAAATGAATTTATTGGGGAATATATTTTTTTTTTTTTATTTATTTTGGATTTTTTTTTATAACATGTTTATTTTTATTTTTTTAACTTTTTTACTTTGTCCCAGGGTGGGACATCACTGTATTTTATCAAATCGCTGGTGTGACAGTGTGCACAGCACACTGTCACACCAGCGATCGCTCAGGCATAGATGCAGGCTTCTCAGTGCCTGCTTTCAGCAGGCACTGAGGAAGCCGCCTCCCTCCAGGACCCCGGGGCCATCTTGGATCCGGGTCCTGGGAGGGAGGAAGCCCTCAGAACAGCGCGATCACATCGCGCTGGTCTGAGGGTCTCAGGGGGGCGCGCAGGGAGCCCCCACCCTGCGCGATCCTCCCCTGTGCCCCAGTACACCGCGATCATGTTTGATCGCGGTGTGCTAGGGGTTAATGTGCCGGGAGCGGTCCGTGACCGCTCCTGACACACAGTCACGGGTGTCAGCTGTGATAATCAGCTGACACCCGTCGGCGATTAGCTGCGCTCCCCTCAGGAGCGCAGCTGATCGCCTATGACGTACTATCCCGTCCATGGGCAGAATGGCACGGGTTTTATGGACGGGATAGTACGTCTAATGTCAGAGAGGGGTTAAAACCATGCCTAGGTTTCAAAGGATTTTGTTCCACCTTCCCCTAATGACACATATGTTGCCAAAAATGGCTCAATTTGTCTTCCTCTTCCTCCGACTTCTCCAATTCGTCCATTTGCAGCTACTGAATGTCCATCCTACACCTCAACCTATGCCAGTTTTTCCACCTCCCTAACTAGGCTGTTCCCCCCCAGGGCCGGCGTCAGCACTTGGCGCACCCGGGCAAGTGACGGGGCCCTGAGCAGGTGGGGGGTTAACTCGCCGTCAGAGACTTTGGTGTACTATGAGTGGCCCTGTGCAAGTGCCGGCGCCCATGAGTGGACACCCCTGCTTGCTCAGGGCCCCAGCACTTGCAATACTTACTTCTCCCTGCTCCACCGCTGTGACGTCTTCCGCATTTCCTGACAGTGACTTTCAGGTCAGAGAGTGCGATGACATCATGTCTGTGCGCCCTCTGCCTGAACAGTCACAGTGCAGAGAGCTAGAAGATGGCGACTCTGAGGAGTCCAGAGTAGAGCAGTGCCCAGCGAGGAGAGGTATTTCATTTTTTTAATGTTTGGAGCAATATATGGAGAGCATTATACACTGGAGAATTATATATGGGGCCAATCATACACTTGAGCATCATAGATAGGGCCCATTATACACTGGAGCATTATATATGGGGCCCATCATACATTGGAGCATTATAAATGGGGCCCATAATACACTGGAGCATCATATACGGGGCCCATTATACACTGGAGCATCATATTGGACCCATTATATATGGAGCATTATATATGCCCATCATAAACTGGAGCATCATCCATGGGCACATCACATACTGGAGCATCATATGGGGCCCATTATATATGGCGCATCATATTGTGCACATTATATATGGAGCATCACATGGAGCCCATTATATATGGAGCATTATATATGGGGACCATTATATTTGGAGCATTATCTGGAGCTCATCATACACTGGAGCATCATATATGGGGCCCATCATATACTAGAGCATCATATAGGGGTTCATTATTTATGGGGCATCATATAGGGCCCTTTATATATGGAGCATCATATGGTGCACATATGGGGCCTATTCTGTATGTAGCATTATATGGAGCCCATTCTGTATGGAGCAATATATGTGGCCCATCATATACTGTATGGAGCTTTATATGCGACTCATTATACTGTATGGAGCAATATGTGGGGCTCATTATACTCTTAGGGGACCATCCTATACTGTATGGCACATTATATGGAGACCATCATATACTGGAGCATTATGTTGAGCTCATCACATACTGTATGGAACATTATATGGGACCAGTTTTGTATGGAGCAATATATGGGGCTCATTATTCTGTATGGCGCACTATATCGTGCCCATAATACTGTATGGAGGACTATACTGTCCAGTTTTTGAGCTATTGTAGAATTTACAATAGATATCACTCATGTAATGTAAGAAGTGAAGTATTTGGCATTGTACTATACCTATATTTCTCTGCCGTATCGGAGCATCATGAATTGTGGTATGTGTTAAAGGGGCCCACTGAGACTCTATCGCCCTGGGCCCACGAAAACCTGGAGCCAGCCCTGCCCCCCACAACTTTAGCCAAATAACCCCCAGTTTTCAATGCTTTACTATTATTATAAAATAAATTAAGATTGCCAAGCTTAAGTAATAAGAATTGATGTCGTTGGCATTGAAATGGGCACTGTAGGTGTGTTTACTGTCCTCCAGTCACTGGCAACTGTTATTCCCCATTGACTTGCATTGGGGTCGGGTTTCGTTTTTGGCCGAACTTCGACTTTTGCTGTGAGTTAGTCGGCCGATCTTGTTCGACTCGACTTTTGGTAAAGTCGGATGGTCTGAAACCCGACTCGACCCTCCCGGAGGCAAAGTCGCTCATCTCTAGCGGGGACTTCATAACGCAAAAATGGGGCACCCCTATTGCACAAAAAATAATCTTATCCAAGTTATAACAGGACTGTATACATTGCTCATGAGGAAAGACTTGCTTTTGTTCATGTTCTTATCATTTAATGGAAACTAATAGTTCAGAGTGTTTTGTAAGAATCTCAGCAGAATTGTGCTTTTTAGGGGTAAAAGTATGAAACTTGACAAATGTATTTTCTGGTGGTGACTTATCATTTTGAGCATTGCAGTCATCGTCATAAGTTATTCTGAGTGTCCATCTTTGAAAATGACAAATACAGTTTTAGCCAGTAACTTTTGAATGTATGGTCCCATTTCAATTTGTTAATTTTTTTTTTCATTTTGAAGTTCTTTTTAAACTGGAAATTTTATATTGTGTACTATTTAAAAATAATGTAATGGCTTTCTTGTAATTTTTAAAATATTAAAAAATTAGTCTTGAAGTAAAACTAAACTAGACTTAAAATTAATTGTACAAAAAACACTTATTGAAAAGAACCATTGTTGACAATATTAAAGAAACTCTTTTTTAATCTACTTCATAGCCACCATAACGTTACTGCATGGTAAATCAGATTTAACGCATTTACATAAAGCAGAACAAGATATTTTGCACTTGCATCAAATTAGTTCTCTGGATTCTGAACCAGCAGGTACTTGAGTAATCCACTTTGGTTGACAATTTTCTGAACTCATGTCTCACATCCAGCCAGATCCAAACAGGGTAGTTGTGGAGTCATTTGTAGTGTCTTACCCCACACATGGCCTGCTGATATACGACTCTTAGGAAATGTTGTTGAAGTGCATCAAATGGTGGAATGTTGTCCAAGTCTCAGTTTTTCTGCCAGGTTTTATTTATGCTTGTCTCTTGACTACATTAGTCATATATTAAAAATGACTTATATTTCAATGGTATCACAGCTTGGGCCTCCTCAACTAATGAGACATTTGACAGAACACAGAGAGCATCTCTTATTTCTGGTCAACTGTTCCATGTTGCTCAGGAAATGACATTGCCACTTCCTGAAAACTTAGAAGTAGTGTAACAGACGGATATTTAAGAGATAGCTAGCAAAGCTTGCAGTGCCAATTTACATTATATCTTGCCATAAATCAGTGCAATTCTTTTTCCAGTGAACAGAAAATATATCACTTAAGCGGTAAGGTATTTACCTTGTATTCAACAATAAAATAGGGATTGTAAGGTCATGTATCATATTATGTTTAATGAATTTTATAGATAGTCTGTTAATTTACTCACTTTGCCATTCATTTTGATTGCCATATTACTTTTTGTAGTTGAGGTTATTACATCTTCAGAGTCCTCCCAAAGTTTGCTTACAGAACAAGAAGCTGTATAAGCATATAAAGTTTTACGGTCATTGCTGCAACTTTTAAACTCTGAATTAGCCCCTGTGCTCTTTGGCGACAGCGCGCATAAAGATTCAATTTCTGCTTTACTGTGATACATTTATTTATATCAGCATTACATCAACAGAATCTCAGTTATAATAGTAAATTAGTGTTCAGAGCAATGCAAGAGACTCAAAAAGATTGTATGTTCGATTACGATGTATGAGAGAAGAATGCCAAATACTTTGGGTCAGCTTTAGATCCAGCAAGGAGAGCAGAACAAATAATTAAAGAGCAGCCTATGATATGAGGATAGAGAGAGTATGGGAATAGAATATCACAAGGGTAATAAAGGTACTGGCAACTTCAAAATAACATCTGATTTAAAAAAGAAGTGAGGCAGCTGGGCTTTCACAGATAACACCATGGATAGAGAATATAAACTAGACCCATTAGTAAGAAGTAAATACAAACATAAAGTAAGAACTTTAAAAAAGCCAATAAATGATTGGAAAAATGTCATATTTTCCCATTCTTCTGATGTTCACACGCTGTTGACTTTGTGATAAAGAGATCAAAGATGGAATTCTAGTAAACCCAGATCTCACAAGCTAGTACACTATATTGAAAAAGAAGTGAGTTTGGCCAAAGAACATTAGACATAGAGGTAATATTGGGAACTGAACACTTTAAATGAAGACAGAGAAGCTTTTCACAAGAGTCTTTCCTATCAACCATTTCAGAACTTCAGAAGATGAATTTATTATGACAAATATGATTCTTTTTCTTACATAATAATACATAGGTCAGTTATGCTCAATTTATAAAGTATCCTCTCATTCAATTTATAAGTATACTACAAAGGTCTTTTATTTTATTATATTGTCTCTGGGTAATAATGCTATTTTAAGATATTTATCTAGAAAAAATTTGCTTGCAGGGCAAGGCGATTGTCCAGCTCTTACCCCTATTTAGTTTCCTTTTGCAGGCCTCTAGCCCTTATTATGACCGTTTTGCAGCCATTTTATAATACTGAAATTCGGGTCCCAATTGACTGCTACTGAGTTCGGGTTCGGGGTCAAATTTGTGATTACGTTCAGATAACAAATTTAAGGCCAGGGTCGCACTTGCGAGTATGATGTGAGAAACTTGTACGAGTCTCTCGCATCAATACCCAGCACTGCCGCCGGCACTCCGCCTGGAGTGTGCGGCTGCATGTATTTCTATGCAGCCGTACACTCTGGTCTCGAGTGCTGCTGGCAGTGCCAGGTATTGATGCGAGAGACTTACGCGAGTTTCTCGCATCACACTCGCAAGTGTGACAGCGGCCTAATATAAACTACAATTCGTCCGGATCCAATGAAACTGAACATCCATGGGTTCTCTCATCCCTATTCATGGGTGATACAGCTGCCTTAAGTACTTTTACCTGTCTCCTGGCTGAAAACCTTGGTCACAAATATAATTGTTCAGTATCCTGATTGCAAAAAAAAGCTGAGTGGTTACAGAATAAACAGAATAAAACGATACAAGTATTCATTTAAAATTAACCTGTCACTGGCTTCATGCTGCCCAAACCACAGGCAGCATGAATACGAAACTGGCTGCAGGGTGGCCAGCAAGTACAATTTTTTCTGAAAAGCTCTAGTGTTTCAGAGAAAATATAGTTTGCAGAGCAGGATGATTTATCCCAGTGTAGCTTGGGGGTGATTGACTGGTATCTCCTGATATACACTGTGTTCCAAATTATTATGCAAATAATATTTTCTCAGATTTTCCCAAATTACCTATATGAATTTCAGTCATTGTAATTTTCCAGTCAAATAACTATTAGAGTACAATTGAAAGGTTTTTGTACAAACTGCCTATGATAACTGTATATTTTTTAAAAAATAAAACACTCAAATTGCACTCAAAATGCATGTTCCAAATTATTATGCACAGCAGAGTTTTCAACCTTTTCATTTTAATAAAGAACAAAAAAATGGTCATTTTTGAAATTATAAGCATTAGCAGGTTCTTACAAACTGAAATCAAACAGTTTTCAACTCAAAACTTTATTCTAGGTGATGTTACATTTGCACATAGGACCCCTTGTTCGAAAGGAGATTCTGAACTCTCTCGTCCATTGAATTTGTCAGGTTTTAGATGGTTTCTGCTTCAATTGTTTTGCATGAGGACAGAATACCCTCCCAGAGCTGTTGCTTAGATGTGAACTGCCTCCCGCCATCATAGACACTCCTTTTGATGATGCTCAAAGGTTCTCAATGGGGTTGAGTTCAGGGGAGCATGGTGGCCACACCATAAGTTTGTCCCCTTTTATGCCCATACAGTCAGAGATGCAGATGTGTTATGTGCAGCATGAGATGCTGAATTATCATGCATGAAAATGATCTTGCTGCGGAATGCATGGTTCTTTGTTATGAATGTGCTAGAGATGGTTTCTGAGCAGAGGCTCCCTCTGGTGGTTACAGACAGTACTGAACCTTTCAGCGAGGAGTGGCAATCTGGAATCACGGACTGTTCTGATTTAAGGTAGGTTCCCTCCCATGATGGTTGCCGGTGATCAATTGTTCTTGTCTCAATTGTGGTTCCTGGTTCATTTGGAAGTTTGCTGGAGTCCTGTCTGCATCTCCTGCTTTCAGATAAGATATTTTTTGCTTTTCTTTTTGTGCTTGCTTTTTGCATTGTTTTCTGCACTTTTGTGGAGGTCAGCCAGGTCCCCTCCTGGGGCCTGAGCTCCTCACAGTTTTTCTGCAGCCACTGTTATTTGCTCATTTGCTTTTTCCTGTTTTTTCAGCGGTTGCTGCTTGGTTTTTGTTCACACTGAGATCTGATTTAGTGGGAGGCGAGATCGTGCGATCTCAGTATTTTTGTAATCAGAATTGTTGGATTTTTGTAGGGTTTTCTGGGTTGCAGAAATTAATCTCTTCTGTCCTATCCTATTTAGTCAGCTTGTGGCCCCAGCGTTTGCTCAGTCTATTTTCTGCCTATATTTGTATTTTCATCTTGTCTAACCGCCATTATATGTTTGGGGGCTTCCTATTTTCTTTGGGGATCTGCTCTGGGGCAGATAGCTTTCATCTTTCTGCCTTTAGGTGTAGTTATCTCTCAGGCTGTGACGAGGCGTCTAGGATCAACATAGGAACGCTCCACGGCTACCTCTAGTTGTTTCGTTAGTTTAGGAATCTGCAACCCATCAGTTACCAACATCTCAGGTGTTCGGGTGCCCTGCTGTTGTTCCTGTCCTCCTCAGCTACCGAAACATAACAGTTCTTCTTCTTGAACCATGGCAGGAAGTGCTGTTTGAGAAACTCAACATACACTATGGAGTTCATCTTTACCCCTTCACGGATCCTAAGGGGGGCAACAATCTGTCTCCCCATGATTCCAGCCAAAAACATTACTCCACCTCCTCCTTGTTGGCGCCGTAGCCGTGTTTGCATGGGGTGTCCATCAACCAGCCATCCTCCACTCCATCCATCTGGACCATCAAGCGTTGCACGGCACTCATCAGTGAACAAAACAGTTTTGAAGTCAGTCTTCATGTATTGTTTGGCCCACTGGAGCCGTTTCTGCTTGTGTGCAGTGGATAGAGGAGGTCAACAGTATGGCTTACGCACAGCTGCAAACCTCTGAAGGACCCTGTATCTTGTTGTTCGGGGACGTTGGAGGCACCAGCAGCTTCAAAAACTTGTCTGCGGCTATGACAAGGCTTTTTTGCCGCTGCTCTTTTAACCTGATGTAATTGCCTGTAAGAAAGAGTCCTCAATTTTCCCTTATCAGCACTCACACGTGTGTACTGTGAATCAGCTACATACTTCTTGATTGTGCGATGATCACGATGAAGTGTCTTGGCAATGTTGATTGTAGTCATGCCTTGACCTAAACACTCCACAATTTGTTGCTTCTCAGCAGCCGACACATCCTTTTTCTTTCCCATTTTGGCAGAAAATGTAGGCTGCTTAATAATGTGGGACAGCCTTCTTAAGTAGTCTTGCCTTTCATTTGACACACCTGCCAAACTAATTAGCACAGGTGTCTGCAGTTGCTTACAGTGATATAAAGAGCACTGACACACATCCCCATCAATGAGTTTAACTGACAAACAAAAAAATTCTTACCTTATCACTCCTAAATAGTGTTGAGCGATATGATACCGCAAGTATCGGGTATCGGCCGATATTAGCTCTATCGGCCTTTCGATACTTAGTTCCGATATTTTCGTCTTATCGGATACCGGAATCGGGATTGTCACTGTCACTGTCAGTGTCCGTCGGTCGGGTCTGTCAGGAGTCAGCGGCACTTACCTGGCAGAAGATCTCCGGCGGTCACGGGCTGGACTGCTTCATGGCCGCCATCATCTTTCCCCGGCGGTCACATGCAGTTTCTCGCGATAACCGGCCGTAAAGCAGTCAGTCCGATGACGTCACCGCCGGGGAAGCAGGTAATCAGCTGTGCTGCGTCGCGATGACAGGCTCTGCCTGTCATTGCGATGTAGCAGAGCTGGATCGTCGTGGGACTGTCGTTACTATGGACTGCGTCGGACAGGTGGTATACTGTTGGTTTGTTTTTTTCTTTTTTTACAGGAGATCGATGGCGTCGCAGGAATGAGTGTATAATAAAATTAATGAAAACTGTGTTGTCTCTTATTTCATTAAAAGACTTTTTTCTTGCTTTGTCTTTTTTTTATACATTTAATAACTTTGGGATTAATAATGGATCGGTGTCTTATTGACACCTCTCCATTATTAACCGGGCTTACTGTCACCGTGCAATCAACGGTGACATTAACCCCTTATTACCCCACTTGCCACCGCTACAGGGCAGTGGGAAGAGCCGGGTAAAGTGCCACAATTGGTACATCTTTTGATGCGCCAAATGTGGGGCTGCTGTAGCCTGGTATTATCAGGCTGTTGAGGGCCAAAATCCATGGGCCTTGACAGTCTTTTAATACCAGGCCGCAGCAGTCTGCATTTTACTTGGCTGGTTAACAAAAATAGGGGGACCCCTACGCCGTTTTTTTTTCGAGGGGATCCCCTATTTTTGTTAACCAGCCAAGCTAAGCAGACTGCTGTGGCCTGGTATTATCAGGCTTGCAAGGTCCATGGATATCGGATCCTTACCAGCCTGAAAAAAACAGGCCTCAGCGGTCTGCTTCATCTGGCTGGTTAACAAAAATAGGGGGGACCCCACGCCAATTTTTTTCGAGGGGATCCCCTATTTTTGTTAATCAGCCAAGATATGCAGACTGCTGTGGCCTGGTATTATCAGGCTGGCAAGGTCCATGGATCTTGGCTCCTTAACAGCCTGAAAATCCAGACCTCAGCGGTCTGCTTCATCTGGCTGGTTAACAAAAATAGGGGGGACCCCACGCCAATTTTTTTCGAGGGGATCCCCTATTTTTGTTAATCAGCCAAGATATGCAGACTGCTGTGGCCTGGTATTATCAGGCTGGCAAGGTCCATGGATCTTGGCTCCTTAACAGCCTGAAAATCCAGGCCTCAGCGGTCTGCTTCATCAGGCTGGTTAACAAAAATAGGGGGGACCCGACGCCATTTTTTATTCGAAGGGAACCCCTATTTTTGTTAATCAGTTCCCTCTGACGTCACTGATTGTGTCCCTGGCTGACCTGAAGTGAAAGTGGAAAGCAATCAATTAAGCTTTCCACTTCCTCTCCTGTCAGCCAGGAGAGGAACTCATTCATTTGGAGGTTTACTGTGAGGCTGTGTGACGCTTCCCACGGCTGTGGGGCGTCGGGACATGGCATAGCTTGCCTAGCTAGCCAATGCTCCCACGCCGCCAGTCCACGACGACGTGAGGCATGGGTCCCAGATGATAAGAGAATGTGGACCCACTGGACCACGGAGGGAGACCCGGGCCTGCCCGGACTAGGGAAGGGCAGCGACCGGGATCCGTGGCAGCTGAGCATGTGGGCAAGGTGACGACCTGCAGGACTAGACAACACCGCACAACTTCAGGTAAGAAGAAACATAAAGTTTACTTAAAGAAACACAGTAAATAAACAGAACATAAGACCGGACTCCCGATTCCGCACATCAGAGAAGGTTACACGACTCAGGATCACAGACGAGTGCTGGAGGACATCACGGGTAGATGCAGTCCAGGGTTATCTGGCACGGGCATACTTGGACGGCCTCTCTCTCAGGCCTCAGGCGTAGCACAGGCTCAGCAGGAGAACATCAGACACCGATCTCAGACAGACTTCAGACGATGGCGGGGTCATCACGGGTTGATGAAGTCCAGGATCATCTGGCACGGGCATACTAGTATGGCCTCACTCTCAGGCCTTTCGGGCGTAGCACAGGCTCAGCAGGAGAAGATCAGACACCGGCCCAGGACGAACGTCAGACGATGGCGGGGTCATCACGGGTTGATGAAGTCCAGGGTCATCTGGCACGGGCATACTAGGACGGCCTCTCTCTCAGGCCTCAGGCGTAGCACAGGCTCAGCAGGAGAACATCAGACACCGACCCAGGACAGACGTCATCACAGGGTAGACCAAGGAGGAACCGGCAGGACATCGGAACATCAGGAACACGGACTGGATCTCAGGGACACAAGAACATAGATAGGAACACGGACTGGAACATCAGGAACACGGATTGGATCTCAGGGAGTCAGGAACACAGACAGGAACACAGACTGGAACACAGGCATCGGACTCCGGACATCTGGCACCGATCGGCAGGCTCCGGACATCAGGTAGAGATGGATAGGATCCGGACATCTGGAAGTGGTCATCGGACATCGGAAATCAGGCAGTGGTCATCAGGGAGGACACGGACAGGAACATCAGGGACACGGATTGGATCTCAGGGAGTCAGGAACACAGACAGGAACATGGATTGGATCTCAGGGAGTCAGGAACACGGACAGGAACATCAGGAACACGGATTGGGTCTCAGGGAGTCAGGAACACGGACAGGAACATGGATTGGATCACAGGAACACGGACTGGAACACAGGCATCGGACTCCGGACATCTGGCACCGATCAGCAGGATCCGGACATCTGGCAACAATCGGCAGGACCCGGACATCAGGCAGGGAGGATAGGATCCGGACATCTGGAAGTGGTCGTCGGACATCGGACATCAGGCCATGGTCATCAGGCATAGGATCCGGACATCTGGCACCGATCAGCAGGCTCCGGACATCTGGCAACAATCGGCAGGACCCGGACATCAGGCAGGGAGGATAGGATCCGGACATCTGGAAGTGGTCGTCGGACATCGGACATCAGGCCATGGTCATCAGGCATAGGATCCGGACATCTGGCAGCGACCTGAAAAGGAACCCCAGCGGTCTGGTGCAAGCCCCGCCAGGCTCAACGGGAGCTGGCCGGGGATTGCACAGAAGCTGAGCACAGAGTAACAGAAACTCAGCACACACCGGACTCCTCCTTCCAAGATGAACTCAGGTTATATATCAAGGATTCACAGTCACTGGCACAGGGTTCTGGACTCAGCAGGATTTCAGGAACATAACACAGAGGACACAATTCAGACAGTCAGGTACAAGATGTGATCCAAGATCAGGGGTTCAGGTAATTAGAAACAGCAGGAACAGGCCTGGATATACAGCCTCCAGGAACGGCGATCTGGGTAATCAGCCCCCAGCATAGGCGGAAACACAAGACACAGTTCAGACATTCAGGTACAGGATGCGATCCAGGATCAGGGGTTCAGGTAATTAGACACAGCAGGAACAGGCCTGGATATACAGCCTCCAGGAACGGCGATCTGGGTAATCAGCCCCCAGCATAGGCGGAAACACAAGACACAGTTCAGACATTCAGGTACAGGATGCGATCCAGGATCAGGGGTTCAGGTAATTAGACACAACAGGAACAGGCCTGGATATACAGCCTCCAGGAACGGCGATCTGGGTAATCAGCCCCCAGCATAGGCGGAAACACAAGACACAGTTCAGACATTCAGGTACCGGGTTAGATCCAGGATCAGGGAACAAGACACAGCAGGAACAGGGAATCAGCTCTCCAGAGCTGATCAAATTCAGAGCAGGAGCTGAACACACAACCACATACGGCTAGGTTCAGGGATTCAATGTGGATTCAATGTGAAGCTCTGGCCACGCCCACTAGGGCTGGGGAACTTTATATATGAGCTGCTTCACAGCGATAGGCTGGAGCAGTAATTCTAGTAAACACCCAATCCACATAAAAGCAGGACAGGTGTGGGCCGCGCCCCCTATGCAGAGCCAGACAGCTCAACACAGAGGGAACCCAACAATGGCTGCTGCCACACACGTAGTAAGTCATGCACCACTGCAGAGGACTTTGCAAGCTACGGACGGCTTTCACAGCAGGTCAGGAACCGCACATGCGGGCGGTCATGCAAAGCAGCGGAGCCACTCACGCAAGTACGGGTACGCAGCAGAGCCGGGAACTGAGCAGCATCCATATAGGTAACAGACAACAGTATCCCAGCTGGTTAGGGGGAAAGGAGCAAAAGGGTTAATGCAAAAAAAACATGCAGAGTAACGCTGGAAAACAAAGTACAGAATACCAGCGTTACAGGCTGCAGCATTAGCTGCGGTCCCTGCAGTAAACATTAACCCTTTCTGAAGGATTACACCGTGGGACCTGACTGTGCATGGGATAGGTAAGAATAATTTTGCTTTTTTATTTTATTTTTATTACAGGAAATGGTTTTTGCAGTCAAATAAAAGATGGTCAAAAACATGTGTCTTTATTTCATTAAAATGATTTTTAATTAAAGTGTGTGTGTTTTATTTTTATTTCATGCAATAGGATTAATAATTGATAGTTGTCTAATTGACAGCTCTCAATTATTAACCTGGCTTAAGGTCACCTTTCAATTGCAATGTGGCTTTAACCCCATATTAACCCTTTCGCCACCGCTACAGGGCAATGGGAATAGACGGGCAAAGTGCCAGAAAGGGCGAATCTAATTATAGATTTGTCTTTTCTGGGGTGTCTGGGGGCAGATGTTAGCAGCCAGGGGGGGCCAAAAATAATGGTCCCTCTCTGGGCTATTATTATCTGCCCCCATTCGCTGGCTTTGTCTGTCTGGTTGCGAAAATAGGGCGGGAGCCCACGCATTTTTTTTAAACAATTTTACACCTCATATATATATATATATATACATGTCATTGAATTTGTGACACATATATATATATATATATTTATATTTATAGTTCATACACTTCTACATAGTATAATAGCCGCTAAGTCAATTGACGGCTTTTGTGAAAATGCAGAACCCGACATGAAATGACACTTGGTGTACATAGGGTTAACCATGTCTTTTCATGTCCTTTGCTATCTGATTTGCACAAACAATTACATCAGTCTATGTGTGCAAAATTTCACACCTGTAGGGGTTAATTAAAGGTGTAAATTCGTAGCAAAAAAGTCAGTTTTTTTTACAACGAATTTACACCTTTAATTAACCCCTACAGGCGTGAAATTTTGCACACATAGACTGATGTAATTGTTTGTGCAAATCAGATTGCAAATGACATGAAAAGACATGGTTAACCCTATGTACACCAAGTGTCATTTCATGTCGGGTGCTTCTGTCTTTTCACAGAAGCCGGCTTTACCCGGCAATTGAATCAGAGGATATTTTACTATGTAGAAGTGTATAAACTATACATATATGTATATATATATATATGTCACAATGACATGTATATATATATATATGTATTCTATGTGTGTATATTTAGTGTTTACAAGGAAATAAAGGTTTTTTTTAGTTGCGATATTTTGTTCCCATAGACTTACATGGGACTTCCGGTATCGGAATCGGATATCGCCGATATTTAGTGATATCGGCGATACCATTCCGATCCGATATTTTTAGATATCGAGCAGTATCGCTCAACACTACTCCTAAACAATTTTTGCATAATAATTTGGAAAACAGTGTACACTCATGGGAGAGTCTGATGTATACTCATGGGTGAGCCCAATATACACTCATGGGAGAGACCTGTCAATCATTTGGAGTTGTGTTGTCTCTGCCTTTTATACCTGCTCAGATCTTCAAATTATATTTTCTTTGAAACAGCTGAGTATTTCAAAATACCTGGCAATTCTGCAGCCAGGGTTTGATTCATGCTGCCCACAGATGAACTAGAACTGGTGCAGAGAAGAGTAAGCAATGTTAATAACCCTTCACACCCAAGCCTGTTTTTACCTTCATAACGGGCCATATTTTACAATTTTGACCAGTGTTAGTTTACGTGGTAATAACTCTTAAACGCTTCAATTGATCCCACTAATTCTGAGAATTTTTTTGGAGCATATTGCAGTTCATGATAGTGGTAAAAAAATGGAAATTTGGCAAAAATGTTGAAAATGTTGCAATTTTTAAACTTTTAATTTTTATGCCCTTAAACCAGAGAGTTATATCACACAAAATAGTTAATAAAGAACATTTTGTATTTGTCTACTTTATGTCAGCGCAAATTTTGAAACATAACTTTCTTTGTTAGCAATTTAAAAGGGTTAAAAGATAACCAGCAATTTCTTATTGTTCCAACAAAGTTTACAAAACCATTTTTAACCCCTTTCTGCCATCTGACGTACTATCCCGTCCATGGTACCTGGGCCCTTATGACCAGGGACGGGAGAGTACGTCGCATGCGATCGGACGCGCTCCCGGGGGGAGTGCGGCCAATCGCGGCCGGGTGTCAGCTGATTAAAACAGCTAACACCTGGCACTATGTGCCAGGAGCAGTCACGGACCGCTCCCGGCACATTAACTCCTGGCACACTGCGATCAAACATGCTCCCTGCATGCTCCCCTGAGACCCTCAGAACAGCGCGATATGATCTCGCTGTTCTGAAGCCTTCCTCCCTGCAAGACCCCGGATCCAAGATGGCCGCAGTGAGGCGGCTTCAGCAGTGCCTGCTGAGAGCTGTGCACACTGTCACACCAGCGATCTGACCCTATACTTTGATGTCCCACCTTGGGACAAAGTAAAAAAGTTAAAAAAATAAAAATCACATGTGTAAAAAAAAAATCCAAAATAAAGTAAAAAAAAAAAATATTCCCCAATAAATTCATTTCTTCCTGTAAATAAAAGCAAAACAAAACAATAAAAGTACGCATATTTGGTATCGCCGCGTCCGTAACGACCCGCCCTATAGAACAACTGTCCCACTAGTTAACCCCTTTAGTGAACCCCTTAAAAAAAAAAAAAAAAAGCAAAAAACAATGCTTTATCATCATACTGCCGAACAAAAAGTGGAATAACACGCGATAAAAAGAAGGATATAAATAAGCATGGTACAGCTGAAAACGTCATCTTGTCCCGCAAAAAACGAGCCGCCATACAGCATCATCAGCGAAAAAGTAAAAAATTTATAGCTTGCAGAATAAAGCAATGCAAAAATAATTATTTTTTATATAAAATTGTTTTTATTGTATAAAAGCGCCAAAACATAAAAATATTATATAAATGAGGTATCGCCGTAATCGTACTAACCCGAAGAATAAAACCGATTTATCAATTTTACCACACGTGGAACAGTATAAAAGACCCCCCAAAAGAAATTAATGAATTGCTGATTTTTGTTCATTCTAACCTCCCAAAAATCGAAATAAAAAGCGATCAAAAAAAGTCACATACCCAAAAATGGTACCAATAACAACATCAACTCATACCGCAAAAAATAAGACCTCATATGGCTCTGTGGGCAAAAATATGCAAAAAATATAGCTCTCAAAATGTGGTGATGCAAAAACTATTTTTTGCAATAAAAAGCGTCTTTTAGCGTGACAGTTGCCAAACATAAAAACCCGCTATAAATAGTAAATCAAACCCCACTTTATCACCCCATTAGTTAGGGAAAAATAATACAATTTAAAAAATGTATTTATTTCCATTTTCCCATTAGTGTTAGGGTTAGGGTTAGGGTTGCGGCTAAAGTTAGTGTTAGGGTTGGGGCTAAAGTTAGGGTTAGGGTTAGGGTTGGGATTAGGGTTAGGGGTGTGTTAGGGTTAGGTTTGTGGTTAGGGTTATGGTTAGGGCTGGGACTAGGGTTAGGGGTGTGTTGGGGTTAGAGTTGGAGTTAGAATTGGGGGGTTTCCACTGTTTAGGCACATCAGGGGCTCTCCAAATGTGACATGCCGTCTGATTTCAATTCCAGCCAAGTCTGCGTTGAAAAAGTCAAACAGTGCTCCTTCCCTTCTGAGCTCTGCCATGCGCCCAATCAGTAGTTTACCCCCACATATAGGGTATCATCGTACTCAGGACAAATTGCAAAATAACTCTTGGGGTCCAATTTCTTCTGTTACCCTTGGGAAAATAAAAAATTGGGGGCAAAAATATCATTTTTGTAAAAAAAAAATGATTTTTTTGTTTTTACGGCTGTACAGTCATGGCCAAAAGTTTTGAGAATGACACAAATATTAATTTTTACAAAGTCTACTGCTTCACTTTTTCTAATGGCAATTTGCACATACTCCAGAATGTTATAAAGAGTGATCAGCTTAACAGCAATTACTTGCAAAGTCAATATTTGGCTAGAAAATGAACTTTATCCCCCAAAACACATTTCAACATCATTGCAGCCCTGCCTTAAAAGGACCAGCTAACCTCTTTTCAGTGATTGCTCCATTAACACAGGTGTGGGTGTTGATGAGGACATGGCTGGAGATCAATCTGTCATGATTAAGTAAGAATGGACACTTTAAAAGGAGGCTGGTCTTGGCATCATTGTTTCTCTTCTGTTAACCATGGTTATCTCTAAAGAAACACGTGCAGTCATCATTGCAATGCACAAAAATGGCCTAACAGGGAAGAGTATCGCAGCTAGAGAGATTGCACCTCAGTCAACAATCTATCGCATCATCAAGAACTTCAAGGAGAGAGGTTCCATTGTTGCCAAAAAGGCTTCAGGGCGCCCAAGAAAGACCAGCAAGCGCCAGGACCATCTCTTAAAAGTGTTTCAGCTGCGGGATCGGGCTACCAGCAGTGCAGAGCTTGCTCAGGAATGGCAGCAGGCAGGTGTGAGTGCATCTGCACGCACTGTGAGGCGGAGACTCTTGGAGCAAGGCCTGGTCTCAAGGAGGGCAGCAAAGAAGCCACTTCTCTCCAGAAAAAAATCATGGACAGACTGATATTCTGCAAAAGGTACAGGCAGTGGACTGCTGAGGACTGGGGTAAAGTTATTTTCTCTGATGAATCCCTTTTTCGATTGTTTGGGACATCAGGAAAACGCCTCATACGGAGAAGACAAGGTGAGCGCTACCACCAGTCTTGTCTCATGCCAACTGTTAAGCATCCTGAAACCATTCATGTGTGGGGTTGATTCTCAGCCAAGGGAATCGGCTCTCTCACAGTCTTGCCTAAAAACACAGCCATGAATAAAGAATGGTACCAGAATGTCCTCCAACAGCAACTTCTCCCAACCCTCCAAGAGCAGTTTGGCGATCAACAATGCCTTTTCCAGCATGATGGAGCACCTTGCCATAAAGCAAAGGTGATAACTAAATGGCTCAGGGAACAAAACATAGAGATTTTGGGTCCATGACCTGGAAACTCCCCAGATCTTAATCCCATTGAGAACTTGTGATCAATCATCAAGAGACGGGTGGACAAACCTAAAAATTCTGACAAAATGAAAGCATTGATTGTGCAAGAATGGACTGTTATCAGTCAGGATTTGGTCCAGAAGTTGATTGAGAGCATGCCAGGGAGAATTGCAGAGGTCCTGAAGAAGAAGGGTCAACACTGCAAATATTGACTTGCTGCATTAACTCATTCTAACTGTCAATATAAGCTTTTCTTACTCATATGTTTGCAATTATATTTCTGTCTGTGATAAAAACATCTGTCAAACACACATAAAAACCAGAGGGCAGCAGATCATGTGAAAATAGAATATTTGTGTCATTCTCAAAACTTTTGGCCATGACTGTATGCGGGAAGGGGCACCTGAGTTTCATCAGGGTCAGAATCTGGCTCAGTAGATTGCGAGGGCAATGTAGTGCTCTGGGTGAATGTACCAGCAAAATTATATAGCAGTGGCTGTGCATCAGTGCACTCCATGTCAGATTCATCTTGGACTGGGGAATTCAGGATTTGACTTGATAACCCAGGCATGGTATGTGTAAAGAGCTCCAGGGAGTAATCTGAAGTGTGGCATGCTGCATCCTTCGCTTTTGGTAGGGGTGATGGACAAAAGGAAAGGTGTTGTTCCTGACCAGGAGCCTGCACTGACAACTCAGTGCTTGCATTTTTTGAAACTTCGGAAGGGGAGGCAATAGAGCTGGTGGCTGTTTCGTCTATGTAAGCCAAAACCTGTTCCTGATGCTCCGGCTTTAAAAGCGGTTTACCTACTCCCATAAATGGGAGCCTTCCAGGCCTTCTGGAGCCAGACGATGATGCAGGTTGAACACCTCCTGCTTTAGGTGCTATTGTGCTTTTGGCACTACCAGCAGATGCACCACCACTACCATCAGTACCAGCTGGCATCCCCCACCCACGTCCGCGGCCTCTTCCACCATACTTCCTCATGGATCGGAAAATGTACCAAAAAAAACAGCAGATATATGGTACTGTATCAGAAGCTTACAGCTGTATACGGTGAAGGGGAACATTTAAATCTTCGTATATATTTCGAGAGCAACACACAGACGCACACTCAGTATGGATTAGACCAGAATATTAAAAGCAGAAAAAGGGTACAGTATCAGAAGCGTTCAGCGGTATACAGTGTAGGGGAAATTGTAAATCTCCGTATATATTTCGAGAGTAACACACAGACGCACACTCAGTATGGATTAGACCAGAATATAAAAAGCAGAAAAAAGGTACTGTATCAGAAGCTTACAGCTGTATACAGTGTTTGGGTAATTTTAAATCTCCATATATATTGCCGGAGTCACACACAGATGCTCACAGTCTCAGTATGGGTTAGACCAGAATATAAAAAGCAGAAAAAGGGTACTGTATCAGAAGCGTTCAGCTGTATACAGAGTTGGGGTAAATTTAAATCTCTGTATATATTGCCGGAGTCACACACAGACGCTCACAGGCTCAGTATGGATTTGACCAGAATACAAAAAGCAGAAAAACTGAACTGTATCTGAAGCGTACAATTGTATACAGTGTTGGGGTAATTTTAAAGCTCTGTATATATTGTCGGAGTCACACACAGACACTCACAGGCTCAGTATAGATTAGACCAGAATATAAAAAGCAGAAAAACTTTACTGTATCAGAAGCGTACAACTTTATACAGTGTTGGGGTAATTTTAAAGCTCTGTATATATTGCCGGAGTCACACACAGACGCTCACAGGCTCAGTATGGATTTGACCAGAATACAAAAAGCAGAAAAACGGTATTGTATCTGAAGCGTACAGCTGTATACAGTGTTGGGGTACTTTTAAAGCTCTGTATATAGTGCCGGAGTCACACACAGATGCTGACAGGCTCAGTATGGATTTGACCAGAATGCAAAAAGCAGAAAAACGGTACTGTGTCTGAAGCGTACAGCTGTATACAGTGTTGGTTTAATTTTAAACCTCCGTATATATTGCCTGAGTCACACACAGATCCTCACTCATATAATGCTCCACACAGAATACTGTCCCCATTTAATGCTCCATGCAGAATACTGGACCCCATATAATGCTCCATACAGAAAACTGGTCCTCATATAATGCACCAGTCAGGCTGTGCCCCCCATATAATGCCCCAAGCAGGATGATAGGATGTCCTACCTATACAATGCCCCATGGAGGATGTCACTCCCCTCTTTATAGTGCCCCATGCAAGATGTCTCCCCCCCTATAAAACGCCCCATTCCTCCTCCATACATTAAAAAAAATATGAATAAATACTCACCTCACTGCTCACCTGCTGCTACTGCTGCCCTGCTCCTGACTCTAGCGTCGCCGCCCGGCGTCTTCCCGCTCTGCACTGTGACTGCTCAGCAGAGGGCGCCCTCTGACCTGAGACATCACAGTCAGGAGATGCGGAAAACACAGGACCTGCAGCGGAGGCACGGGGAGAGGTAAGTATTGTGCCGGGTCCCTGAGCAAGCGTGGCGGCGCTGGCACCGCTCTCCTCCGCTGACTGGTGCCATTGCGCGACAGGTTTCCCGACGGTGAGTGGGCCCCCCCGCCTGCTCAGGGCCCCGGCTCTTGCCCGGGTACGCCGGGTGCTGACGCCGGCCCTGCAAGAACTTGAGTGCTTTACAGGAATTAATGTACTGTAGATGGGAAAAATGAACAATAGTTTTTGGATAGCCATATATTGAGAGCTATAATTTTTCCAGATTTCTATCGACAGAGTCAGGTAAGGGCTTGTTATTATGGGACGAGTTGCTTTTACTGGTATCATTTTTAGTCACATGACATTTTTGGATCGCTTTCTATTCCCATTTTTATGAGGCAGAATGAACAAAAAAAAACTCAGAGATTGTTCTATTTTTTTATGCCATGCCAAGTGTGGTACAATTGATAATGCAGATTTATTCTCCGGGTCAGTACGATAACAAGAATGCAACAATTATAATTTTTTTATGTTTTGGCAATTTTACACAATAAAAACTATTTTATAGATAAAATAATTATTTTTGCATCACTTTATTCTCAGAGCTATAACTTTTTTATTTTTCTACTGATTGTGCTGTAAGGCAGCTTGTTTTTTGTGGGATTAAGATGACATTTCCAGCATTGCTATTTATATTTACATTTGAAAATGAGAAATCGCTGATCAACTTTTAACCCTTACAACAATCTAACAAAACAAATTATGTTTCCAAAATTGTGCTGATGTAAAGAAGACATGTGGGAAATGATATTTACATACTATTTTGTGTGACATATCTCTCTGATTTAATGGCACAAAAAATTAAAGTTTGAAAATTGCAAAATATTCAAAATTTTTGCCAAACTTCCTTTTTTAATAAACACAAGTCATATTGAACAAATTTTACCACTATCATGCTGTACAATATGTCACAAAACATTCTTAGAATCAGTGGGATACATTGAAGCATTCCAGAGTTATAACTGCATAAAGTGACAGTGGTAAGAATTGTAAAATTTGGCTTAGTTATTAAGGTCAAAATTGGCTCGGTTACTAAAGGCTTAAGTTTACCTTCAACCTTAAAAACTGTGAAACTATGAAAATAATAGGTTTCATTTAATAAAAATATCCCTACAAGCTTTTATTATGCAAAATAAATTCTTTTTATTGGTTGTTCCTACTTGTTTCACAATGGAACACTATGCATAAGCAGGGGCTGCCTAATTTAAGTAGCTCACTACAAAATATATCAATTCCTTCTATTACAAGCACTGATTAATATTTTCATCAACAGGTCTCCTCCAGAAAGTACATTCTGTAATGGAGGAGGACAATCACTGAGCAAGAACAATGAAGAACTACTGCTTCATGTCAGACAGACACTTCCATTATCATTCTGTTTATAATTCTAAATGCATTAATGCATGGAATGGATGACTGAGAAGATGAGTATGGAGAACAGTAGTGAAGAATAGTATGTTCCTCAGAGACACTGTAGTACTTTGAATGCAAAAATACATTGTGAGCATATACACCATTTTTACATTGAATATATTTTATTATTATGGTTACAAACCAACAAATTAATTACATGCATTCCTTATCAACATAGCCTTGACAAGATGTTCTTTGAATCAAAATCAGTATTTAAGGTCATAGATGAAAGGTAGAAAGGCAGAAGATTATGGGGAAGGTAGGCCAATTCTGCTTGTTTTGTTTCAACAGCATTTACTGTGAGCATTATTTATGAGTGACAATTTTCGTGCACGTGAAAACTTGTGAAGCAATACCAAATATACTTTTTCTTATCTTTTTTTCTTTTACTTTTGCACAATTTAAAATAATTTAATTATCTGTCACTACTTTCAAACTTACTTAAAATTTGTATTTTTCTATCTATGAAACTACTTTATGACAAGTTTTTTGCAGGATAGTAGGTTTAGGAATTTAAACTTCTGATGCCATTGATGTGGTGATATAAATTACGCATATTTAATTTTTCCCAAAAATTAAAGAACATTGTATAAAAAATATTTTTATACCTTAGTTCATACAATTGTTTAATACTTCTAAATTACTTTGTAATACTTCTGTATCGTAATGTATTATGAATATCAGTGCTTCATGAAAGGCTTATAGGGTAATCCCATCTCTAAGATCCTATCCTAATATGTAGTAGGTGTAAAAATAATAACAATAATAATATTAGCAAATACCTCCAATGCATTTCTTTTGGTTGGTACAGGATATACAAATATACCTTTGTTAACCCCTTTCTGACATCTGATGTAATAATCCGTCCCTGTGCCCTGGGCCTATTTGACCAGGAACTGATCATTATGTCATCATGATCACACTCGCAAACGGGCTGTGCGCTGGCGATCATCGCCAGGTGTCAGCTGATTCTGACAGCTGACACCAAGCACTAAGTGCCAGGAGCAGGCATGTACGAACCTGGCATTTTAACCTCTGAAATGCTGCGATCAAATGTGATCACAGTATTCCTGGAGCTAGCAGAGGGATGACAGCCCCTTAGCCATTTGATCGGAGAGCCCACGGCGTAACGCGGTGTCCCAATAGTTGCCATGGTGACCCAATGTCGTCATGATGACATCCGGGTCATCAGAACTAGGAAAGTTGCCTGATCATGTACAGTGCATGATCAGCAACTTTCCCTGTCAGTGCAGAGCTGACAGTTTGCATAGTTTGGAGATGCCTCTGCATTCCTATACTATACAAGCGACCAGCCTGCAAAAAATGATAGTCCCATAATATGGCAAAGTAATAAAGTAAAAAAAAGTAAAAAACAAAATAATTGTAAAAATATATAAAAAATAATAATAAAAAAATCAAAAGATCGTGTATCTATAAATAAATATTTGTATTAAAAAATTATATAAATAATAAAAGTACACATATTTGGTATCGCCATGTGCGCAATGACTCGACCTATAAAACTGTCCCGGGGCATATGTATATCAGTGGTAGGCAGGCAGGCAGTGTATGTGGGTCTATAGATATCACTGCTAGGCATGCAGGCAGTGTATGTGTATGTGGGTATATAGATATCAGTGCTAGGCAGGCTGTGTATGTGGCATACTTTATTGCATACAGCAAGAGGGTCCATTGCATTACTGTATGCTGCTGCTGCCTATTACAAATATTGACCGTATAAACATAGCCCCAGGTATCAGTGGCCAGGAATAATTTGTTTTTGCATCTTAATCCTGATTATTTTATTTAAAAGCAATCCAGCGCAGACGGTTTATTTTCTCCATTTGCTTGTTATCACTGCAGAATACAGCCAGATGCTTTCCATAGTACAGTGTTAAAGTACAGCTATTTTAAACAGGGGTTTGGCTGTCACTGCAATCACATCTGAGTGTGCATAAAATTCTGCCATTTTTGTGGTAATGTAAAATTTTTTTGGAGTGTCTTATACAAATTATTGACACCATTTTGCTTAAAAAATTTTTTTAACCTAAAGGGCAGATATTTTACACTGTGTTTTGTCTGCCACACAGATCGCCTATCATTGTGCTCAACATTGTGCCATTTCAGGGTCCATTGAATTTTTTTTGTGATTTGTTAATTAATTTTTTTTGTGATTTGTTAATCTAGTTATTGAGACTATTTTGAGGCCAAAAAAATAACAAAACAGGCCAGATATTTTAAAGTGGGGTATCTGCATCACAAGCATCACATATCATTGTGCTCAAAATAGGGCCATTTCAGTCCTCTGTTTAATTTTTTTTATGTGTCTTAGCCTACTTATTGACACACTTTTGCTGTAAAAAACAAATACAGGCCAGATAATTTAAAGGCTGGCATCTAAGTCACATGCCTCACCTATCTGTGGGCTAAAAATTGGGGCATTTTTTGGGCTCTATTGAACTTTTTTTGCTGTGTCTTAGCCTAGTTATTCACACTATTTTGCTCTTTTTAAAAAAAATACAGGCCAGATAATTTAACATCTGATATCTCCGTCACACGCCTCACCTATCTGTGGGCTAAAAATTGGGGGATTTTTTAATGCTCCATTTAACTTTTTTTGCTGTGTCTTAGCCTAGTTAGTCACTCTTTTGCTGTTTAAAAAAAATACAGGCCAGATAATTTAAAGTAGAGTATCTCTGTCACACGCCTCACCTATGTGTGGGCTAAAAATTGGGGCATTTTTTGTGCTCCATTGAACTATTTTTGCTGTGTCTTAGTCTAGTTATTGACACCAGTTTGCTTAAAAAAAGTGTTAACTACAGGCCAAAGATTTAAAACTGTGGTTTTCTGGTTTTCCTGCACATAGATCACATATAATTTCGCTTCAAAGTCAGGCATTTGTAGTGAACGTGCAAAATGTTGTAGTCAATTTAAAATGGGCAAGGTGCATGCCAAGGGATGGGGAAGTGTATGTGATGGTGATGGTGCATGCAGAGGGTGAGGTCGAGGACGTGGGCAAGCTGAAATTGGGCCACAACAAACACCCACTTCTTCTCGCTCGACCTTCGTAATAATGCTTCCAGTCACTTTGCCACCACCACCATCACCCTGTCTTCTGCACAGTCACGTCTGAGTAGCCATGAGTGTGGACCACATATTCCTCACCCTTATCCTCCTTCCTCCCACAATGCCGAGTGCCCTGAGACAACTGATCCCACACTTGGACACTCCAAAGAGCTGTTCACTTTTCCATTTAGAGATTCGGGCTTCCCTCCCGGTGCACATGAAGCAGGGAAGAAGAGATCGCATGTAGCGATGCCCAAATATTTGAGCAGCCACGTTCATATGAAGGCGACGATGGGAACGTGTCACAGGAGGTGGACGATGATGAGACACAATTGCGCGAAAGTGAGGAGGAGGACCAGGGTGCAGAAGTGGAAGAGGAGGTGGTGGATGATATAGTAACTCACCCAAACTGGCAGAAGGACATGCAGAGCGAGGACAGCAGCACGAAGCATTGTGTTGGCTACATACAGAAGACAGGCAACCGTTCCCTGTAACACCAACAAGACTGAAGTTGCCTGTACAAGTGTTAGGTCTTCCCAAGTCTGGTTGTTTTTTAAAGACTCTGCCGATAACCCCAAACAGGCCATTTGCACCAACTGCCATGCCTGCATCAGCAGGGGTAGCAAAACAGCCAGCCTGACCACCACCAGCATGATCAGGCACATGACAGCACACATGGCAGCACACACTCGTTGCACACACTCAACTAGCACCATCATCAAGCACGTCCACGTCCTTGTGCCAGTGCAGCGCTCAGTTGTCCATACCTTAGTCCTTGGAATGCAAGCAGAAATACGCTGACAACGCCCCACAGGCCACACTACTAAATTCATATATTTCTACTCTGCTTGCGCTCGAAATGTTGCCTTTTAGGCTCGTGGAGACAGAAGCTTTCCGGTCCCCAGCCGCCACTCTTTTTCCAGGTGTGCCCTCAACAAAGCAGTTACTGGAAAAGTCCATCTAACTGAGGACAAGTGGACAATTGCTTGTGAGAAGGGACGATACATTTCGCTGACGTCACACTGGTTAACATAGTGGAAGCTGGGACCCAGTCGAGCCTTGGGATGGAACATGTCCTCCTGATGCAGAGGATTGTGAGCCCTACATCAATCAGGGTTGCCCCCAGAGTCTACAGCTCCTGCTTCTCCTCCTCTTCAGTCTCCATCTCCGAAATAACCACATTAGTCACAAGCTGGAAGCACTGCAGCACTGCCTCAGCCAAGTGGCAACAGGCTATGCTGAAGCTAATATGCTTACAAACCACACAATGCTGAATAGTTGTGGACAGCTCTGAAACAGCAGGCAGATCTGTGGCTGACAGCGCTGAAACTATAGCCTGGCATGGTCTTGTGTGACAATGGACAGAACCTGGTGGTGGCTCTGAGGCAAGGCAAGCTAACACACGTAACATGCCTGGCCCATGTGCTTAACCTCGTTGTTCAACGGTTTCTCATAAGCTACCCAAAGCTGCTGCATCTGCTTGTGAAAGTACACTGCCTGTGTGCCCATTTTAGAAAGTTAGCAACAGCTTCTGCCGCCCTTGCCTTGCTTCAGCATCATTTGCAGCTTCCGGCTCATCGACTGTTCTGTGATGTCCCCACGCATTGGAACTCTACACTGCATATGTTGGAAAGATTTTGTGAGCAGAAGAGGGCAGTTGTTGACTACCAGCATCACCAAGGTCATCGGTATTCAGTTCAGACTCCACAGATAAGACCTCAGGAGTAGGGTTGAACATTCCGATACCGAAACCCGGTTCCGATACCTGAAATCCAATGTAAGTCTATTGGAACAAAATATCGGAAGAAAAAATATTCCGATATTTTGTTCCTATAGACTTACATTGGATTTCAGGTATCGGAACCGGGTTTCGGTATCGGAATGCTCAACCCTACTCAGGAGTGGACCTGGATGGTGAGCAGCGATGATTCCATAATTAGCATCACCATCCCACTTCTATGTGTTCCGAAATGCTCTCTGCTCACAATCAAAGAGGATGCATTGCAGGCGGAGCACGATGAGATGGAGCAAGGAACCATACAAGGTTATTACACACAGCCCAGCCTTATCTCATCCCAACTTGGATTGGTTGACAATGAGGAAGAGGAGGAGGGGAAGAACAGGATCTACTTTTATGCACTATAGACGGTACTACAAGCACAAATATCATACCGTCTGTTCAGCTTGGATGGCCTGAGGACAGAGAGGAGGAGGAGGAGAGCATGGTCAGTCGTCCTCTTGGTAACGACACGGAAGTCTTGCCTGTTGTTAGCAGTCTGGCACACATGGCTGACTTTATGTTGCGCTGCCTTTCCCGTGACCCTCGTATTCTCAAAATTTTGGGGAACAGTCATTACTGGTTGGTGACACTTCTAGACCCCCACTACAAGGAGAACTTTCAATCTCTTCTTCCAGACAGGTATACTAAAATGGTGCATCATTGGTGAATTATTAAAAAAACCCCATCTGAAAATGCAGGTGGCAGAGGTCACAGTTCGTTGGATAAACAAGTAGTACAGGTGAGAGAGACACAACGCCAATCCAGCAGAGACAGGGAACACTGGCAAAGTTCTGATGGTTTTCTCAGACCCTCCCATCGCACAGGCTCTGAGGCGTGGGGTACTCTCACAAGGAATGCAAAGCTTTGGAAGATGCTGAGAGAGTACCTTGCTGACCGTACCAATATCCTCCGTAATTCCTCTGTGCCTTATAATTATTCGGTATCCAAGCGAGACATGTGACATGAACTGGCTCTGTACGTCTTGGAGGGCCTGGCCTGCCCTGCCGTCAGCGTTTTGTCAGAACGGGTTTTTAGTGCAGCTGATGGAATTATAACTCATAAGTGCATCTGCCTGTCAACTGAAAATGGTGACAGGCTGACTTTTATAAAAATGAACAAGGGCTGGATTGGGCCAGACTTCTCAACACCACCGAATGATAACAGCGAAATATAACCTCAAATCCAGTGTCTTTTTGTGACAAGTATATTCCCATGCACCACTTCACACTCACACATGGGTTTACGCTTCCTGATTTTGGCATTTTGTTGTTATCCTTATCCTCATCTTCATCATCCACCACCACTAGATCACCATGTGACTGTGGTCCGTGATGCAACAGCCACGTTATTGTGTTAAAGGGTGTTTTTGAATCCCGTAAAAAAAATGTTTACACATTATGTTGATGTGTACCCCCAAGGGGGAAATGTTTGTCAGCCCATACACTTAGTGTATGTGCATTACAAGTATAGGAGACCCGCTCCTTTAAATTGGGAAAACATTATTAGGAGGCCATCCTCCACGTCTCTTCAGACACCACCACTAGATCACTAGGGTGATTGTGTTCCGTAATGCAACAGCCCCTTTATTGTTTTCAAAGGGGTGTTTTGAGGCTAAGTGCACACGTTCAGGAATGTGTGCAGAATTTTCCTGAGCAAAACCGGACTTTTTTCACGGTAAAAACGCGTGTTTTTTTCCGCGGATTTTGCGCGTTTTTGGCGCGTTTTTCCCTGAACTTTCTAGGTCAATAATATAGCGGGAAAAACGCTAGAATTACGCGAAATTAATGAACATGTTGCTTCTTTTTCCGCGATGCGTTTTTTTTCGCGGAAAACAACGCACCATGTGCACAAAAATTGCGGAACTCATTCTAAATAATAGGATGCTTTATTCATGCATTTTTTACGCGTTTTTTGCCTCGAAAAAACGCAAAAAAAAACGCAAATAATCCTGAACGTGTGCACTTAGCCTGAGTGTCAGCAGAGTTCACCTATCATTTCTTGTGCCTCCCTCCCATTGAGGAGTCCACATAAATAGCAAATTTAAAAAAATTATAGGGTTGTACAGGTGTCACGCTGCAGCTCTGTAGGGAAATTCAAACTTCACAAGATGGCCGCAGAGTGGAGGAGAGCCTGAAATGCTGCTCAGAGCAGTCTAGCAGCACTGCAGCGTGGCTACCACAAGGAGGCAGCAGAATAGTCAAACAAGTCAGGTCGATACCAGAGTGTAGCGCAGTACAAAGGGAAATGTTAAACACATAGTCAGAAGAGCGCCAAAGAGGTCAGTACAGGTCAGAAGCAGAAATACCAGAAGCAAGAGGTAAGAGATGGTCAGAGTCAAAGCAGAGTCAGTTACTGTGGAATCCAAACTGTTATGTTTTGGTAGCTGAGGAGAGCATGCAAAAACGGCAATACACCAGAGAGGTTGGAATCTACTGGATTGCAGTACCCTGACTAACCACCACAACTAAAGGCAGCCGTGGAGCGTTCCTACGTTGGTCCTAGACGCCTCGTCACAGCCTGAGAGGCTAACTACACCTAAAGATAGAAAGAGGAAAGCTATCTGCCTCGGAGCAGACCCCCAAAGAACAAAGGAAGCCCCCAAACATGTAATGGCAGTTAGACAAGAGGAAATACAGACACAGACAGAAAGTAGTATGAGCAAATGCTGGGGCCCAATCTGCCTAGACAGAAAAGGATAGGAAGGATACTTACTGCAATTCCAAAAAACCCTAAAAAAAGCCGACGCTACTAATTGCAAAAACACCTGAGATCACACGACCTCTACCACCTAAATTAGTTCTCTGGTGTAACAAAACTAAGCCGCAGCCACAGAAAAAACTGGAAAAGGCAAATGAACAAACAACAGTGGCTCCAGAGGAACCAAGAGGAGCCCAAGCCCCCCGGGGAGGGGAACCTGGCCAACCTCACAGAAATGCAGAGAAAAATGCAAATGGCAAGCACAAAAACAAAAAACAGAAAATATCTTATCTGAGAGCAGGAGAAGAGGCAAGACTCAGCAAGCTTCCAAGTGAACCAGGAAACAAAATTGAGACAAGAACAATTGATCACCGCAACCATGATGGGGGGAAACCTCCCTTATATCCAGCCAGTCTGTAATTCCTGATTGCCAATCCTCATTGAATGGTTCAGTACTGTTTGTAACCACCAGAGGGAGCTTCTTCACAGAATTCATTTCTAAAACATTCATAACACCAAACACAAAGGGAAACACTGAGTCGGGACAGGAAGAGGGGAATGAACAAACATGAGCACAGTCAGCAAAACACAGCAGGACAAATCAGGCTATAACCAGAGTCAGCTACTCACGCCTAGGCAGAAAATATAACTGACACCACCACAAGGTATGGCATGGCATTGCAAAATGTAGTGATAGCCTTCCTTATTCAAAATCCTTTTTACCTTGTACAAATCTCCCACTTTACCAGTACCAAAGCAACCCCAGAACATCACATTACCTCCACCATGCTTGACAGATGGTGTCAGGCACTCTTCCAGCACCTTTTCAGTTGTTCTGGTCTCACAAATGTTCTTCTGTGTGATCCAAACACCTCAAACTTGGATTCATCTGTCCATAACACTTTTTCCAATCTTCCTCTGTCCAATATCTGTGTTCTTTTGCCCATATTAATCTTTTCCTTTTATTAGCCAGTCTCAGATATGGCTTTTTCTTTGCCACTCTGCCCTGAAGTCCAACATCCCGGAGTCGACTCTTAACTGCAGACGTTGACACTGGTGTTTTGCGTGTACTATTTAATGAAGCTGCCAATTGAGGACCTGTGAGGCGTCGATTTCTCAAACTACAGACTGTAATGTACTTGTCTTGTTGCTCAGTTGTGCAGCGGGGCCTCCCACTTCTCTCTTTTTACTCTGGTTTGAGCATGATTGTGCTTTCCTCAGAAGGGAGTAGTACACACCGTTGAAGGAAATCTTCAGTTTCTTGCTTGGAATAGCCTTCATTTCTAAGAACAAGAATAGACTGACGAGTTTCACATGAAAGTTCTTTTTTTCTGGCCATTTTTGAGAGTTTAATGGAACCAACAAATGTAATGCTCCAGATTCTCAACTAGCTCAAAGGAAGGTCAGGTTTATAGCTTCTCTAATCAGCCAAACTGTTTTCAGCTGTGCTAACATACTTGCACAAGGGTTTTCAAGGGTATTTTAACCATCCATTAGCCTTCTTACACAGTTAGCAAACATTTTAAAAAAGACATCAACAAACTGGAGCAAGTTCAGAGAAGAGCCACCAGAATGGTTACCGGTCTGCAAACCATGTCATATGAGGAACGGTTGCAGGATTTGAGAATGTTTAGCTTGCAAAAAAGAAGACTGAGAGGAGACTTAATAGCTGTCTACAAATATCTCAAGGGCTGTCACATTGTAGAAGGATCATCTTTATTCTCATTTGCACAAGGAAAGACTAGAAGCAATGGGATGAAACTGAATGGGAGGAGACACAGATTAGATATTAGAAAAAACGTTTTGACCGTTAGGGTGATCAATGAGTGGAACAGGCTGCCACGAGAGGTGGTGAGTTCTCCTACAATGGAAGTCTTCAAACAGAGGCTGGACAGACATCTGTCTGGGATGATTTAGAGAATCCTGCTTTGAGCAGGGGGTTGGCCCAGATGACCCAGGAGGTCCCTTCCAACTTTACCATTCTATGATTCTATGAAACATAAAGTACCAGAAGAACACTGGAGTGATGGTTGTTGGAAATGGGCCTCTATACACATATGAAGATGTTGCATTACAAACCAGATGTTTGCAGCTAGAATAGTCATTTACCACATTAACAATGTATAGAGTGCATTTCTGTATCATTTAATTTTAGCTTCATTGGAAAAAACTGTGCTTTTTAAAAAAAATAAGAACATTTCAAAGTGACCCTAAACTTTTACACCGTAGTGTATTTTAACTTTGATCATCTAACCACCCCCTGGTGTGCTGGCCCCAGCTGCCAAATTATCCCAAACCAGCTCCCACAATCCATCTCTCCTGACCCTGTAGTGTGGTCTATATATTTAGTAGCATTCTAAGGGGTGCATGCAGTGTGGGGTGCAGCACGCAAGCATCCCATAAGCAAAGCATCACAGAAGCTAAGCATCAAGCAAATGGCAGTTATTCCATGGCAGTTAGTCAGGGCAGGAGTCAGGTAACCCACACTTTGCTTTCCCTTTTAACCATATGCTTTATTTTATCCTCCTGTGTTCCCTTGCCATCCACATTCATCACCACATCCCCCTCCATCATGACTCATACACATCAGCCCCTCTATGCTTCCCTCTCCCATGTACAGCTACCATGCACTCCTCACCTTCCTGAAAAACCTCAGCCCATCTTGCCCAAACACATCACAGAAAAAACTACTTACAATTCCAACAACTACTTGCTCTTTATCTTCCTACTCCTACTCATTTCAGGAGACTTCTCCCCCAACCCTGGGCAACCATCCACCAACCTCAACCCCTACCCTACCTCATATCGAAACCATAATAATCATATTAATATTACTTGCACTCCCTCATCTCCTTCTTTTAATTGTGCCCTCTGGAATCCACGGTCTGTACAAGCTTCCTTTCCTGCACAACTACTTTCTGAACATCTCTCTTAATCTGTTGGCCTTCACTGAAACCAGGATTTAGGATTCTGACATGGTCTCCCTGCTGTTATTTCCTATGGTGGCTTACAATTCTACCATTCCCCGAGACCCACAACAGACATTGTGGTGGAGTCGGCATACTCCTGTCCTCACAATGCACTTTCCAGGTCATCCCCCAAGTTCCATCACTCTCATTCCCTTCTTTTGAGGTCCACACCATCAGGCTCTTCCGTCCCCTCTCCCTTAGAGTAGCAGTCATATACCAGCCCCCAGGATCACCCACCCACTTCCTTGACCACTTTTCAGCCTGGCTGCCGCACTTCCTGTCCTCAGAACTACCAACGCTAATCTTTGGAGACTTCAACATCCCCTTTAACAGCCCCACTTCCATATCTGCATCCCAGCTTCTATCACTAACCACTTCTCTAGGTCTCTCACAGCTTTCAATCTCTGATACACACAAGGACCCCATGTGAAAGATAACTTGGCACTCAACTTAAGTGATGAAAATAAATTTATTGCAGTCCAAACAAGACAACGTTTCGGTCCAAGTCGAACCTTTATCAAAGTACTGCAGAAATTAACATAATGAATTATAAACATATGAACAATATGATATCAGTTATATTGTGTAAACATGAGGAAGTAATTATATATGTATTTATATTACATCAAAAAAATAAAGAGAAAAAAAGAGAAAAAAAAGAACAAAGAAAAGGAAAACAAAAGGAAGGAATGCCTACCCAACTGCTTTATGAAAGTGGTCCGATTTGTGGACTAGTGATCACACGTAGCGTGTGGTGATCTATAAACTGGATAAATTGCACGTGAATAAGTCAACAGGTAACAAGTGAAACAGACAACATGATTATCGTTATGTAGTGATAAGACACATATGGAAGGAGTGAGGTATATATATTTATCAAATAGGATGGTGCACAGGACGCTAGACCTGTGGTATACTGACCAGACAAGTCAGCTGGTGCACTCATGACAGAATTGTGTATAGAGAATTATACCTGAGCCAATTGGAGTTCAGTGACTGGATTTTCCAATGTGAGCTAAAGTAATTGCATAGGTCTAAAATGGATAAATGCATAATGATCATGACTGATTAAACACCCCAAATGACTACAATAATGTTGTCAGCATGTAGCAATAGTAATATTATAAACGCTTACTGTGTGACAGATGGAGATCTCCTTATGGTCTGTTATCACGCAGTGACTTCAAGTATGTCTAAAGTAATATAGTGTAAGTATATTGTTCAAAATATATATGGTATACTGAGAATAGAATCTTACTTATGAGTAAAATGTTTAGCTTCTCCTTGATGGTTGGTGCCAGATGTGGGTCCAGCAATGCCTATAAAAAGTGCCCATGAGAAATCACATGTGAGCATGGTCGCAGGTATAACTAACAGAGTGAACTTTATCCTCTTACCGTTGGTGGTACAGTGTGCGTGCTCAGGGCCTCTCCCAACGCGGTATCCGCCGCTTGTTGGAGCGAGGTCCCGGGCTAATTAGACACCATTTTATGTGTGAAGGGCGGGACTGTCTCTGTGACGCGAACCGGAAGTGCGTCATTGGAAGTGGCGATATCTGTGCGTTCCAAACGCTGATCGCTTGCGTTCCAAGCCTGTCACTGTGATTAAAAGGCATGTGATGGGACGTGAAACAAATCTGGTATAGCGTTTAAGGCTAATTTAATGTATAGAGGAGCGCTGATGGAAAAATTAAAATAAAAAGTGATATAGTTTGTGCGACATACTTAATGATGTAGCAGAGTGACATATTACAAGCGGCAGTCGAGAGGTGAAAGGATTGTAGAGAAGTCCAGAGGTTAGGCAGGTAGAGGAATCATATTCTATATTCAATATTCAATATAGGCGACTCTGTTAAAGAGAGCAATAATATTAGTAAAGTATAGGAAAAAACAGGAAAAAACACTGGATTAACAAAAATGAAAGACAACGAGACCAATGATAGACATAATTCAGAGTCATATAAAAGAATGTAAATCGTATTCCCTATTAAGACCACGGGGGACATAGTTTGTAATTGATGAATCCAATAGGATTCTCTCTTTTTCATGAATTGTATGCGGTCCCCACCTCGTCTTGATGGTCTTATTAATTCAATGATCTGAAATTTCAATTGTGCTATAGAATGACCTTTTGTGATAAAATGGAATGGAATTGGTAACAGCATATTCTTACAACGTATAGTCGATTTGTGTTTAGAGATTCTATCTCTTATGGGTTGAGTGGTTTCCCCAATATATAAGAGGCCACACGGGCATTTGATCAAATAAATTGCATACGAAGATTCGCAGGTAGAGTAATCCTTTATGTGATACTTTTTACCCGAATGTGGATGTGAAAAAGTATCTCCTTTGATTACATTATTGCACTGTGTGCAATGTAAACATGGGTATGTACCCATTTTAGGTCTCTGTAGAAATCTCTGTGTAGAGGTACGTCCTAGTGTATTGAAGTCAGCCCTGAGTAAAGAGTCTCTAATGTTAGGAGGTCGTTTATAACACGGTAAGAAAGGGTTATGAAACTCTTTAACCTCAGGATGTGCCGTCTTCAGAATGTTCCAATGCTTACGTATGTTGTGATGTAAAATGTGTACAAATGGATGGTAAGCATGAACTAAGGAATGCGGTTATTAATCGACCTTCGTGGTGTTATAGTGGGGTTTTTTGCCTCGTTAAGTAAGGTGGTTGGATATCCCCGTGCTTCAAATTTGCTATGCATTTCCTCTATTCTGAGAGCACTAATGTCGGGGTCTGAAACAATTTTACCTACACGATGAAATTGTGACCTAGGTATGGATCTCTTGGTAGTAGAAGGATGTAAACTATTGTAATGAAGTAAGCTGTTTCTGTCGGTTGGTTTAGTATATAAGTCTGTGGTAATGGCCCCCGTTGTATCTTTAATAACTAGGGTGTCGAGAAAACTGACTTTCTCAGGGCTAGAGGTCATGGTGAAGGTCAAATCAGGCCAAGATTGATTAAGTTTATGAAAAAAGTCAGTGAGAGAACTCTCATCACCTGTCCATATACAGAATATATCGTCTATATATCTTTTCCAAAATATACAGTATGTTTGGAATAGAGGTTCTGGATACACTATTTCATCCTCAAAACAAGCCATATAGATTGTTGTGATGGACACATCAATGTATACCACCGAGGTGTTTAGACAATTGAATGATACTAATGTCTATAGGAGATTAAGCTATAATCCTACTAGTGAACTTAATAAATCCATTGACCAAATCTTGACACATTTCGTCTCATTAAGGGTCATAGACTCTAAAACACAGGAGTTCCTTACCAAAAAGAATCCTATCACTCCTGTGTTTTATATCCTACCTAAAATCCACAAGAGTCTTGAAAATCCACCGGGCAGACCCATAGTGGCATCGACCGAATCCATCTTGTCACCTCTTTCTATTTTTCTAGAAAAGATCCTAACACCACTAACACGACAGGCTCCCTCTTACCTTCTGGACACTGGACATTTCTTACAGACTATACGAGACCTTAATTCAATACCTAACACCACCATTTTGGTTTCCTTTGATGTCAGGGATTTATACACTTCTATCCCCCATCAAAAAGGTATCTCATGTATACGTCATCTACTTGAAACATCTGAGAAACCTACAGATGTCATTGAGCTCTGCATACAACTACTCTCCATAGTCCTCACTAAAAAAATTTTTATGTTCCAAGATAATTTTTACCTACAAACAAAAGGAACAGCCATGGGTTCAAATGTAGCCCCGCCATACGCAAACAGCTATATGGCTTGTTTTGAGGATGAAATAGTGTATCCAGAACCTCTATTCCAAACATAATGTATATTTTGGAAAAGATATATAGACGATATATTCTGTATATGGACAGGTGATGAGAGTTCTCTCACTGACTTTTTTCATAAACTTAATCAATCTTGGCCTGATTTGACCTTCACCATGACCTCTAGCCCTGAGAAAGTCAGTTTTCTCGACACCCTAGTTATTAAAGATACAACGGGGGCCATTACCACAGACTTATATACTAAACCAACCGACAGAAACAGCTTACTTCATTACAATAGTTTACATCCTTCTACTACCAAGAGATCCATACCTAGGTCACAATTTCATCGTGTAGGTAAAATTGTTTCAGACCCCGACATTAGTGCTCTCAGAATAGAGGAAATGCATAGCAAATTTGAAGCACGGGGATATCCAACCACCTTACTTAACGAGGCAAAAAACCCCACTATAACACCACGAAGGTCGGTTAATAACCGCATTCCTCTAGTTCATGCTTACCATCCATTTGTACACATTTTACATCACAACATACGTAAGCATTGGAACATTCTGAAGACGCACATCCTGAGGTTAAAGAGTTTCATAACCCTTTCTTACCGTGTTATAAACGACCTCCTAACATTAGAGACTCTTTAGTCAGGGCTGACTTCAATACACCAGGACGTACCTCTACACAGAGATTTCTACAGAAACCTAAAATGGGTACATACCCATGTTTACATTGCACACAGTGCAATAATGTAATCAAAGGAGATACTTTTTCACATCCTCATTCGGGCAAAAAGTATCACATAAAGGATTACTCTACCTGCGAATCTTCGTATGCAATTTATTTCATCAAATGCCCATGTGGCCTCTTATATATTGGGGAAACCACTCAACCCATAAGAGATAGAATCTCTAAACACAAATCGACTATACGTTGTAAGAATATGCTGTTACCAATTCCATTCCATTTTATCACAAAAGGTCATTCTATAGCACAATTGAAATTTCAGATCATTGAATTAATAAGACCATCAAGACGAGGTGGGGACCGCATACAATTCATGAAAAAGAGAGAATCCTATTGGATTCATCAATTACAAACTATGTCCCCCCGTGGTCTTAATAGGGAATACGATTTACATTCTTTTATATGACTCTGAATTATGTCTATCATTGGTCTCGTTGTCTTTCATTTTTGTTAATCCAGTGTTTTTTCCTGTTTTTTCCTATACTTTACTAATATTATTGCTCTCTTTTACAGAGTCGCCTATATTGAATATTGAATATAGAATATGATTCCTCTACCTGCCTAACCTCTGGACTTCTCTACAATCCTTTCACCTCTCGACTGCCACTTGTAATATGTCACTCTGCTACATCATTAAGTATGTCGCACAAACTATATCACTTTTTATTTTAATTTTTCCATCAGCGCTCCTCTATACATTAAATTAGCCTTAAACGCTATACCAGATTTGTTTCACGTCCCATCACATGCCTTTTAATCACAGTGACAGGCTTGGAACGCAAGCGATCAGCGTTTGGAACGCACAGATATCGCCACTTCTGGCACCAACCAGCAAGGAGAAGCTAAACATTTTACTCATAAGTAAGATTCTATTTCTCAGTATACCATATATATTTTGAACAATATACTTACACTATATTACTTTAGACATACTTGAAGTCACTGCGTGATAACAGACCATAAGGAGATCTCCATCTGTCACACAGTAAGCGTTTATAATATTACTATTGCTACATGCTGACAACATTATTGTAGTCATTTGGGGTGTTTAATCAGTCATGATCATTATGCATTTATCCATTTTAGACCTATGCGATTACTTTAGCTCACATTGGAAAATCCAGTCACTGAACTCCAATTGGCTCAGGTATAATTCTCTATACACAATTCTGTCATGAGTGCACCAGCTGACTTGTCTGGTCAGTATACCACAGGTCTAGCGTCCTGTGCACCATCTTATTTGATAAATATATATACCTCACTCCTTCCATATGTGTCTTATCACTACATAACGATAATCATGTTGTCTGTTTCACTTGTTACCTGTTGACTTATTCACGTGCAATTTATCCAGTTTATAGATCACCACACGCTACGTGTGATCACTAGTCCACAAATCGGACCACTTTCATAAAGCAGTTGGGTAGGCATTCCTTCCTTTTGTTTTCCTTTTCTTTGTTCTTTTTTTTCTCTTTTTTTCTCTTTATTTTTTTGATGTAATATAAATACATATATAATTACTTCCTCATGTTTACACAATATAACTGATATCATATTGTGCATATGTTTATAATTCATTATGTTAATTTCTGCAGTACTTTGATGAAGGTCCGACTTGGACCGAAACGTTGTCTTGTTTGGACTGCAATAAATTTATTTTCATCACTTAAGTTGAGTGCTAAGTTATCTTTCACATTATCACTTGGTTGGGTTCCTACTTGTGCACCTTCCACAGTAGTGCCACGTTATATTTCTCACTAGTGTTGAGCATTCCGATACCGCAAGTATCGGGTATCGGCCGATATTCGCTGTATCGGAATTCCGATACTTAGTTCCGATATTTTTCATATATCGTATACCGGAATCGGAAGTTCCCATAATTCTTTGAGAGGCACTGTGATTTTAGTCAGCCAATGAGGAATCCTACGAAGTGTGGGCACATCCTGTACTGCTGCGGTCATGTTAACTAATGGCATTGCTGTGATTGGCTGCTGAAATGATGTCAGAATGCACTATAAAAGGCGCCGCCGCCATTTTAGCGTCACTGTGCTGTGAACTCAGTTAGGGACAGAACGCTGCTCTGCTGACTCTGAGGGACAGTTAGAGATTGCGATTTTGTGTACTGTGCTTTAGGCAGGCTAGTTTACCAACCGCTGTGTAAAGCTTCCTTTTGCCTTGCAGTGTTGTTTTAACAGCTCTGTGCAAGGTGTGTGTGTGAGAGTGCAGGTGACGCTGCAGTTTGCTCTGCATCCACCGCTGTTTGTAGGCATCTGCACGTGTCACTCACTGACTCTTTTTTTTATTTTATTTTGTGGAATTGGTGCAGCTCCTTTCAATAGAAATTAACAGTGATCTATTAGTGTGACGCGCTTCCATCCGTATACAATACATTGGTTGCAAACACTATAGAAGTACAGAAAGGAGCCTTTCACAGATAGTGAACAGTTGTGTGCAGTGTTCACTGTAGTCTGTGAGCTTTTCATTTTTTGAGTGCAGATTACGCTCCAGTTAGTTCTTCAACCACTGCTGGTTGTAGTCTGCTGAGCGTGTGTCACTGCCTCATCCTTCACATTTTTCTCAAATTGGTGCTGCTCCATTATATTTGAAAAAAATCTAATCTATTAGTGTGACGCGCTTCTATCCGTATACAATACATTGGTTGTAAACACTATAGAAGTACAGAAAGGGGCCTTTCACAGATAGTGAACAGTTGTGTGCAGTGTTCACTGTAGTCTGTGAGCTTTTCATTTTTTGAGTGCAGATTACGCTCCAGTTAGTTCTTCAACCACTGCTGGTTGTAGTCTGCTGAGCGTGTGTCACTGCCTCATCCTTCACATTTTTCTCAAATTGGTGCTGCTCCATTATATTTGAAAAAAATCTAATCTATTAGTGTGACGCGCTTCCATCCGTATACAATACATTGGTTGCAAACACTATAGAAGTACAGAAAGGGCCTTTCACAGATAGTGAACAGTTGTGTGCAGTGTTCACTGTAGTCTGTGAGCTTTTCATTTTTTGAGTGCAGATTACGCTCCAGTTAGTTCTTCAACCACTGCTGGTTGTAGTCTGCTGAGCGTGTGTCACTGCCTCATCCTTCACATTTTTCTCAAATTGGTGCTGCTCCATTATATTTGAAAAAAATCTAATCTATTAGTGTGACGCGCTTCCATCCGTATACAATACATTGGTTGCAAACACTATAGAAGTACACAAAGTGGCCTTTCACAGCTACTGAACAGTTGTCTGCAGTGTTCACTGCAGTCTCTGAGGAATAACCACACTTAGGCCTTATAACTTTTCTGACTTTCTTTATCAATCTACCAAGATGAAGAAGGCAGGGAGTAAGGCACGTGGTCGTGGCCGTGGAGTTTCAGCAGGGAGAGGACGTGGGGATTCTGTGGCTGCTGCCGCACCCAGTGACACAGCATCCACCAGTTTTCCCCGTGAGCGTTCCTTTATGCGCACTTTTGTAGGAGCTCGGCGTACCCCCCTGCTGCGGGAAGAACAAATTGAAGCCGTTGTTGGTTGGATGGCAGCCAATGCATCGACTTCAAATGCTTACACCTCCTCTCAGGACCACAGCACTGTTGAACAACCATCTGTCTCTTCACCGCCTGCCAAATTGCCCAGGCATTCAGAGAGCTCTGTAAAGGAGCCAGCTGAGTCTCTGCTTCTGTTCTCAGAATCTGTTGGCTTGCAAACAGGGGCCCAGCCAAGCAGCATTCTGGAATGTGAAGAAGAGGCAGTATGCAGTAATGCGCAACAGCTGTGTCTCTCTGAATGTGAAGAGGCGGGTGAGCCAGTGCCGATGGTCAGCACACCGCAGAACGCATCTGATGATGATGAGACTCAGGTGCCAGTTTCTGTTGAGCATGGTGCTGGCCAGACCACCCAACAGCAGCAGGTGTTGGAAGAGGGTAGTGGAGATGATGAGGTCCAAGACCCAACATGGCGTGAGGAACAGGAAGGTGGTGGTAGCAGCTCTGAGGAAGAGATTGCCCCAACGGTCCAAACAGTAGGGAGAGGTAGGCTGCAGACTCGGTTGCCTGTAGCCTCCAGTTTGGCACCCGTTCGTAGCAGTTCTCTTCCAACAGCCAAAACGGGCGCTCCCAGGACTTGCACTGCGTGGTACTTTTTTGACACACTTGCAGATGATATTTGCTATGTCAAATGCAAGCTGTGTAATCAAAAAGTAAAAAGAGGTAAAAGTGTCAGTAACCTTAATACCACAAATATGTGGAAACATGTGCTGTCAAAGCACGTGGTTCAGTTACAAAGACACACTGGAGATGTAGGCCAACCTACAGCAGCACCTACATCTTCAGCTCGTGTTGGAGCCTCTTCCTCCAGCTCACACACAGCTGGTTCGGCTTCCTCACAGGATCGCCATGGAAGAACCTCTGTCACTGTTGTCCAGAGACCCAGTGTTATTCCACCCACAGCTGCAAGTTCCCTGTCATCCTCACACTCCCAGGCCACAAAACAGCCATCGGTAGCACAGGCATGGGATAAAAGACGGCCATACTCGGCAAACCATCCACGAGCACAGGCTCTGAATGCTGGCATTGCAAAACTCCTGTCCCTTGAAATGCTGTCATTCAGGCTGGTGGAGACTGACAGTTTCCGTAACTTAATGGCATTGGCAGTCCCACAATACAATGTGCCCAGCCGATTTTATTTCAGCAGGCAAGCCGTTCCTGGTCTGCAAAAGCATGTTGAGGGAAAAATTAAACATGCGCTACTAAACGCCATCAGTAGCAAGGTCCACCTGACCACCGATGCGTGGACCAGTACCCATGGCCAGGGACGATACCTTTCCCTCACTGCCCATTTGGTCAATGTTGTGGAGCCGGGTACAGATCTTGCGAGTGGCGCTGTACGTGTTCTGCCAACTCCAAGGATTGCAGGAATCCAGTCTGTCTACATTGACTCCTCCTCCTACTCCAGTTCCTCAGAATCATCGCTGCAGGAGCCGTCACGGTCTACCTCCACATGGACCCGTGAACGCTTACCTGTTGCGACCGATATGAGCACAGCCGTGGCCAAACGTCAACAGGCCGTCCTGAAATTAATTCCCATGGGGAATCGAAGCCACACAGCGCAGGAGCTCTGGAATGCCATCAAGCAGGAGAGCGACGTGTGGTTTTTGCCAGCGAATCTCCAGCCAGGCTTGGTAGTGTGTGACAATGGCCGAAATCTGGTGGCAGCTCTGGGCCTTGGCAACCTCACTCACATACCATGTCTGGCACATGTGCTCAACTTGGTCGTGCAGAGTTTTTTGAGGGACTATCCGGATCTTGATGCACTGCTGCACAAGGTCCGCCTAGAGTGCGCTCACTTGCGACGTTCCAGCATGGCCAGATCGCGCATTGCAGCTCTGCAACACAGATTTCGCCTTCCTGAACATCGCATCATATGTGACGTACCCAGCAGGTGGAATTCCACGTTGCATATGTTGGAGCGGTTGTGTGAGCAGCAGCCAGCAGTAATGGAGTATCAGCTGCATCAGGCGCAATCAACTCGCAATTTGCGCCGTTCACACTTCACCACTACTGAGTGGGCCTCTATGAAGGACATCTGCCACGTTTTGCGTGCGTTTGATGAGTCAACGTGGATGGCGAGTGCAGATGATGCACTAGTCAGCCTGACTGTCCCCCTTATCTGCCTGCTTCAAAAAACACTGCAAGCACTAAGGGATGAGGTTTTGGAAGAGGTGGAGGATGAGGAGTCACAAATTCCATCACCTTCTGGACAGTCAGCGCAACGTGGTTCCTCACAAAGGGCTGGGCAGGGCTCACTTTGTGAGGAGGATGAGGAGGAGTCAATGGAGGAGGAAGACATCGCTCCAGAGGGAGGTACACAACGCTCTAGTCAGTATGTAGAGCGAGGGTGGGGTGATGCAGAGCAGGCAGAGATGACGCCTCTTGCAGGGGACAGCGTTTCTTGGCCAGTTGGGAGTCTGCAGCACATGGTTGATTTCATGCTGCAGTGCCTGAGAAACGACCGCCGCATCGCCCACATTCTCACCACGTCTGATTATTGGGTGTACACCCTCCTAGACCCTCGCTACCGGGACAACTTACAAAGCCTCAAGTATATAGAACGTGTGCACAGCCGGTGGTGATGGTGCCAGGTTAGGTTCCCGAACCCGAAAATGTTAATAAGTAAAACTAGGCACTCAACTTAATGCTAAAGAAGGAACTTTTATTGGTCCAGTGGTAGTCAAATTTATGGCAAAATGTTTCGGCTATAACATAGCCTTCATCAGTTGCCAATATATACATATAGGGTGGACCTGGCAAAACATGTTAACAAAAAGAAATAAAACGTGCAAAATAAGTATATACAGATATTGTCACAACAAAAAATTGGGTATATGAGATTGTATAAGACAAATCGTTGATGGAATAAATTTTGCATGACACAATCCAAATTACTAGTAACCTTCAAGAAAACGTACCGTTATAATGAGAAGTAAGGATTTGTTAACATGTTTTGCCAGGTCCACCCTATATGTATATATTGGCAACTGATGAAGGCTATGTTATAGCCGAAACGTTTTGCCATAAATTTGACTACCACTGGACCAATAAAAGTTCCTTCTTTAGCATTAAGTTGAGTGCCTAGTTTTACTTATTAACATTTTCGGGTTCGGGAACCTAACCTGGCACCATCACCACCGGCTGTGCACACGTTCTATATACTTGTATTATTCCCCATACGTGTAGCACGCCGAAGTGGGTATGTCGTCCACCTTCTCCTACAATCAGGAGGAATACACTACTATTTTGGCACAATCTAAATTTTCTAGTGATTTTCTCAAAGCACCCCCACGAGAGTCACGTGGGAGGGATCTGGAACGGGCACTTAGAAATCACATTAATCTCGAATTACACAGTGCCACACTCTCCGAATACTTACGGGTGAAAAGAATCCCTAGAGGTCTACGGGTCCCTTTTCGCCCCACTCTATTTCACGACTCTCCTGAATTCTGTACAAGATACGAACAAATTCTTAATAAATGTTCCTTTGACCTCATGGCACTCACCCTAGAGCATCTCAACCAAGCCATCGAGAAGAACAATACCGAAATCCGGAACATTGAATCACAACTAGCCACCACTGGCACCACAGAGGAACTTTCCACACTCAAATCCCAGATTCAAGTTCGCTTAGACCAACACAGAATCGACACCGAGAGTCGCAAACGGAACAAGTTCACAAGGGATACTACTGACTACCAACTCAATAGAGTATACAGGTGGCAGGAACATCCATCTTCTAGACGTCAGACCCGTTTCCAGAAATCTTCCACTGACTATTCCACCTCAGAATCTGAACAAGAGAGAAGCAACACACCCTCCACCTCTAGCAATTTTTTAGGATCACAGAGACGCTTCCCAAGAAGACGAGGAGGGGCGGCTACAGGAGGAAACAGTCAAAATTTCTCCCGCGTCACGAGATCCCAGGTACGGAATCACTGGTCATCAACATCTCCTCAAGGACACTTGGGGTAGCTGAGCATAACATACTACAGAAAGGTCTATCCTTCTGTCCAGCCTATAAGTGTAAAACATTTGAACTAGAGATGGACTTACAACGATTTTTTCGTCTACTCAGACTTAAAGTATATTTTGCCAACTCTAGTAACACCGTTCCAACGGAAACCACCTCTACCAGTTTATTTTCTGCCAAATCTATGGGCCTGCATAATAAGAGCAATTTCCGTCCTCCACCTGGGTCTCACGCGGTTGAGACTTTCATTAACTTTATACAGAGTTCATTTTCCTCCATTAGGAGTGACATTGAAAAAGGGAGATTATTCTTTCCATTTAATTTGTCTCCCATAGAAAAACAGGCATTACATTCACTACAAAACTATACGAATTTGATCTTCAAGCCCGCGGATAAAGGCGGAGCATTAGTTATCATGGATAAAACAAAATATACAACCGAGATACATAGACAGTTGAACGATCAAACTGTATATTTAAAACTCACTCGTGATCCGTCACATGAGATATCTCGCAAAATTCAGATTACATTGGACAAATATTCCAATGTGCTAGACACTCAAACCTGCGAATACTTACATAAGTCTAATCCAATCACGCCTGTTTTCTACACTTTACCTAAAGTGCACAAAAACTTGGAAAATCCACCTGGGAGACCCATAGTGGCTTCCACTGATTCAATTTTGTCTCCTCTCTCCAAATTCTTGGAGAAGATTCTAACTCCACTGACACAAATGTCTCCTTCCTTCCTCCTCGATACCGGTGCCTTTTTACAAATAATTAGAGACCTAGACACCGTACCACCAGATACCATATTAGTCACCTTAGATGTCAGCGACTTATATACATCGATCCCACATGTCGAAGGGATCAATGCGGTACATCATCTACTCACAAATTCAGGAATGGAAATCAACAAAATTAATCTGTGCATTGACCTGTTATCCATTATTTTATTCAATAACTTCTTCCTTTTTCAGGACACCTTTTACTTACAAGTACGGGGGACAGCCATGGGATCCCACGTGGCGCCCCCATACGCCAACACCTACATGTCAGAGTTTGAAACTACGATTATTTTCAAACATCCCATGTACATTCATAATGTACGTCTATGGAAAAGATATATAGACAACATCTTTTGTCTATGGAATGGCACTCAAGAGGCATTACTTGATTTCCTTTCATTTCTTAACACATCATGGCCTGGTATAAAATTTACCATGACGTCAGATCTTTCCCGAGTAAATTTTTTAGATACAATCGTCATCAAAGATCACCAGGGCCATCTCACCACCGACCTTTTCAGAAAAACAACAGACCCCAACAGTATCCTACACTTTCAAAGTTTTCATCCTCCCGCTGTAAAACGGGCTATTCCCATTTCACAGTATCAGCGGGTCAAAAAGATAGTCACTGACTCGCAACTTTGTGATCTTCGACAAACAGAAATGACCAATAAATTTCTAAGTAGAGGTTACCCTCCCCAATTACTCTCTTCAGCAAGAAGCCATTGCACTGTGAGCCGCCCAAATAACACCAATAAACGCATTCCGTTTGTCCATACGTTCCACCCCTATGCTTTCATTCTCCACAGGGCAATTAGACGTCATTGGCCGTTGTTATCCCAGGCCCATCCGAATATACCGGAATTCGCAGAACCGTTCTTACCATGTTTCAAAAGACCGCCAAATCTTAAAGATGGTCTTGTACGGGCGGATTTGGGCTCGTCACAAACTAAAAAACAACTGTTTCTATCACAGCCCCGTTTAGGCACATTTCCCTGCCTTCATTGCGCCCAATGTGGCAATGTACAAAAGGGCTCCACAATACAACACCCACACACAGGAAGAAGTTTTCCTATAAAGGGATTTCACACATGTGAATCATCTTTTGCGGTATACTCTATTAAGTGTCCATGTGGGTTGTTGTACATTGGTGAAACCACCCAATCAGTACGCGACAGGATTTCTAAGCACAAATCCACAATTCGTTGCAAGAACCTGCTTCTCCCCATTCCCCACCATTTTCATACATTTGGCCATACTATTTCTCAACTCAAATTCCAGATTTTAGAAACTGTTTCCCAACCCAGACGGGGTGGTAACAGGATTCTACAGCTTAAGAAAAGAGAGTCCTTTTGGATCCACACATTGGAGACCTTGGCACCGAAAGGGTTAAATAGAGATTTCGATCTAATGTCTTTTATTTAGATATTTATATTGCATGGCTAATCACTGCTTCTTGTTGTTTTTTTGCAGAGCCGCTTATATTGAGCATCATCCATCTCACTGGCACTGACCACCTTGATACAGAATGAACTCACTCTGTGTCATAGCCACTATTAGATTCACATCACCGATGTTACCCATTGTTCTGAGCACTGAGCACGTCATCCCCGTAGGACGTAACCTAAAGAACCGGAGGTGGGCCTCTATACCTCACATGACACTTTTTGGAACGCAAGGCGGTGGAACGCAAGTCACTTCCGGTTCCACCATCCATTGTACCGGAAGTTCACTAGCGGCTTGAACGCCGACACCACGCGTCCCTCACTTCCGGACACAGTGCTCTTAAACAGGGTAAGCACAGCCCCACAGTGCCGATATACCTATCGGGCACGACCACGGCCCGACAGACAAGCGGTGGATCCCGCGTCTGCCTCAGGAACGGTAAGCACTTTCACCATGCATAATCATGCTCAGCTATATATCTTTACATAAGCGCACATCCTCATAATACTGGCTACATTATTTCGTCTCTCACAGGCCAGCTATAGTGATTCACTTTTTTGCTCATCAGCGCTCTGGATCTATTACAAGGGTACGCTCTCTACTATAGTTGCACATTTTTAAGCCTCATACATGTGAATCTGTAATTCTATCAAATGCACTCATTTTCTCTTAGGTGCATTTCCTTTGTATAATTCTGAATAGGACAGTTGATCCTTACTTCTCATTATAACGGTACGTTTTCTTGAAGGTTACTAGTAATTTGGATTGTGTCATGCAAAATTTATTCCATCAACGATTTGTCTTATACAATCTCATATACCCAATTTTTGTTGTGACAATATCTGTATATACTTATTTTGCACGTTTTATTTCTTTTTGTTAACATGTTTTGCCAGGTCCACCCTATATGTATATATTGGCAACTGATGAAGGCTATGTTATAGCCGAAACGTTTTGCCATAAATTTGACTACCACTGGACCAATAAAAGTTCCTTCTTTAGCATTAAGTTGAGTGCCTAGTTTTACTTATTAACTTACAAAGCCTCATCACACCGTTGAACCGGGAGCGTAAAATGCGGGAGTACCAAGACACACTGGTGCAATCCATAATGTTCTCCATTCCAGCCCAGAGCACTGCTGCTGCTACTGCTTTACAAAGCAGCTCTGTGCGTCGAGGCAGTGGAGACAGCTCTGCAACAAGAGGGAGCACAAGCAGCGCCTCTGCACAGGGCAAGACCAGTATGTTCCAAATGTGGTGAAGTTTTGTGGCAGCGCCACAAATGTCTACACCATCCGAGACGGCTCCAGTCAGCAGGATGCAACGTTTCCGTAAGATGGTGACAGACTACATGTCTTTCCCTCTCAGTGTACTCCCAGATGGCTCTTCCCCATTCAAGTTTTGGGTCTCTAAGCTGGATACATGGCCAGAGCTTAGCCAGTATGCATTGGAGGTGCTGGCTTGCCCTGCTGCCAGTGTATTATCGGAGCGCGTCTTTAATGCTGCAGGTGGTGTACTAACAGACCGTCGCATGCGACTATCCTCCGATAATGTAGACCGGCTTACTTTTCTGAAAATGAACAAGGCATGGATCTCGCCAGAATTTGTCTGTCCGTTTTCAGATTAAATAACTGGTTCGCAACGTTATCCATGTCTCCTGTTATATTCATCTTTCTACCACCTGAACTCTACTCCCTGGGCTACAACACTGCCAGTTGCTGCTCAGAAGTGTCGTGTCCACAGACCAATACACAAGCTATAGTGTTAGTGGGGTTCAGTAACGCCAGCTGTTCCCCTGCTGTGTGGCCGGCAAGAAGTCTCCTGTTCCCTACACATGCACCGAAAAACCCATGTGGAACATGCTCCAAATAGGGAAGAGCCGTCACCCTGATTGTTATGCTTAAAACAGGAAATTGTGAAGTTTTCCAGGCCTAGAATGATAAATTTTTATAACAAATATGGACAAATAATAATTTGTCATCACAGCGCATATCTGCACATGTCTATTAGAAATGGTAACAAAAACTAAAACATAGTGTTCACTTTTTGAAATTAATGCATAAAAGTACATTTCATACTTATCAATTAATGCTTTTTAAGGAACTTTATCTGTACCTGTAAGATAATGCAGTCAATGGATGTACGAATCATAAAATCCTCATCATCATCATCACGAGTTTTATTTATGACAGACATTATAAAATACACATACTGATGCCAACTGTAACTTCACACACCATATATGAAATGGCCAGCATCTAAACCTGGTAATAATGTGCAATAATAAATTATTACATCTAGAAAGTGCATCATGCATACTGACAATAGGTAGTTATACCTGCAAGTGCTGTTGAAACAAGCACAACAGATATAAATTAATAATGGTATATAGGTATCACAGTGCATAGTTACTCATGGACAATGTCGATGTAATACTGTACCTCAATAAAGTCAGCGTCAACCATTATGCTTGTTAGTCTTGTAGATTGTTAAAGAGGGAACGTGCTTTTTTTGTTGGTCATAGGTGGAGTATTAGACAGTAAATGATTACTGCTGTCGTATTTTTGGCGTCCCTAGGGCACAATAACGCTGCGTAACGTCACATTTTATAGAGTCATCTAATTGACACACGCTACCCTACCCTACGCGTGACAGTAGGAAGGTAGTGTTGACGGATAAAGCCTTGCGCAACCAGACATGCTTTTACCCTCTTCAACACTGTACAAGCAAAAAATGCATGATTGCAGCCGCAGACTTTATTGACGTACAGTATAACATCGGCATTACCTATCAGAGGCTGTCCACTGTCTGATACAGACATAGAATATACCTTTGCTATCCGTAGCCTTTGTTTCACCTACACTTGCAGGCACACACTTACATTGTGACAATGCATAATGTTTTTTTAAATGGTTATTTTTTATCGTACATTATTGCATCATCACATTGATGAGTCCATGCTGGACATGTCATACATGCTGTACAAAGTAACGATTTTATTAACTTAAATAATTGAAATGTCTGTGACTGTCACATATAAATTGCAATGATGATGATGAGTGACTATTACAAAATCCATTGTCTTCACTATGTTATGGTTTAACATAGCGTTCCTTAAGCATTATTCATAAATACAAAAATGGACTTTTATTCTTAAATTTACAACACTATATTTTGTAACCAATTTTTTGGGTGGTGTGTTGTTCCATTTCTTGTTGGCATGTGCATATATGCGTTTATATTTGCAGGGTCTTTATTTTTATTCTTGAAGTTATGAAACATGTGTATCTTCGTACCGTGTTAGCCAGTAGATAGAAAAATATTTAGACTTGAGAGTCCGCAGTGGTTGATACCTTTTAATGGATAACTGAAAAGATGGTAACAAATTGCAAGCTTTCGAGGCTACTCACGTCTCTTCATCAGGCAAAGACTAAAACAAAAAATGAAGCATCACATATTTCTATACACAACAGGACACAGGAATAGTGCAATAGGTAAGACAAGTAAGTCACGTGTAGCAGAACTGTCATTATGACAGAGGGATGAACATAAATATTGGAACAGTTCCTAGATAAGGATAGAAAGTTTTATTGCCCTCTGATTGGGGTCTGGTTTTCTGTTTTCATGCCCCTGGAAGGGCAGAGACGCAGATTCCTTAATTGATATAGAATGACATAAATCCGTGTGATCTATTCATTCCATCACTAAGAGTGTCAAAGGTCATGATGAGCTTATATTCTGAAACCTTTGTATCTTTCTCATATTTGAAGTTATATTTTAATACCAGTAATTCCATATCCATCATGCTATGACCGGGCATACAAAAGTGTTTTGCCACAGGTAAATCCATTATTTTTTCTCTTAGTGTGTGACGCTGATAATTCATCCTTGTTCTCATTTTTTGGCCGGTCTCCCCTCACTTGTCCCTCCCTCACTTGTCTTACCTATTCCTGTGTCCTGTTGTGTGTAGAAATATGTGATTCTTCATTTTTTGTTTTAGTCTTAGCCTGATGAAGAGACCTGAGTAGTCTCGAAAGCTTGGAATTTGTTACCATCTTTTCAGTTAGCCATTAAACGGTATCATCCACTGAGGACTCTCAAGTCTAAATATTTTTCTATTCTTGGACTTGAAATTCATCATTTTATTGTACTAGTAAAACTTCATTTATTCTTGTTTGAAGTACATACATTTGCAATGGCCACGTAACAAGGCAATAACTCAATATTTTATGCCTACACCCTCCTTGACCCTGGGCTTCAACACCGCCAGTTGCTGCTCAGAAGTGTTAGATGCACAGATGAAAACAATCGCTGATGTGTTTGTGGGGTTCAGTAACGCCTGCTGTTCCCCTGCTGTGTGTCTGGCAAAAATTACTGCTGCTAACTACAACTTCAACTTCAAACATCTCATACAAGGCCTCTGCCTACACCCTCCTTGACCCTGGGCTTCAACACCGCCAGTTGCTGCTCAGAAGTGTTAGATACACAGATGAAAACAATCGCTGATGTGTTTGTGGGGTTCAGTAACGCCTGCTGTTCCCCTGCTGTGTGTCTGGCAAAAATTACTGCTAGCTACCTACACATGGTGAAAAAAGCATGACATGTCAAAGTGTCTAGTGCTACACATAGATATGAGGCTACACCCTGATTTCTAAGCTGTAAACATTTGAAACGTCAGCTTTAAAGCCATAAAATGATTAGTCTTTGTCACAAATCTGTAACAAAATAATTGTGACATATTATTTCAGATATGCACATGTCGAAAACAAATGCTAACACAAAAGCCTACTTATGCTATAGGATACTGATGGTCAACCTTGTCACTCCATAGCTTAGACAAATCCAACTCACATCATGACTCAAATGCTGCAATGTTGGAAGTGCATAATGTGGGTTGAACTTTGACAACAGCTGCAGTGCGAAGGTTAGACTTCAGTGTTCTTGGCTTTTAAATAAAAGCATACAAGTTAATATAATAATCCAATGTTGATTAAGGGACGTGATGTACATCTGTAATATTGTGCAAACAATGCATGTAGGAATAGTCCTCTTCAACATTACTTATATTTGTGTCATTTTAAAAAATACATATTTAATTAGAAAGTTAACAGCCCATATCATAAAGGTCCTTCATGTAAACATGATAATCGCTAACAAAAATCATGCATTACCTTGTTAAAGTCAATAGTGCATAGTCACAATAGCAAAATATATACCTGTAAGTGGTGCTGAAAGAACGACAACTGATAGAATAGGTGAATGATATCTATTTATCAGACTGAATAGCGACACCTGTACAATGTCGATATAATACTGTACCTTAACAAAACAGCTGTGTCACACCTCACACTCGTTTTTCTTGTAGCTTGTTATGTAATAGGGCACATGCGTGTATGTTTCATCATAGGTGCATGTTTACTGAGTAAAGCAGTCATGATAACGCCTTTGTGTTGTCGGTACGCTTGGGATGATGAACGATGCGCACCGTGAATGTTAGTCTGCGTCATAAGACTCACAGACGCTCCAATACCCAACGCGTCACAGCAGGAAGCCAGTCTGTGCGTCCAAACAAAGGCGCAACCATACATGCACGTAACCTTTTATAAAGCTATATAAAAAAAAGGATGTAGTAGTAACGCACACTTTATTGAGGTACAGTATTACATCGCCATTCAACATCTGTGGCTATGCAGTCTCATCTATATATACCTTATCTATCCGTTGTCATGCTTGCAAGTCCACAGTCAGGCATAAATAGCTGTTTTGACTATGCACTATGCACTTTTTAAAGTTTTTGTTTGTTAATATAAATGATTGCACATATTATCAGTATTACATGATGGAAATTTTAGATATTTTTAAAAACTTTTTAGTGATATTATTCACAAAATGTAAACTTTTATGAATGTCAAAGATAACTTGTAATGCTGATTATGTTTTTAAGTCAGCCATTCATTGTCTACACAATAGAAATGGTGTACATACTGTTACTTAGCCATCATTAATGGATTCTGATATGTACTTGTATGCTTTTATTTTAAACCGTATAGCAGATTATTTAACCTATTTTAATTGTGGTTTCCATTGCTTTTCAACATGTTAATGTATGCGTTTATGTTTGTAAATTATTAATTTACATATATTTTTTTAAGTAAAAATCATCATCTTATGGTACTAAAGGTTATATTTCTCTTGTTTGGAGTATAGACATTTTTAATTGACACGTAACAAGGAAAATACTTGATCTAGTATTTAAACATCCTCCTTGACCCTGGGCTCCAACACCGCCAGTTGTTGCTCGGAAGTGCTGTTAGCACAGTGAACACTTGCTCCTGTGTTACTGGGGTTCAGTAATGTCAGCTTTTCCCCTGCTATGTGTACGGCAAAAAGTCCTGCTGCCTCCACCCTGTTGTCTTCTCATGCCTGGGCTACAACACCGCCAGTTGTTGCTCGGAAGTGCTGTTAGCACAGTGAAACACTTGCTCCTGTGTTACTGGGGTTCAGTAATGTCAGCTGTTCCCCTGCTGTGTGTACGGCAAACAGTCCTGCTGCCTCCACCCTGTTGTCTTCTCATCCCTGGGCTACAACACGGCCAGTTGTTGCTCGGAAGTGCTGTTAGTACAGTGAACACTTGCTCCTGTGTTATTGGGGTTCAGTAATGTCAGCTGTTCCCCTGCTGTGTGTACGGCAAAAAGTCCTGCTGCCTCCACCCTGTTGTCTTCTCATGCCTGGGCTACAACACCGCCAGTTGTTGCTCGGAAGTGCTGTTAGCACAGTGAACACTTGCTCCTGTGTTACTGGGTTCAGTAATGTCAGCTGTTCCCCTGCTGTGTGTACGGCAAAAAGTCCTGCTGCCTCCACCCTGTTGTCTTCTCATGCCTGGGCTACAACACCGCCAGTTGTTGCTCGGAAGTGCTGTTAGCACAGTGAACACTTGCTCCTGTGTTATTGGGGTTCAGTAATGTCAGCTGTTCCCCTGCTGTGTGTACGGCAAACAGTCCTGCTGCCTCCACCCTGTTGTCTTCTCATCCCTGGGCTACAACACCGCCAGTTGTTGCTCGGAAGTGCTGTTAGCACAGTGAACACTTGCTCCTGTGTTACTGGGGTTCAGTAATGTCAGCTGTTCCCCTGCTGTGTGTACGGCAAAAAGTCCTGCTGCCTCCACCCTGTTGTCTTCTCATGCCTGGGCTACAACACCGCCAGTTGTTGCTCGGAAGCGCTGTTAGCACAGTGAACACTTGCTCCTGTGTTATTGGGGTTCAGTAATGTCAGCTGTTCCCCTGCTGTGTGTACGGCAAACAGTCCTGCTGCCTCCACCCTGTTGTCTTCTCATCCCTGGGCTACAACACCGCCAGTTGTTGCTCGGAAGTGCTGTTAGCACAGTGAACACTTGCTCCTGTGTTACTGGGGTTCAGTAATGTCAGCTGTTCCCCTGCTGTGTGTATGGCAAAAAGTCCTGCTGCCTCCACCCTGTTGTCTTCTCATGCCTGGGCTGCAACACCGCCAGTTTTGCTCGGAAGTGCTGTTAGCACAGTGAACACTTGCTCCTGTGTTACTGGGGTTCAGTAATGTCAGCTGTTCCCCTGCTGTGTGTACGGCAAACAGTCCTGCTGCCTCCACCCTGTTGTCTTCTCATCCCTGGGCTACAACACCGCCAGTTGTTGCTCGGAAGTGCTGTTAGCACAGTGAACACTTGCTCCTGTGTTATTGGGGTTCAGTAATGTCAGCTGTTCCCCTGCTGTGTGTACGGCAAAAAGTCCTACTGCCTCCACCCAGTTGTCTTCTCATGCCTGGGCTACAACACCGCCAGTTGTTGCTCGGAAATTCTGTTAGCACAGTGAACACTTGCTCCTGTGTTACTGGGGTTCAGTAATGTCAGCTGTTCCCCTGCTGTGTGTACGGCAAAAAGTCCTGCTGCCTCCACCCTGTTGTCTTCTCATGCCTGGGCTACAACACCGCCAGTTGTTGCTCGGAAGTGCTGTTAGCACAGTGAACACTTGCTCCTGTGTTACTAGGGTTCAGTAATGTCAGCTGTTCCCCTGCTGTGTGTACGGCAAACAGTCCTGCTGCCTCCACCCTGTTGTCTTCTCATCCCTGGGCTACAACACCGCCAGTTGTTGCTCGGAAGTGCTGTTAGCACAGTGAACACTTGCTCCTGTGTTACTGGGGTTCAGTAATGTCAGCTGTTCCCCTGCTGTGTGTATGGCAAAAAGTCCTGCTGCCTCCACCCTGTTGTCTTCTCATGCCTGGGCTGCAACACCGCCAGTTGTTGCTCGGAAGTGCTGTTAGCACAGTGAACACTTGCTCCTGTGTTACTGGGGTTCAGTAATGTCAGCTGTTCCCCTGCTGTGTGTACGGCAAACAGTCCTGCTGCCTCCACCCTGTTGTCTTCTCATCCCTGGGCTACAACACCGCCAGTTGTTGCTCGGAAGTGCTGTTAGCACAGTGAACACTTGCTCCTGTGTTATTGGGGTTCAGTAATGTCAGCTGTTCCCCTGCTGTGTGTACGGCAAAAAGTCCTACTGCCTCCACCCAGTTGTCTTCTCATGCCGGGGCTACAACACCGCCAGTTGTTGCTCGGAAATTCTGTTAGCACAGTGAACACTTGCTCCTGTGTTACTGGGGTTCAGTAATGTCAGCTGTTCCCCTGCTGTGTGTACGGCAAAAAGTCCTGCTGCCTCCACCCTGTTGTCTTCTCATGCCTGGGCTACAACACCGCCAGTTGTTGCTCGGAAGTGCTGTTAGCACAGTGAACACTTGCTCCTGTGTTACTAGGGTTCAGTAATGTCAGCTGTTCCCCTGCTGTGTGTACGGCAAACAGTCCTGCTGCCTCCACCCTGTTGTCTTCTCATCCCTGGGCTACAACACGGCCAGTTGTTGCTCGGAAGTGCTGTTAGTACAGTGAACACTTGCTCCTGTGTTATTGGGGTTCAGTAATGTCAGCTGTTCCCCTGCTGTGTGTACGGCAAAAAGTCCTGCTGCCTCCACCCTGTTGTCTTCTCATGCCTGGGCTACAACACCGCCAGTTGTTGCTCGGAAGTGCTGTTAGCACAGTGAACACTTGCTCCTGTGTTACTGGGGTTCAGTAATGTCAGCTGTTCCCCTGCTGTGTGTACGGCAAAAAGTCCTGCTGCCTCCACCCTGTTGTCTTCTCATGCCTGGGCTACAACACCGCCAGTTGTTGCTCGGAAGTGCTGTTAGCACAGTGAACACTTGCTCCTGTGTTATTGGGGTTCAGTAATGTCAGCTGTTCTCCTGCTGTGTGTACGGCAAACAGTCCTGCTGCCTCCACCCTGTTGTCTTCTCATCCCTGGGCTACAACACCGCCAGTTGTTGCTCGGAAGTGCTGTTAGCACAGTGAACACTTGCTCCTGTGTTACTGGGGTTCAGTAATGTCAGCTGTTCCCCTGCTGTGTGTACGGCAAAAAGTCCTGCTGCCTCCACCCTGTTGTCTTCTCATGCCTGGGCTACAACACCGCCAGTTGTTGCTCGGAAGTGCTGTTAGCACAGTGAACACTTGCTCCTGTGTTACTGGGGTTCAGTAATGTCAGCTGTTCCCCTGCTGTGTGTACGGCAAACAGTCCTGCTGCCTCCACCCTGTTGTCTTCTCATCCCTGGGCTACAACACCGCCAGTTGTTGCTCGGAAGTGCTGTTAGCACAGTGAACACTTGCTCCTGTGTTATTGGGGTTCAGTAATGTCAGCTGTTCCCCTGCTGTGTGTACGGCAAAAAGTCCTGCTGCCTCCACCCTGTTGTCTTCTCATGCCTGGGCTACAACACCGCCAGTTGTTGCTCGGAAATGCTGTTAGCACAGTGAACACTTGCTCCTGTGTTACTGGGGTTCAGTAATGTCAGCTGTTCCCCTGCTGTGTGTACGGCAAAAAGTCCTGCTGCCTCCACCCTGTTGTCTTCTCATCCCTGGGCTACAACACGGCCAGTTGTTGCTCGGAAGTGCTGTTAGCACAGTGAACACTTGCTCCTGTGTTACTAGGGTTCAGTAGTGTCAGCTGTTCCCCTGCTGTGTGTACGGCAAACAGTCCTGCTGCCTCCACCCTGTTGTCTTCTCATCCCTGGGCTACAACACGGCCAGTTGTTGCTCGGAAGTGCTGTTAGTACAGTGAACACTTGCTCCTGTGTTATTGGGGTTCAGTAATGTCAGCTGTTCCCCTGCTGTGTGTACAGCAAAAAGTCCTGCTGCCTCCACCCTGTTGTCTTCTCATGCCTGGGCTACAACACCGCCAGTTGTTGCTCGGAAGTGCTGTTAGCACAGTGAACACTTGCTCCTGTGTTATTGGGGTTCAGTAATGTCAGCTGTTCCCCTGCTGTGTGTATGGCAAACAGTCCTGCTGCCTCCACCCTGTTGTCTTCTCATGCCTGGGCTACAACACCGCCAGTTGTTGCTCGGAAGTGCTGTTAGCACAGTGAACACTTGCTCCTGTGTTACTGGGGTTCAGTAATGTCAGCTGTTCCCCTGCTGTGTGTACGGCAAACAGTCCTGCTGCCTCCACCCTGTTGTCTTCTCATCCCTGGGCTACAACACCGCCAGTTGTTGCTCGGAAGTGCTGTTAGCACAGTGAACACTTGCTCCTGTGTTACTGGGGTTCAGTAATGTCAGCTGTTCCCCTGCTGTGTGAATGGCAAAAAGTCCTGCTGCCTCCAACCGGTTCTCTTCTCATCCCTGGGCTCCAACACCGACAGTTGTTGCTCGGAAGTGTCATTGGCACGGGTACTCACTCCTGCCCAGACTGGTTACAGCACGCCATCTGTTTCCTGTCAGTGTAAACGTCACTTAGCCTCCAATAAGTTGTCCTGTCGTGTTGCGGTCGGGTTAGCCGACTCTATGGTGACAGGAGTTTAGGTGCTTCCTATGTGTGCTGCGGGATATGCAAATAAAGGCTGTTTCCGTTGTGACAATAGGACAATCACCCACTGTAGTACTGTGGGATTCTGTAACTGCGGCCGGCTCGCGGCCTGTCAACTTAAATTTCCATGGGTACCTTCTGCTACCCGTCCGGGTTCCAGTACCGTCAGCTGGTTCTCCGCAGTGCCTTTGGCCTAGGTGCCTCCATCTCGGTATCCGAGTTCCAGCAACGTCTGCTGGTCCTTTGTAGTGCTTTGGAGCACAGGTACCTCCTGCTTAGTAACCGTGTCCCAGTAACGTCAGCTGGTCCTCGGTTGTGCCATTGGCTCTTTTCCTTCTGCTGCCCCTCCGGGTTCCAGCACAGTCAGCTGGTCCTCGTCACTTGCATTGGCTCTTGTACCTTCTGCTACCTGTCCGGGTTCCAGTACCGTCAGCTGGTTCTCCGCAGTGCCTTTGGCCTAGGTGCCTCCATCTCGGTATTCGAGTTCCAGCAACGTCTGCTGGTCCTTGGTAGTGCTTTGGAGCACAGGTACCTCCTGCTTAGTAACTGTGTCCCAGTAACGTCAGCTGGTCCTCGGTTGTGCCATTGGCTCTTTTCCTTCTGCTGCCCCTCCGGGTTCCAGCACAGTCAGCTGGTCCTCGTTACTTGCATTGGCTCTTGTACCTTGTGCTACATTTACAAATTGAAGATTTTTTCAATGTTTTTTTGGGAAATCACTCTGGATCTCCAACAATGAAGACGACGACCCTGATGACCACCCCGAAGAAGATGACCACCACAAGGACGACGAGCATCAAACCAACCAGCCTAAACACCATCACAAAGAAGAAATAAAAGATTACCAAACAGGACTAAGAAGGTTAAGACAAACTACAAGATACAGAACAAGAGACTTAAGAACAATAAGCAGAAGATCAAAAAGCAGAAGAACATGAAGTATAAGACCAAAATGAAGAGCAAAATATATGCTCTAAATTATAAGCAGAAGAAGACTAAGCAGTGTATGGGGTGAGTCCGTTCCTCCTCGTGGTGCCCCTGGAAAATGCCTGCTGCTGCAGGCTAAACTGAACACGGACAAATACTGTTGTAATTTAAATCTTTTGTGACAGCAAGAACGGAAGGATGAACAATTCATACTTTTACAGATTACAAGTACAGGAATCTCTGTCCAAAATAAGAATATGATGAAGAAGATGAAGATGAAGTAGAATATGAAGAAGTATAATAGTTTAATAAGAACAATATGAGTAATGTTAACAAAAAGATGAATAGCAAGAAGTTTAAGAAGAAGATTAAGAAGGTGAAGATGAAGAATAATTTGATGGAAAAGATGATGCTGCTGAAGATTATGAAGGAGAAAGTGTGTCAAAAGTTAAAAAGGTGAAGAGCATGGAAGTTGTGAAATATACATATTTGCCAAAATAGAAAAAACGTTAACAACATTGTCAATTTCTTCGTCAATCCGAACATCTTTAAAAAAAAAAATATTTATGCTATTCCATTTGATTGGGTTAAACATCTATGCCTTTAATGTCTCCTCAACCTTCCCCAATACATTCTACATTACTCTTTGTTGTTTTCCTTCATGTACAATTAACCAACAAGGCAAGAAGGGGGTTTTCTTAATTCCGATATTTTGTTCCCATAGACTTACATTGGATTTCCGGTATCGGTATCGGGTATCGCCGATATTTTTTGGGTATCGGCGATACCATTCCGATTCCGATACTTTTGGATATCGGAAAGTATCGCTCAACTCTATTTCTCACACAAGGACCCCATGACCTGATCTTTGTCCGGCTCTGTTCAATCTCCCACCTAAATAGCTCACCACTTCCACTCTCTGACCACAACATTCTCTCCTTCACGCTCACAAATTCTCACCCACCCCAGCACACTCCTACCTACCACACATTCAGAAATATACAAGCCATTAGCCCTCAGACACTTTCAGACTCCCTACACTCATCACTGTCCCCAATCTCCTCTTTTTCCTGTCCTGATCTGGCTGTTCATCACTACAAAGACACTATCAGAAGCACCCTTGACCAAGTAGCACACCTCACCCTCAGAACTTCCAAACACAGAGCAAAATAGTCCTGGCTCACATCGCAAACTCAACTTCTCCAGCAATGCTCTAGGAGTGCTGAACACCTATGGAGAAAAAAAGCGCACATCAAAAGACTTCATCCACTTCAAATTTATGTTAAGAACCTATAACGCTGCCCTTCACCTTGCCAAACAGACCTACTTCACCATCCTGATCTCCTCACTAGCCAACAACCCCAAGAAACTTTTTGACACTTTTCACTCCCTCCTTAGGCCAAAAGTACAAGCCCCTATCACAGACATTTGTTCTGATGACCTGGCCTCCCACTTTATAGAAAAAATCGAAAATATTTATCAGGAAATCTGCTCCCAAACACCAAGTGCTGTGACTCCCATACCTCCCTGCATTTCCCCTGGCTCACTTTCCACATTTGATCCCATCACAGAAGAAGAAATCTCCAGACTCCACTCTTCCTCTCATCCGACTACATGCACTACTGACCCCATTCCCTCACATCTCCTCCAGTCTCTCTCTCCAGTCGTCGCAACTCACCTAAGTACAATCTTTAATCTCTCCCTCTCCTCGGGCATTTTCCCATCTTCCTTCAAACACTCCATCATTACTCCATTACTAAAGAAACCCGCTCTCGACCCATCCTGCACAAACAACTACAGACCAGTCTCCAATCTCCACTTCATCTCTAAACTTTTTGAGTGAATAGTCTACTCCCGCCTTACCCGTTACCTCTCCACTCACTCCCTCCTAGACCCTTCACTGTCCGCCCCTTACATTCGACTGAAACTGCACTCATCAAAGTGACCAACGACCTTCTGACAGCAAAACGTAATGGTGACCACTCTCTGCTCATTCTTCTCGACCTTTCTGCAGCTTTTGACACTTGTCCACCCTCTCCTACTCTCTATGCTCCAGTCACTAGGCATTAAGGACACTGCTATCTCCTGGATCTCTTCCTATCTTTCTGACCGCTCCTTCAGTGTTTTGTTTTCTGGCTCCATGTCATCTCCTCTTCATCTCACTGTCGGGGTACCTCAGGGCTCAGTCCTTGGCCCCTTTCTCTTCTCTCTCTCTACAAGGCCCCAATTGGACAGACCACCAGCAGATTTGGCTTTCAGTACCATCTTTATGTTGATGACACCCAACTATACACATCATCCCCTGACCTTGCCCCGCTGTACTACAGAACGCCAGTGACTGTCTGTCCTTAGTCTCCAACATTATGTCCGCTTTCTATCTGAAACTCAACCTCTCAAAAACTGAACTTCTGCTCCCACCGTCTACTAACCTCCCTAAATCTGACATTTCCCCCTCATTGGGCGGCACCATAATAACACCCCGGCAGCAGGCGCGCTGTCTGGGTGTTATGTTTGACACCAATCTCTCCTTCACATCCCATATACAATCTCTTGCCAGCTCTTGCCGCTTACACCTAAAGAACATCTCTAGAATCCACCCTTTTCTCACCATGGAAGCAACAAAAACCCTCACTGTAGCATTGATCCACTCCCGCCTGGACTACTGCAATGCTCTATTAATTGGCTTCCCCTTTAATCGACTTTACTCTCTCCAGTCCATACTTAATGCAGCAGCCAGGGTCATCCATCTGGCTAATCGGTACTCAGACATGTCCACTCTTTGCCAGTCCTTACATTGGCTGCCCATTCATTATAGGATCCAATTCAAAGTACTTGTTCTCACCCACAAAGCTCTCCACAGTGCTACACCCCCTTACATCTCCTCCCTCATTTCTATCTATCGGCCTAACCGACTGCTGCACTGTGCAAATGACTTTCAACTAACCTCTGCACTAATCAGTACCTCCCACTCGCGACTCCAAGATTTCTCCCGTGCTGCGCCAATCCTTTGGAATGCTCTACCCCAAGAAATTAAGACTATCCACAATTTGCATAGTTTCAGTCACTCCTTCAAAACACATTTGTTCAGAGCGGCCTATCACGTTCACTAATCAAAGTCATTCTATGTGTTAGTGTGCGTGTGTAGCCTATTCACTACATCCATCCCTCACTCCCTCAAGATGGCTGGACCATCATTGTAAATACACCATTGTAAATACACACCTATACTTTGTATCTCCCCCACCTCATTGTAGATTGTGAGCTTTCACGAGCAGGGTCATCTTATTTTGCTTTAATTATTGTATTGTTAATCAGACTCTGGAGCAGTATTTTCGGTGCTATATTAGCCGCTTGCAGGATGACTGGTTGGAGTTGCTTCCTCTAGCAGAGTTCTCCTACATTAACTCGCAGAATGCATCTACTAAGGTAACACCCTTCTTTGCCAGCCTGGGTTATCACACTTGTATTTTTCCCAGATCCGTAATCGATGCTCCGGTGCCTGCAGTAGATGTGAGGTTGGCAGTGATGAAACAAAATCTGGAAATTCTGAAGGAATCGCTATCTACTGCACAGGAGAGATACAAGAAATCAGTCCAGAGACCTGCACCCATGTTTAAGGTAGGAGACTCTGTGTGGGTATCCATGAAGAATTTAAAATTGAATGTTCCTTCACAGATGCTGGGACAAAAATTTATTGGTACGTTCAAGATCTCTGGGATCCTGAGCTCCGTTGCCTGCCGTCTAAATTTGCCAAGCACCATGAAGGTACATCCTCTGTTCTAAGTCTCTTTATTCTCCTGTGTATCCAAATACTTTTCAGGGTCGTATTGCGCCTCCTGTTGTGAATAGGCTGGAAATGAGTTCTGAGCAGAAGCTCCCTCTGGTGGTTACAAACGGTACTGGACTGTCCAGTGAAGATTGTGAGGATTGGGAATCAGGTGTTACTGACTGGTCTTATATAAGGGAGTCACCTTCCCATCAGGGTTGCCGGTGATCAATTGTTCTGGTCTCAATCCTTGATTCCTGTTTCCTTGGTAGCCTGCTGTGTCGTGTCTGAGTCTCCTGCTAACAGATAAGACATTTTCTTCTTTTTGTTTTTGTGCTTGATTTTTGCATTTTGTCCTGCACTTCTGTGGGGGACTTCAGGGTCCCCTCTGGGGGCTTTTGCCCTCTCAGTTCAGTTCAGCCACTGATGTTTGTACATTTGCTTTTTCCAGTTTTTTCAGTGGCTGCTGTTTTGTTTTTGGTTACACCAGAGAACTAATTTAGGTGGTAGAGGTCGTGTGATCTCAGGTGTTTTTGAAATTAGTAGAGTTGGTGCTTTTCAGGGTTTTTTGGGATTGCAGTAAGTGCCCTTCCTATCCTTTTCTATTTAGTAAGTTTGGGCCCCAGCGTTTGCTCATACTATTTTCTGTCTGTGTCAGTATTTCTTCTTATCTAACCGCCATTACATGTTTGGGGGCTTTCTATGTTCTTTGGGGATCTGCTCCGGGGCAGATAGCTTTCCTCTTTCTATCTTTAGGTGTAGTTAGTTTCTCAGGCTGTGACGAGGCGTCTAGGACCAACGTAGGAACGCTCCATGGCTGCCTCTAGTTGTGGTGGTTAGTCAGGGTACTGCAATCTCATAGTTTCCAACTGCTCTGGTGTATTTCCTTTTTTGCCTGCTCTCCTCAGCTACCAAATCATAACAGTATCACCGGCCTAAACTGAAAATTATATGGTACTCACAGAAGGGAAAATTATTGTGGAAAGAAAAAAATTGTCAGAGTTGTCAGAGATTTTTTTTTTTCTGTTTGTTGCATTTTTTTCCCCTCTGTATCTCTGGGTGCTGAGGAGGATTTTTTTTTCTCTCTCAATGGAGTTTGCACGGTTGTCTGGCCGTGTGGATCAGCTTGCCACTGAGGTTCGGAGTATTGCTGCCTATCTTGCTGGGTTGCCTGTTGTGGAACCTAGGATTCCCATGCCAGATTTGTTTTTGGGGGATTGAGCTAAGTTTCTGAATTTCAAAAATAACTGTAAATTGTTTTTTGCCTTAAAATCTAAGTCCTCAGGGAACGCAGCGCAGCAGGTTCAAATTGTCATCTCTCTCCTGCGTGGCGACCCTCTGGATTGGGCTTTTTCCCTGACACCTGGGGATCCTGTTTTGAGTGATGTTGATGCGTTTTTTCAGGCTTTGGGGTTATTGTACGATGAGCCTAATGTTACTGATCAAGCTGAAAAAACTTTGTTGGCATTAAGTCAGGGGCTTGAGGACGCTGAGTTATACTGTCAGAGATTCCGTAGGTGGGCATTCCTGACCAAATGGAATGACGACGCTTTGGCAGCTCTTTTTCGGAAGGGACTGTCAGATAATGTAAAGGATGTTATGGTGGGATTCCCTGTTCCCTCTGGTCTTAATGATTCTATGTCATTGGCGATTCAAATTGACAGACGTTTGCGTGAGCGGAAAGGTATGCGTGGAATAATGTTGCCTTGTGAACCTGCTTCTGAATCCATGCAGTGTGATAGAGTGGTTTCTGGGGCACAGCGTCATGAATTTCGAAAGCGCAATGGTTTATGTTTCTACTGTGGTGATGCCTCTCATGCTATTTCAGTCTGCCCTAAGCGGGGAAGACGTTTTGCACGCTCAGTTGTCTTGGGTAGTGTTCAGACTAAGTTTTTATTAACTGTTACCCTGATATGCTCTCTGTCCTCATTTTCTGCTCAGGCTTTTGTTGATTCTGGAGCAGCTATTAACCTGATGGATTTTGATTTTGCTAAACATTGTGGGTTTCCCTTGATACCCCTACGGAAGTCTATTCCCCTACTGGGGATCGATTCTACCCCTTTGGCTGAGAATAAACCTCAGTTCTCTACTCAGGTGATAATGACGGTAGAACCTGATCATCAGGAGAGTTGCAAATTTTTGGTTCTGTATAATCTGCATGACATTATCGTACTGGGTTTCCCTTGGTTACAGTCTCATAATCCTGTTTTGGATTGGAAATCTGTGTCTGTTACCAGTTGGGGCTGCCAATGTGTTAATACTAACACTCCTGTTTTTTCTGCCTCCCCCCAGGCTCAGGATGTTCCTGACTTTTTGATTGATTTTTCTGATGTGTTTAGCGAAAGTAAATCTGCATCCTTACCTCCCCATGGGAGCTATGACTGCGCTATTGAATTAGTGCCTGGTAGTAAATTCCCTAAAGGTCGCCTTTTTAACTTGTCTGTACCTGAACATGACGCTATGGGTCTTATATCAAGGAGTCATTGGAGAAGGGTCATATCAGACCATCCTCTTCACCCTTAGGTGCCGGTTTTTTCTTGTGGCCAAAAAGGATGGTTCATTAAGGCCGTGTATTGATTATCGTCTCTTGAACAATATTACTGTGAAATATCAATATCCGTTACCCTTGATCTCTGATCTGTTTTCCAGGGTGAAAAACGCTACTTGGTTTACCAAGCTGGACCTCAGGGGGGCATATAACCTTATTCGCATTAAGCACGGGGATGAATGGAAGACGGCATTTAATACCCCTGAAGGGCATTTTGAGTACCTTGTGATGCCCTTTGGGCTCACTAATGCTCCTTCTGTCTTCCAGTCCTTCATGAATGACATTTTCAGGGATTTTGTGGATAAATTTCTGATTGTTTATTCGGATGATATCTTGATTTTTTCCAATGACTGGGACTCTCATGTAAAACATGTTCGGACTGTGTTCCAGATTTTGAGAGAGAATGCTCTGTATGTGAATGGATCAAAGTGTCTTTTTGGCGTTAAGAGGATCTCATTTCTGGGATTCATTTTGTCCCCATCTGTTATTGAAATGGACCCGGTCAAAGTTCAGGCCATCTGTGATTGGGTCCAACCTACTTCATTAAAGGCTCTTCAAAGATTCTTGGGTTTTGCCAATTTTTATTGTAAATGTATTGGTAATTTCTCTGTTATTGTTAAACCATTAACTGATTTGACCAAGAAGGGTTCTGATGTAGTGAATTGGCCTCCTGAGGCAGTCTCTGCATTTCAGGAACTTAAGCAGAGATTCACTTCTGCTCCTGTTCTACGGCAGCCTGATGTTTCTCTACCATTTCAGGTGGAGGTTGATGCCTCTGAAATTGAGGCAGGTGCCGTTTTGTCCCAAAGAGATCCAGAGACCTCTAAAAGTAACCCTTGTGCTTTTTTCTCTCGAAAATTTTCTCCCACTGAACGTAATTATGACGTGGGTAATCGGGAGTTATTAGCCATGAAGTGGGCTTTTGAAGAGTGGAGACATTGACTGGAGGGAGCCAAACATCAGGTGGTGGTCCTTACGGACCATAAGAATCTAGTTTATCTGGAATCGGCCAGGCGACTTAATCCTAGACAGGCCAGGTGGGCCTTGTTTTTCACACGTTTTAATTTTGTGGTTTCATTTCTTCCTGGCACTAAAAATGTTAAGGCGGATGCCCTCTCGAGGAGTTTCCTGGCGGACTCTCCTGAGTTATCTGATCCTTCTGTTATTTTGAAAGAGGGTGTAGTTCTTTCCGCCATCTCGCCCAATTTGAGACTGACTCTGGAGGGGTGTCAGGAGGATAAGCCCGAGCGCTGCCTGTTGGGAAATTGTTTGTCCCGGACCAGTGGAAAAAGAGTGTAATGTCTGAGATTCATTGTTCCGCGTTGGCCGGTCATCCCGGAATTTTTGGTACCAGAGACTTGGTTAGTCGGTCCTTTTGGTGGTCTGCCTTGTCTCGTGATGTCAGGGAGTTTGTGCAGTCCTGCGGGACTTGCTCTCGCTCCAAGCCTTGCTCTCGTTCTAGTGGTTTGTTGATGCCATTACTAGAGTTGAGCGATACTTTCCGATATCCTAAAGTATCGGAATCGGAATGGTATCGCCGATATCACTAAAATATCGGCGATACCCGATACCGATACCGGAAGTCCCATGTAAGTCTATGGGAACAAAATATCGCAACTAAAAAAACCCCATTCTTTCCTTGTAAACACTAAATATACACACATAGAATACATATATATATATATATATATACATGTCATTGTGACATATATATATACATATATGTATAGTTTATACACTTCTACATAGTAAAATATCCTCTGATTCAATTGCCGGGTAAAGCCGGCTTCAGTGAAAAGACAGAAGCACCCGACATGAAATGACACTTGGTGTACATAGGGTTAACCATGTCTTTTCATGTCGTTTGCTATCTGATTTGCACAAACAATTAAATCAGTCTATGTGTGCAAAATTTCACACCTGTAGGGTTAATTAAAGGTGTAAATTCGTTGTAAAAAAAACTTACTTTTTTGCTACGAATTTACACCTTTAATTAACCCCTACAGGTGTGAAATTTTGCACACATAGTCTGATTTAATTGTTTGTGCAAATTAGATAGCAAAGGACATGAAAAGACATGGTTAACCCTATGTACACCAAGTGTCATTTCATGTCGGGTTCTGCATTTTCACAAAAGCCGGCAATTGAATTAGCGGCTATTATACTATGTAGAAGTGTATGAACTACAAATATAAATATATATATATATGTGTCACAAATTCAATGACATGTATATATATATATGAGGTGTAAAATTGCTGAAAAAAAATGCGTGGGCTCCCGCCCTATTTTCGCAACCAGACAGACAAAGCCAGTGAGTGGGGGCAGATAATAATAGCCCAGAGAGGGACCATTATTTTTGCCCCCCCCCGGCTACTAACATCTGCCCCCAGACACCCCAGGAAAGACAAATCTATAATTAGATTCGCCCTTTCTGGCACTTTGCCCGTCTATTCCCATTGCCCTGTAGCGGTGGCAAATGGGTTAATATGGGGTTAAAGCCACCTTGCTATTGAAAGGTGACCTTAAGCCAGGTTAATAATTGAGAGCTGTCAATTAGACAACTATCAATTATTAATCCTATTGCATGAAATAAAAATAAAACACACACACTTTAATTAAAAATCATTTTAATGAAATAAAGACACATGTTTTTGACCATCTTTTATTTTACTGCAAAAACCATTTCCTGTAATAAAAATAAAATAAAAAAGCAAAATTATTCTTACCTATCCCATGCACAGTCAGGTCCCACAGTGTAATCCTTCAGAAAGGGTTAATGTTTACTGCAGGGACCGCAGCTAATGCTGCAGCCTCACAGTAAACCCCAAATGAATGAGTTCCTCTCCTGCCTGACAGGAGAGTAAAGGCTGGGTGTCACATAACGATACACCAGCGATCCCGACAACGATATGCACTTGTCAGGATCGCTGGTGTATCGCTACATGATCGCTGCTGAGCTGCCAAACAGGCAGCTCAGGCAGCGATCTGGGACAGCGACACTGCGGGTAACATCGCTTAAGGGCCCGTCTCACATAGCGATATCGCTACCGAGATCGCTGCTGAGTCACTAGTTTTGTGACGCAGCAGCGAGCTCACCAGCGATATCGCTGTGTGTGACATTCAGCGACGATCAGCCCCCCTGCCGGGTATCGCTGATCGTCGCAGAAATGTCAGGACCTTTTTTTGATCGCTGGTTTCCCTCTGACAGGCACTCATCGCTGCATGTGACAGGCGAGAGACCAGCGAACCGCTGGTAACCAAGGTACACAGCGGGTTTCCAGGCACCGCGCAGCGCTTGGAAACCCGCTGTGTACCTTGGATACCAGCTCCCTGCATCAGGGCGCTGGTATCCAAGGTACACAGCGGGTTTCTAGGCACAGCCCCGCGCCTGGAAACCCGCTGTGTACCTTGGTTACCAGCGGATCGCTGGTCTCCAGCCTGTCACACGCAGCGATGTGTGCCTGTCAGCGGGAAACCAGCGATCAAAAAAAGGTCCTGACATTTCAGCGACGATCAGCGATACCCGGCAGGGGGGCTGATCGTCGCTGAATGTCACACACAGCGATATCGCTGGTGAGCTCGCTGCTGCGTCACAAAACTAGTGACTCAGCAGCGATCTCGGTAGCGATATCGCTATGTGAGACGGGCCCTTAAGTGGAAAGCTTAATTGATTGCTTTCCACTTTCACTTCAGGTCAGCCAGGGACACAATCAGTGACGTCAGAGGGAACTGATTAACAAAAATAGGGGTTCCCTTCGAAAAAAAAATGGCGTGGGGTCCCCCCTATTTTTGTTAACCAGCCAGATGAAGCAGACCGCTGAGGCCTGGATTTTCAGGCTGTTAAGGAGCCAAGATCCATGGACCTTGCCAGCCTGATAATACTAGGCCACAGCAGTCTGCATATCTTGGCTGATTAACAAAAATAGGGGATCCCCTCGAAAAAAATTGGCGTGGGGTCCCCCCTATTTTTGTTAACCAGCCAGATGAAGCAGACCGCTGAGGCCTGGATTTTCAGGCTGTTAAGGAGCCAAGATCCATGGACCTTGCCAGCCTGATAATACCAGGCCACAGCAGTCTGCATATCTTGGCTGATTAACAAAAATAGGGGATCCCTTCGAAAAAAATTGGCGTGGGGTCCCCCCTATTTTTGTTAACCAGCCAGATGAAGCAGACCGCTGAGGCCTGGATTTTCAGGCTGTTAAGGAGCCAAGATCCATGGACCTTGCCAGCCTGATAATACCAGGCCACAGCAGTCTGCATATCTTGGCTGATTAACAAAAATAGGGGATCCCCTCGAAAAAAATTGGCGTGGGGTCCCCCCTATTTTTGTTAACCAGCCAGATGAAGCAGACCGCTGAGGCCTGGTTTTTCAGGCTGGTAAGGATCCAATATCCATGGACCTTGCCAGCCTGATAATACCAGGCCACAGCAGTCTGCTTAGCTTGGCTGGTTAACAAATATAGGGGATCCCCTCGAAAAAAAAAACGGCGTGGGGATCCCCCCTATTTTTGTTAACCAGCCAAGTAAAATGCAGACTGCTGCGGCCTGGTATTAAAAGACTGTCAAGGCCCATGGATTTTGGCCCTCAACAGCCTGATAATACCAGGCTACAGCAGCCCCACATTTGGCGCATCAAAAGATGTGCCAATTGTGGCACTTTACCCGGCTCTTCCCACTTGCCCTGTAGCGGTGGCAAGCGGGGTAATAAGGGGTTAATGTCACCGTTGATTGCACGGTGACAATAAGCCCGGTTAATAATGGAGAGGTGTCAATAAGACACCGATCCATTATTAATCCCAAAGTTTTTAAATGTTTAAAAAAAAGACAAAGCAAGAAAAAAGTCTTTTAATGAAATAAAAGAGACAACACAGTTTTCATTAATTTTATTGTACTCTCATTCCTGCGACGCCATCGATCTCCTGTAAAAAAAGAAAAAAAACAAACCAACAGTATACCACCTGTCCGACGCAGTCCATAACGACTGTCCCACGACGATCCAACTCTGCTACATTGCAATGACAGGCAGAACCTGTCATCGCGACGCAGCACAGCTGATTACCTGCTTCCCCGGCGGTGAAGTCATCGGACTGACTGCTTTACGGCCGGGATTACCCAGCAGTCACTGCAGTTATCGCGAGAAACTGCATGTGACCGCCGGGGAAAGAAGATTGCGGCCATCAAGCAGTCCAGGACGTGACCGCCGGAGATCTTCTGCCAGGTAAGTGCCGCTGACTCCTGACAGACCCGACCGACGGACACTGACAGTGACAGTGACAATCCCGATTCCGGTATCCGATATGACGAAAATATCGGAACTCGGAATCGGAATTCCGATACAGCCAATATCGGCCGATACCCGATATTTGCAGTATCGGAATGCTCAACCCTAGCCATTACCTGTGCCCAAGAGACCATGGACCCATATCTCTATGGATTTCATTTCCGACCTCCCTGTTTCTCAAAGAATGACCGTCATCTGGGTGATTTGAGATAGGTTTTCCAAGATGATACATCTTGTGCCATTACCTAAGTTGCCTTCCTCCTCTAAATTGGTGCCTTTGTTCCTTCAGCACGTGGTTCGTTTACACGGCATTCCTGAGAACATTGTGTCTGACAGAGGAGTCCAGTTTGTTTCCAGATTTTGGAGGACCTTTTGTTCTAAAATTGGTGTTCAATTGTCTTTCTCCTCGGCATTTCATCCTCAGACCAATGGTCAAACTGAGAGAACAAACCAGACATTGGAGACTTATCTAAGATGCTTTGTGTCTGCTGATCAGGATGACTGGGTCTCTTTTTTGCCTTTGGCTGAGTTTGCTCTTAATAATAGGGCTAGCTCTGCCACTTTGATGTCTCCATTTTCTGTAATTCTGGGTTTCACCCTCGATTTTCTTCAGGACAGACGGAGGCTTCTGTCTGTCCAGGTGTTGACTCTGTTGTGGAGCGTATGCAACAGATTTGGGACCAGGTAGTGGAGAGGTTGTCCCTCTCTCAGGAGAGGGCCCAGCGGTTTGCTAACCGGCATAGGACTGATGGTCCTCGGTTTAAAGTGGGGGACTTGGTCTGGTTGTCCTCAAGAAATATTCCTATGAGAGTGGCATCTCCTAAATTTAAGCCTAGGTTCATTGGACCTTATAAGGTCATGGAGATTCTTAATCCTGTTTCTTTTTGTTTGCTTCTTCCAGGGACATTTAAGATCCATAACGTGTTCCACAAGTCCTTGTTGAAGAGGTTTGTTGAGCCAGTGGTTCCTACTACTGTGCCTCCTGACCCTGTTTTGGTTGAGGGCAATCTGGAGTATGTGGTTGAGAAAATATTTAATTCTCGTTTTTCTAGACGCAAACTCCAGTATTTGGTTAAATGGAGAGGTTATGGTCAGGAAGACAATTCTTGGGTGTTTGCTTCGGACATCCATGCTAGGAGACTCATCCGTGCGTATCATAGAACTCATCCTGACTGACCTGGTTGCTCTAGTGAGGGTTCGGTGACCCCTCCTCAAGGGGGGGGTACTGTTGTGAATAGTCTGGAAATGAGTTCTGAGCAGAAGCTCCCTCTGGTGGTTACAAACGGTACTGGACTGTCCAGTGAAGATTGTGAGGGATTGGGAATCAGGTGTTACTGACTGATCTTATATAAGGGAGTCGCCTTCCCATCAGGGTTGCCGGTGATCAATTGTTCTGGTCTCAATCCTTGATTCCTGTTTCCTTGGTAGCCTGCTGTGTCGTGTCTGAGTCTCCTGCTAACAGATAAGACATTTTCTTCTTTTTGTTTTTGTGCTTGATTTTTGCATTTTGTCCTGCACTTCTGTGGGGGCCTTCAGGGTCCCCTCTGGGGGCTTTTGCCCTCTCAGTTCAGTTCAGCCACTGATGTTTGTACATTTGCTTTTTCCAGTTTTTTCAGTGGCTGCTGTTTTGTTTTTGGTTACACCAGAGAACTAATTTAGGTGGTAGAGGTCGTGTGATCTCAGGTGTTTTTGAAATTAGTAGAGTTGGTGCTTTTCAGGGTTTTTTGGGATTGCAGTAAGTGCCCTTCCTATCCTTTTCTATTTAGTAAGTTTGGGCCCCAGCGTTTGCTCATACTATTTTCTGTCTGTGTCAGTATTTCTTCTTATCTAACCGCCATTACATGTTTGGGGGCTTTCTATGTTCTTTGGGGATCTGCTCCGGGGCAGATAGCTTTCCTCTTTCTATCTTTAGGTGTAGTTAGTTTCTCAGGCTGTGACGAGGCGTCTAGGACCAACGTAGGAACGCTCCATGGCTGCCTCTAGTTGTGGTGGTTAGTCAGGGTACTGCAATCTCATAGTTTCCAACTGCTCTGGTGTATTTCCTTTTTTGCCTGCTCTCCTCAGCTACCAAATCATAACAGCCTCCTCCTCAGCCAGTGTTGGTGGACAGGCAAGAAAAATTTGTTGTGGAGAAGATTCTGGACCCCAGGATCCGCAGGAATCAGCTGCAGTACCTCATTATGTGGCAGGGATGTTCGTCTGAGGAGAACTCTTGGGAGCCGGTGAACAATATCTGTGCTCCTCAAAAAATTGCCCTGTTTCATCAGAAATGTCCTGGAAAACCTGGTCCTGGATCGTCCTGAGACCGCTTCTTAGGTGGGAGTAATGTAAGGATCCCGGATAGTCCATGGAGCCTGTTTTGCCCTTTGTCCAAGTTGAAGTCTGATATTTCTCCCTGTCCTGGAACTTCCTGTCTGTCCTGCTGTTTAAATCCAGGTCCGGAGAACCTCCTTGCCTGAGTATTTTGTTGCTGTGTGCTTCTGAGCTTCCTCCTGGCTTGCCTCTGGAGTTCTTGCTGCTGTTCTTTACTCTGTGCTTTGCCTCACCACTTCCAGCTGCCTTCAATCTTCTAAGCTGCTTCTGGATCCTGGCTGGGGTTACCTATTGTCCAGACTTCTGATATTGTTTCTGTTGCTGGCTGCTGTGTAGGACTTGAGCAGGACTTCTCAGCCAAAAGGTACATTTAAGGACCTTCTCCCTGTTATGCTCCACCCATGTATTTCTGGACATCCATGAAAGGTGTCAACTCCTCTATCAGCATAGTTCTGGACTTATAAGTGCCAGTCACACTCTTGCTTCTTTTTACTGCTAGACTTCCACGTATAAGTGCCTGTCGCATTCTTGCTTCATACTACTGCTGGACTTCCTCGTATCAGTGCGGGTCTCACTCTTGCTGCATACTACTGGTGGACTTCCATGTATGAGTGCCGGTCGCAATCTTGCTGCATATTACTGTTGGTCTCGTTTGTATTAGTGGCGGTGCCCGGCTGCTAAGTTTCCAGGAAATTTCTGCTTTGTGCTGTGCACTTTGTTACAATTGGAGGAAAGTCTCTGTTAGTTTATGTTCTATGTCTTGCTTTGTTAAATACATTTATTTGTCTCAGCTTTGGTCTCAGACTTGTTTTATCCCACGCAATCAGATTTCATAGTACCCACATAATTTATACCCAGTTTAAAATAGTTGGATTTTTAGAGCTGTAATGTGGAAAGGATCTGGCTGTATTCTGCAGTGCCAACAAGCAAATGGAGCAGAAAAACGGTGTTCTCTGGGTTGTTTTTAAAGCAAATAATCAGGATTAAGATCCCCAAAAAAATTATTCCTGGCCCCTGATACTTGAGGCTATGTCTAGAAATATCTGTAATAGACAGCAGCAGCAGCAGCAGACAGAACTGGAATGGACCCTCTTGCTATATGCACTGAAGTCTGCCACATACACTGCCTGCCTGTCTAGCACTGATATCTATGCAGCTTTATTAGTCATCAGAAGGACTGTTAGTTGAGATGGACATGTGTATTATACAGTATATGATATAACAACACTCAGTACGAAGCAAGCAAATCTCTCCCCAGCTCAGCAGCAACTCTCCCTAAACTACCTGATTCAGGAGCAGACTGTGACGAGCATGGCGGTGCCAGGTCTGATATAGACCTGATGATGCTGTGCGGCCATCCAATCACTGTAATGCCACAACCAACATGGCTGTGGCATTACAATGTGTGGCAGACAATCCCTGCATGTTGATTGGCGTTCTGAATAGCACCAAACATGCAGGGCAGGACCCGAGCTCCCGCCGAGCAACCCTGGAAATGAGCTGTGATTTTACTAAGTACGGCAAATGTATTGCTGGCTTTTACTATATCTTTTACTGAATGTTACTGACTTTTTCCGATTTAAAGAAAAATGCTTGTGTTACCCATCATGAATCCAAATGTACTATATTTGTGCCAAATTTATGTTTGACGATTATTTTCCAAACATATTCGCTCATCTCTAGATGGGATGGAGGAAGCAAGCTTGAGTGTTACCCCTTCATCAACACACTATGGACTTGGACCTCATGGAAGCAGCCGACACAAGAGCACCTTCTTGTTGCACTATCGGCAACATGATTCCTGTACTGTTAGGATTAGAAGCAGTGCTGGCTAGTAGGTTGTCACCCTGTTAGATCCATTGTACAAGAGTAAATTTTGCCAGATGCTATCCCCTCTGGAAGAGACGCGCGCATGCTGGAGTATCAAAACGCTTGAAGACAATTTTAAAAGTTGTTTTCACCAAGACAGCACTGAGCCACATGCTGTGTTCTAGACTTCCAACCCCAGGATCATCGAGTTGTCTATGCAAAAACTTTAGGAGCAGCATCAGTATAAGTGACAGAATCAATTTCTGTGAGTACTTTCACATATTTTTTAGACCATCCCATGCACTAGAAGAATAGAGTACAAGTCTGACACATAGTGAACGACTGGAGAGGATGGTGAAGAATTATCTCGAGCTCAATATGATGCCATCAAGATGCCATTTTGGTCCTCAAAAATTGAAGAGTGGCCTAAGCTCACCAGTCACGCCTTGGAGGTTTTGTCATGCACGGCAGCCAGCTTTCTCTCAGAACGTGTCTTCATCTCTGCTGGTGGTGTTCTGATGGATAAGCACATCCGACCACCCAACTTTCATCAAGATGAAAAGTCATGGATCTCCAATAGGCAGACAAGGCGATGATGTAGTTCTCACTGTGCTGCATTGATCTTGTGCTATTGCAGTCTGTGACACCTTAGTCGTGGCTTCTGTGGCTACTGTTGCTACTGCTGCTGATGTTACTAACAAGTGCCTTGGTGGCATAACGACCAGGATGTGTGTGAATCGTTGTTACTTTTACAATTTGCCTTTTTTAAGTACTTAATATTCCTCTTATTCCTCCTCCTTTTGCTTCCTCCTGAGTCAAGACAAGCCACATTTTTGGTAAATGCAGATTCTTATTCGGGTCTCCTTGTTGTTTGTTGTGTTTAGTGGCAGGGGTCTCAGAACTCCATTACACTATTTCTACTCTGGTGAAATTGATGCCACTTTAGTGGTTTGTGCCAATAATTTTCTGAAATATGGAGACTCCAAGTAGGGTCTCCATCTGGTGGGTTGCCTGCAGTGGAAGGGGTCTCAGAGCACCAACATACTATTTCTACTCTGGTGAAATTGGTGCCATTTTAGTGGTTTGTGCCAATAATTTTTTGAAATGTGAAGACTTCAAACTGGATGCATGACATTTTTGCCCAGTCATTTACCTAGGGTGGAGGCATGTATACTGACCGTAATTGAGGCAAGTGAGACCTGCAATTCTGTGGATATTGTTGTGGGGTCTTTTGTGACCTCTTGGATAAGTCATCACTGTGCTATTGGGGTAATTTTGGTTGGCCAACCACTCCTGGGAAGGTTCACTACTGTTCGAAGTTTTCACCATTTGTGGATAATGGCTCTCAGGCTAATTTCACACTTGCGTTTTTAGCGCTGCGCATCGTGCGCCATCGGTCGCATGCACAATGTTCCCCTATCATTAACATGGCGGGTGCAGGGTCTAGCGCTTGCACGTGCTCATCAGCATTTGGCGTGCGCAGCGCATTTTCCAGGTGTGCGCCCAGATGCACTAGACGCTACATGTTGCTTTTTTTTCCGGTCCACCACTTTAAAAAAGCGCGTGCGCACGTGTGGGCACTCTATGCGCCAAAAAGTAGCATTGCTGTCTATGGGGGCGCTGGCGGGCGCGTAGCTGTGCGCTCGTCAGCGCTTGTGTGCATACGCGATTTTAGAGTAAACAATGTCTAGACACTTGTCTAAAACACCCCTCTACACAAGATACATTGTTTGTGAGGAGTGTAGATAAAGGAAGGTGTCTTCAGTGCCAGACAGACCCTTACTCAGACTGCCTGGAGACACTGCAAGCTGAAAAGAGACTGGAAGATCCATCCTGGACCCCTATAAAAGCCTGAAGATCCAGCCTGGACCCTACTACACTGCCTGGAGACACTGCTCCTGGACCCCTACTACAGCCTGCAAAAACAGTGTGGACCCCTACTACACTGACTGGAGACACTGCTCCTGGACCCCTACCACAGCCAGATAAAACAGCCAAGACAGATCCAAACTGCAAGAATGTGAGTATTCTTGAACCAAATGACTGACTGTCCTTTCCAATGTAAAAAGATGTACTCATGCTTTGTATTTTTTTATTGCAGCATGTCTTCTTCTGGATCCAAATATTCACCATCCCGGCAAGAACTGGCCCAAGCAGAGCGTGATGTGAGTATCTTCCTGCCTTTGGGTAAGTATAGCTGCTGAATCTACAAATGGCTAAAATTTGGGTTCCTTTTACAGACATCGTCGGACACGGACATTGAGGAGTCACAGCAGGAGCAGTCGCAGCCGAGTCAAGTCCCGGTGGCGAGACGGAATGTAAGTATATAGCCTTTGAATGTCTATTTTTTTCCATCTTTTTTTTTTCTGAAATATATACAACATTTTAATTTATTTTTTTGTTTTTTCTAGGTTCCACAACGGGACAAGGACCTATATGTGGACAACGAGGCCCTCATCTGCCAGGTCCATGAGCGTGTCCCATTGTGGTCGTGATCCGAAGTACAAGGACAATGTGGTGAGCCGGCGGCTATGGAACGAGGTGGCCGCAGCGTTGATGGATGGCTGGGACAACGCCTCTCAAAACCTCAAAAAGGCGTTTAGTAAGTATTTTCATTCGCTGTAATGCCGCAGTCACTCTTGTTCCAGATGCCACTGATGGGTTTGCTGGTAGATATATTCTACCTGCAAACCCAACAGTGTCATCTGGTTCAACAGTGACTGCCCTGTGTATGCTTTTGCTATATTGTGCATTCTATTGAGTTTTTTATGCTGCAGTCACTCTTGTTCCAGATGGCATTGATGGGTTTGCTGGTAGATATATTCTACTGGCAAACCCAACAGTGTCATCTGGTTCAACAGTGACTGCCCTGTGTATGCTATTGCTATGCTGTGTATTTTTATTTTTTTTATGCTGCATTGACTGCTTGCCATTTTAACTCAGGTGTGTGTGATGACACAGAATTTGCCCTGACTGCATTTTAAATTTTTATTTTATTTTTTTCCTGCAGTGAACAAAGTCTGCACATGATGGCACTCGTTGAAGGACCGCTTCAACACTGAAGTTCGTGCAGAGGGACAGGTTCGCAGTGGTTCAACAGCAAGGGCCAGAAGGAAATATCGCTACTATCACGAGTTGACGCTCCTGAGACCGCTCCTTGCCAGCAGACAGTAAGTTTTACTAAATTTTTTATTTTTCATAATCAGTGCTTTTCTATTCCACAGCTGATGCTTCTTGGAAACGCATTATAGTAATGTTTTTATTTTCTTTCCACAGCACCTGGAGCAGCACCATGCAGCCTGTCCCTGAAGCGATCCTTCCTCGGACGACCTTGGACCCGTTCCAGCCATCCGACAGCCTCGAAGCAACTTGCAGGTCAGCAACACGGACATCTGGTGACCAGGAAGCTGGTCCATCAGGTCTTCCCCTCTCCCAGGTCTCTGCCACTGGTTATGCGGGCACTTCCCGCCAGCGGCAGAGGGCCTTGGAGAGGAATGTCTTGCCCGAGTTTATGCACTTCAGCGAGGCCTTTCATGGCAATATGAAGTCGATGTCAGGCACAGTGGCAAGCGGTTTTTCATTAATGGAACGGGGTTTTACCCACATGGAACACCGCTTCAACTGTGTCGAACAGCGGCTTGATCGCTTGGAGGCCGACCTCAACAGACCAGCTCACCATTTTTTCAGTAAAATTGAATGGGGCATGGCGGAACACCTTAGTCCTGAGCAACAGCTGAGTGTGTTGCAGGCCTGCAACACTACTTACTTGCAGGCTATGCAGCAGAATCAGTACGTGCAGCAGTCAGTGGTTGCATATCCAACTGTGCCACCACTGATTCGCCACACATCACTACCGACTTCTGCTGCATACTAATGCACGGCCACCAGTATTCCGAGTCACCACTACACAACCACAAGTCCGAGTACTGGTGGACACACCACCGTCGCCACCACCATGGCAAGCGCTGCTCCTGTCTGGAGCACCACCACCACAGACACTGGTCCGCAGTCTTGGATTCACGCCACAGCAGTACCTGCTTGGGCCACCGCCCACACTTCTCATTCCAGGAGTACCGCCACCACTCAGCAACAGTTTAGGAGCACAGATGCCACTCCTCCGTCTAGGAGTACCGCCACCACTCAACAACAGTTTAGGAGCACAGATGCCACTTCTCCCTCTAGGAGTACCACCACCACTCAGCAACAGTTTAGGAGCACAGATGCCACTTCTCCGTCTAGGAGTACCGCCACAACTTAGCAACAGTTTAGGAGCACAGATGACACTTCTCCTTGGAACACCGCCACCACTTGTCCTCCTCTGAGCACCGCCACCACTTCTCCTTCTCCTACCACCGTCACTGACACCACAGAGCATGAGGCAGGTGACCGACATTCACTGTTTTATGTACCAAGGCCACGGTCCACCAGCTCAAGGCGGTCACACCGAAGTCGTTCCACGCAAGGGCCTCCTGCCCCCAAAAAGAAAAAAAACAAAACTTTGTTTGTCCATCCCCCCTCTCCTCCTAATGTGTCTCAACCTGCCTCTACTTCTATGTCTGATCTTCCTTCACCCATTACTTTCGTCTCCCCTTCCCCTCGAGCCCCTTCCTTGCTTTCCAGCCGTTCTTCATCTCTGCACACCCCAGAGTATCCAAATCTCCACCTAAATGTAATTCTCAATAAAAATTTGTGGTTCCTGTTTTACAAAGTATGTACTAATCTGCTTTTAGTAAATGTATCCAAATCTCAACCCAAACTTCAGTGGCAATTTCAATGTGTGGTTCCTGTTGTACAAAGTATGTACTAATCTGCTTTTAGTAAATGTATCCAAATCTCCACCCAAACTTCAGTGGCAATTTCAATGTGTGTGGTTCCTGTTGTACAAAGTATGTACTAATCTGCTATTAGTAAATGTATCCAAATCTCCACCCAAACTTCAGTGGCAATTCCAATGTGTGGTTCCTGTTGCACAAAGTATGTACTAATCTGCTTTTATTAAATGTATCCAAATGTCCAAGAAAACGTCAGTGGCAATTACAATGTGTGGTTCCTGTTGTACAAAGTATGCACAAATCTGCTTTTATTAAATGTATCCAAATCTCCACCAAAATGTCAGTGGCAATTACAATGTGGGGTTCCTGTTGTACTAAATAAATGTGCAAATCTGCTTTTAGTAAATCCGGTTTGATTAATGTGTCTTTCGCCGCCTACACACACTGCACCGTACACACACTGCGCCGTACACTTTTCGTTTTGGACTACACATCACTCCAGGAATGTCACATGTTTCTTGTGTCTTTCATGGAGATATTTGTAGTCCAAAACAAAAATATATGACTTGTATTTTTTCCACCAGTGTCTCTGTCTACTAATATTGCACATATTGAATAGAGGATGGTGTTGAGTGCAAGGCATAGCTATTTTACCTTGCCAGGTATCCTAAAAAGTTAAATGAGTCTGGTGTGTTTATAACATCATTTGACTTTGTGATACAAGGCCAGGGATTCTAGATATACCTTGTAATTAACCACATTCTCTGTTCAATGTGTCTTGAATAAACTGAGGAGATGATGGTGAAAATACACGTTAGGCCGGCGTCACACTGGCGAGTTTGATGCGAGTTAGTTGCACGACTTTCTCTCATCAACACCCGGCACGGCCGCCCGCTCTCGGACCCGAGTGTGCAGCTGCATGTATTTCTATGCCACCGCGCACTCGGGTCCGAGAGCGGGCTGCCATGCCGGGTGTTGACCCGCCTTATGTACAATCCCCTGGCCTTGTATCATTACTATCTCACCTTGGGCAGGTGAATACACATGAGTTTTCACCTGCAGCGTCGCTTCAGTCTGCATTTATTTCAAGCATACTGTAGCGATGCTGCAGTTTATATCTCATGTTTATTCACCTGGCCAGGCGTGATAAATTCTGAAGTGAGGATGTGTTATTTGGGGCATCACCACTTCAGCATCCTGGGTATTGTAGAAGATGTATAATCTTTATCATCTCTCCAGTGTGCGTTCAAAATCAAGTCACAGTGATGATACTACAAATAATATTTATAGTCACATGGTCAGGTATATCACATGTAATAAAGAGTGACGGATGATAGTGCATCCCCAAATCACTATTTGTACATCAGGCCAGGTGACACAAATATTTATTTTATCTCCACCGTCGCTGCAAATGGAACCAAAACTGGAGAGATGATAAAGGTCATACAACTTGTGTGTGTGTGGATGTATAGTCACCTGGTCAGGGTTACTAGTAAATTCATGATGCACAAAAAACACAGCATCATGAATTCACTGGTAAACCTAGCCAGTTGATTATTGTATTAGAGTGTAAAAAAAAACACAGACTGCACTCGGTACAGGTATAAACACAGGTATTTTATTAACATAGAGACAAGAAGGTATTTGATTAACATACAGACAAGAACACTTTTTTTTACACCATTTGTTCTTGCCATTCCACCCGTCCTACATCTGACATGAAGTAGGCTGCAAATTGGTCCCTCATTTTGCCAACTTCAACAGAAGACCTGAGAGGGTGCTGAGTGAAATCAGGCAATGGGTTAGGAGCTGCATCATCAAGTTCAAAGTTTGGGTGCTCTTTAGACATAACAAAATTATGTAGCACCACACATGCCTTCACCACTTCATCCACTGTTTCCAGTTTCAGATGAATAACTGTGCCCAGAATGCACCATCTGGAAACAAGTATACCGAAGGCACACTCTACAGTTCTTCTTGCCCTGGTCAGCCTCTAATTGAATATTTTTTTGGTGTGGTCCAAGTCCGGCTGGAGGAGGGTTTTAGCAGGTGTTGGCTCATCTGGAAAGCCTCATCCTCAACCATGACAAATGGCAGTGGTGGACCTTCGGTGTGGGGAAGAGACCGTGGCATGGGGATATTGAACTGGTTTCCATACAGCCTCCTGCCCATGTCCGAGTTCATTTCCACGGCCAAATGCCCCAATGTCCACTGCAACAAACATACAGTCTGCATCAGCAATGGCCATGAGAACTGTAGAGAAGTACTTTTTGTAATTGTAGTACTTCGAGCCTGTTCTTTTTGGTTTGATGATTAGTGTTGAGCGATACTGCTCGATATCTAAAAATATCGGATCGGAATGGTATCGCCGATATCACTAAATATCGCCGATATCCGATTCCGATACCGGAAGTCCCATGTAAGTCTATGGGAACAAAATATCGCAACTAAAAAAACCTTTATTTCCTTGTAAACACTAAATATACACACATAGAATACATATATATATATATACATGTCATTGTGACATATATATATACATATATGTATAGTTTATACACTTCTACATAGTAAAATATCCTCTGATTCAATTGCGGGGTAAAGCCGGCTTCTGTGAAAAGACAGAAGCACCCGACATGAAATGACACTTGGTGTACATAGGGTTAACCATGTCTTTTCATGTCGTTTGCAATCTGATTTGCACAAACAATTACATCAGTCTATGTTTGCAAAATTTCACACCTGTAGGGGTTAATTAAAGGTGTAAATTCGTTGTAAAAAAAACGGACTTTTTTGCTACGAATTTACACCTTTAATTAACCTCTACAGGTGTGAAATTTTGCACACTTACACTCATGTAATTGTTTGTGCAAATCAGATATCAAACTACATGAAAAGACATGGTTAACTCTATGTAAACCAAGTGTCATTTCATGTCGGGTTCTGCATTTTCACAAAAGCCGGCAATTGAATTAGCGGCTATTATACTATGTAGAAGTGTATGAACTATAAATAATATATATATATATATGTGTCACAAATTTAATGACATGTATATATATATATGAGGTGTAAGATTGCTGAAAAAAAATGCGTGGGCTCCCGCCCTATTTTCGCAACCAGACAGACAAAGCCAGTGAGTGGGGGCAGATAATAATAGCCCAGAGAGGGACCATTATTTTTGCCCCCCCCGGCTACTAACATCTGCCCCCAGACACCCCAGATAGGGCAAATCTCTAATTAGATTTGCCCTTTCTGGCACTTTGCCCGTCTATTCCCATTGCCCTGTAGCGGTGGCGAATGGGTTAATAAGGGGTTAAAATTACCTTGCAATTGAAAGGTCACTTTAAGCCAGGTTAATAATTGAGAGCTGTCAATTAGACAACTATCAATTATTAATCCTATTGTATGAAAGAAAAATCAAACACACACACTTTAATAAAAAAGAAGTTTAATGAAATAATCACACAGTTTTTGACCATATTTTATTTTCCTGCTAAAACCATTTCCTGTAATAAAAATAAAATAATAAAGCAAAATTATTCTTACCAATCCGATGTACAGTCAGGTCCCACGGTGTAATCCTTCAGAAAGGGTTAATGTTTACTGCAGGGACCGCAGCTAATGCTGCAGCCTCACAGTAAACCCCCAAATGAATGAGTTCCTCTCCTGGCTGACAGGAGAGGAAGTGGAAAGCTTAATTATTTTGCTTTCCATTTTCACTTCAGGTCAGCCAGGGACACAATCAGTGACGTCAGAGGAAACTGGTTAACAAAAATAGGGGATGCCCTCGAAAAAAATTGGCGTGGGGTCCTCCCTATTTTTGTTAACCAGCCAGATGAAGCAGACCGCTGAGGCCTGGATTTTCAGGCTGTTAAGGAGCCAAGATCCATGGACCTTGCCAGCCTGATAATACCAGGCCACAGCAGTCTGCATATCTTGGCTGGTTAACAAAATAGGGGATCCCCTCGAAAAAAAATGGCGTGGGGTCCCCCCTATTTTTGTTAACCAGCCAGATGAAGCAGACCGCTGAGGCCTGGTTTTTCAGGCTGTTAAGGAGCCAAGATCCATGGACCTTGCCAGCCTGATAATACCAGGCCACAGCAGTCTGCATATCTTGGCTGATTAACAAAAATAGGGGATCCCCTCGAAAAAAATTGGCGTGGGGTCCCCCCTATTTTTGTTAACCAGCCAGATGAAGCAGACCGCTGAGGCCTGGTTTTTCAGGCTGGTAAGGATCCAATATCCATGGACCTTGCAAGCCTGATAATACCAGGCCACAGCAGTCTGCTTAGCTTGGCTGGTTAACAAAAATAGGGGATCCCCTCGAAAAAAAAACAGCGTAGGGGTCCCCCTATTTTTGTTAACCAGCCAAGTAAAATGCAGACTGCTGCGGCCTGGTATTAAAAGACTGTCAAGGCCCATGGATTTTGGCCCTCAACAGCCTGATAATACCAGGCTACAGCAGCCCCACATTTGGCGCATCAAAAGATGTGCCAATTGTGGCACTTTACCTAGCTCTTCCCACTTGCCCTGTAGCGGTGGCAAGCGGGGTAATAAGGGGTTAATGTCACCGTTGATTGCACGGTGACAATAAGCCCGGTTAATAATGGAGAGGCGTCAATAAGACACCGATCCATTATTAATCCCAAAGTTATTAAATGCATAAAAAAAAGACAAAGCAAGAAAAAAGTATTTTAATGAAATAAAAGAGACAACACAGTTTTCATTTCTTTTATTGTACTCTCATTCCTGCGACGCCATCGATCTCCTGTAAAAAAAGAAAAAAAACAAACCAACAGTATACCACCTGTCCGACGCAGTCCATAGTAACGACTGTCCCACGACGATCCAGCTCTGCTACATCGCAATGACAGGCAGAGCCTGTCATCGCAACGCAGCACAGCTAATTACCTGCTTCCCCGGCGGTGACGTCATCGGACTGACTGCTTTACGGCCGGGATTACCCAGCAGTCACTGCAGTTATCGCGAGAAACTGCATGTGACCGCCGGGGAAAGATGATGGCGGCCATGAAGCAGTCCAGGCCGTGACCGCCGGAGATCTTCTGCCAGGTAAGTGCCGCTGACTCCTGACAGACCCGACCGACGGACACTGACAGTGACAGACCCGACCGACGGACACAGACAGTGACAGTGACAATCCCGATTCCGGTATCCGATATGACGAAAATATCGGTATTCGGAATCGAAAGCCCGATACAGCTAATATCGGCCGATACCGATATTTGCAGTATCGTATCGCTCAACACTATTGATGATGCAGATGTGTTTCCCATCAACTGCTCCCAAACAGTTGGGGAAATTGCAGGTTGTCCAGAATTTTCCAGCTATTTCTAGCCACTTTTTTGTGGTGGGCAGGGGCATAAACTCTGGACAGAGAACATTCCACAATGCCCGGCAGGTGTCCACAACAGTTCCTGACAAGGTGGAGATACCAATCCTCTACTGGAAGTGAAGTGAAGAGAGGCTCTCTCCAGTAGCAAGGAATCTTTGAAAGAAAAACAATATATATTATTGTATATTTTTTTTTAAACATTTAACTAAAGAGAAAAAAAAATACATGGCATACAAATAATTCTGCAGGTCTTTGTTTACTAGATGGCAGAACAATAATTCTGGCAGCTTTGGAATACTACATGGCAGAACAAATAAAATGATGCAGGCATTGGTTTAGCAATATTACATACCATAATGTCACCAGGAGTCTTTCCTCCGGAGGAATCGCCCGACGGAGCTGTGTGTCCTGTCTCCGGAAGAATTGTTGTACCCGAGCAAGTAAATCCATGAAGCTTTCTTGTGACATCCGGGTATAGTCGGTAAATTTCTCGGGGTTTGCCTGCAGCTCGCTATAGAGGGTGTGTTACGCTCCAAGGCTCTCCCGGAGTTCAACAATGGGATGTACCCACAAACACCGCAGCTGACGTCTTCACTATCTCTCTCTCTCTCCCTTTCTTCATGGCAAGCCACTGCATAAGCCTGAGCCATCGCAATGTCCAGATCCAAGTTGAAGTCGAAAATCTTCCAGCGCAGATCCGTGTCACAAAAGGAAATGCAAGCAAATGTGAAGAATGGCTGTGAACAGGCTCTATATAAAGATTTCACATAAGACACGCCCACTGGAGTCCCATTGGTGGAGTCAGTTGTAAGAATTTTTCAAGGATTTTCCTCCTGTGAAATGCGCCGAAAAAACGCAAACGCATGCAAAAACGCTTGAAATCGCATACAATCGCTGTGTTTTTTTTCAGCAATGCGCACACTTATGCGACTAAATATCGCAGCGATTACAAGCGTTTGCACACTTTTTTTCATGCGTTTTATGTGCGCTCGAAACGCAGCGCTAAAAAACGCAAGTGTGAAAGTAGCCTCACTGTGGCTCGCTGGAGTCCCCAAGCTTTAGAAATGGCTTTATAACCTTATCTAGACTGAAAGATCTTAATTACTTTGATTATCATTTTTTCCAAGATTCTTTAGATCGTGACTTGACATCTAGCTTTTGAAGCTTTTTTGTTTTACTTCACTTTGTCAGGTAGGTCCTATTGAAATGATTTCTTGATTGAGAGCAGGTGTGACAATAATCAGGTCTGGGTGTTGCTAAGGAGTTTGAACTCAGCTTCCCAAAGATGTGATAAATCAGTTAGTTTATGTTTTAAAGGGGGCATCACTTTTTTACATATAGCCCTTTAGGTTTAGGTTTCTTTTTCCCTTAATAATAGAGACCTTCATTTAAAAACTGCATTTTAGTTTAAGTGTGAGAAACATGTAAAAGAATAGTACAGGTGCATCTCACAAAATTAGAATATCATCAAAAAGTTAATTTATTTCAGTTCTTCAATACAAAAAGTAAAACTCATATATTAGATAGAGTTATTACAAACAGAGTGATCTATTTCAAGTGTTTATTTCTGTTAATGTTGATGATTATGGCTTACAGCCAATGAAAGCCCGAAAGTCTTTTTCTCAGTAAATTAGAATACTTTATAACACCAGCTTGAAAAATTATTTCAAAATCCGAAATGTTGGCCTACTGAAATGTACATTTAGTAAATGCACTCAATGCTTGGTCGGGGCTCCTTTTGCATCAATTACTGCATCAATGTGGCGTTGCATGGAGGTGATCAGTCTGTGGCACTGCTGAGGTGTTATGGAAGACCAGGTTGCTATGATAGCAGCCTTCAGCTCATCTGCATTGTTGGGTCTGTTGTCTCTCATCTTCCTCTTGACAATACCTCATAAATTCTCTATGGGGTTAAAATCAGTCAAGTTTTCTGTCCTATCAAGCACAGTGATACTGTTGTTTTTAAACCAGGAATTGTTACTTTTTGCAGTGTGGACAGGTGACAAGTCCTGCTGGAGAATTAAATTTCCATCTCCAAAAAGCTTGTTGGCAGAAGGATGCATGAAGTGGTCTAAAATTTCCTGGTAGACTTTGGTCTTGATAAAACAGAGTGAACCTACACCAGAAGATGACATGGCTCCTCAAACCATCATTGATTGTGGATACTTCACACTAGACCTTGGAAATCAAGGTCCCAGAGTATTGAGGAAGAGTGGAGAGACAGACAATCCAAGCTTCTTGAGGTCTAATGTGAAGTTTCCACAATCAGTGATGTTTTGGGAGCTAGGTCATCTGCTGGTACAGGTACACTGTGTTTTATCAAGGTTCTTCCCTTCAAGTAAATAGGCAGGTAATGGGGCAGTGATGGTGTGGAGAAGCCCGGGCTGTGGGTGCTGACAGGGCACCGGGTCCGGAACTGCTGGGGCCAAACCTTCTGTTGCAGGAGGTAAAGAGTTTGGAGACACACAGAAGAAGCAGAGTGTTATGTTTTGGTAGCTGAGGAGAGTAAGCAAAAACGGCAATACACCAGAGAGGCTGGAACCTATTGGATTGCAGTAACCTGAACTAACCACACAAGTAGAGGTAGCCGTGGAGCGTTCCTACGTTGATCACACGACGTCTACCACCTAAATCAGTTCTCTGGTGTAACAAAACTAAGCCGCAGCCACTGAAAAAAAAGGAAAAAGCAAATGAACAAACAACAGTGGCTCCAGATAAACTGAGAGGAGCACAAGCCCCCCGGAGGGGACCTGGCTGACCTCCACAGAAGTGCAGGTAACAATGCAAAAAGCAAGCACAAAAATAAAAGCAGAAAATATCTTATCTGATAGCAGGACATGCAGGCAAGACTCAGCAAGCTTCCAAATGAACCAGGAACCACAATTGAGACAAGAACAATTGATCACTGGCAACCATCATGGGAGGGAACCTCCCTTATATCAGATCAGTCCGTGATCCCAGATTGCCATTCCTCACTGAAATGTTTAGTACTGTCAGTAACCACCAGAGGGAGCCTCTGCTCAGAAACCATTTTTAGCACATTCATAATAGTACCCACCCCTTGAGGAGGGGTCACCGAACCCTCACTTGTGCAACCAGGTCAATCAGGATGAGCTCGGTGATAGGCACGGATCAGTCTCCTAGCATGGATGTCCGAAGCAAACACCCAAGAATTGTCCTCCTGACCATAACCTCTCCACTTAACCAAATACTGGAGTTTCTGTCTAGAAAAACGAGAATCCAATATTTTCTCAACCACATACTCCAGATTGCCCTCAACCAAAACAGGGTCAGGAGGCACACTGTAACGCTGGTATTGTCTGTACTTTGTTTTCCAGCGTTACTTTGCATGTCTTTGCTTTAACCCTTCTGCTCCTTTCCCCCTAACCAGCTGGGATACTGTTGTCTGTTACCTGTATGGATGCTGCTCAGTTCCCAGCTCTGCTGCGTAGCCGTACTTGCGTGAGTGTCTCCGCTGCGTTGCATGACCACCCGCATGTGCGGTCCCTGGCCTGCTGTAGAAGCCATCCGTAGGTTGCAAAGTCCTCTGCAGTGGTGCATGACTTACTACGTGTGTGGCAGCAGTCACTGTCAGGTGTCCCTCTGTGATGAGTTGTCTGGCTCTGCATAGGGGGCGCGGCCCACACCTGTCCTGCTTTTATGAGGATTGGGTGTGCACTAGAATTGCTGCTCCAGCCTATCGCTGTGAAGCAGCTCATATATAAAGTTCCCCAGCCCTGTGGGGCGTTGCCAGAGCTTTGCATTGAGCCTGCATTGAGTTCCTGAACCTAGCCGTGTGTGTTTGTGTGTTCAGCTCCTGCTCTGAGTACGATCAGTTCTGTAGAGCTGATTTCCTTTGTCCTGTCTTGTGTTTCCGCCTATGCTGGGGGCTGAGTACCCAGATCGCCCTTCCTGGAGGCTGCATATCCAGGCCTGTTCCTGTTGTATCTTGTTCCCTGAATCCCTGATCCTGGATCTATCCCGGTACCTGAATGTCTGAACTTTATCTTGTGTTTCCACCTATGCTGGGGACTGAGTACCCAGATCGCCCTTCCTGGAGACTGCATATCCAGGCCTGTTCCTGTTGTATCTTGTTCCCTGAATCCCTGATCCTGGATCTATCCTGTACCTGACTGTCTGAACTGTGTCCTCTGTGTTATGTTCCTGAGGTCCTTCTGTGTCCTGAACCCTGTGCCAGTGACTGTGATTCTTTGCTATATAACCTGAGTTCATCTTGGAAGGAGGAGTCCGGTGTGTTTGCTGAGTTTCTGTTACTCTGTGCTCAGCTTCTGTGCAATTCCCGCCCAGCTCCCGTTGAGCCCGGCGGGGCTTGCACCAGACCGCTGGGGTTCCTTTTCAGGTCGCTGCCAGATGTCCGATGCCTGATGACCATGGCCAGATGTCCGATGCCTGATGACCATGGCCTGATGTCCGATGACCACTTCCAGATGTCCGGATCCTATCCTCCCTGCCTGATGTCCGGAGCCTGCCGATCGTTGCCAGATGTCCGGAGCCTGCCGATCGTTGCCAGATGTCCGGAGTCCGATGCCAGTGTTCTGATGTTCCTGTGTTCCAGTCCGTGTTCCTGTGTTCCAGTCCGTGTTCCTGTGTTCCAGTCCGTGTTCCTGACTCCCTGTGATCCAATCCGTGTTCCTGATGTCCTGTCCGTGTTACTGACTCCCTAATATCCAATCCGTGTTCCTGATGTCCTGTCCGTGTTACTGACTCCCTGAGATCCAATCCGTGTTCCTGATGTCCTGTCTGTGTTCCTGACTCCCTGAGATCCAATCCGTGTTCCTGATATCCTGTCCGTGTTCCTGTGTCCCTGAGATCCAATCCGTGTTCCTGATATCCTGTCTGTGTTCCTGAGTACCTGAGATCCAGTCCGTGTTCCTGATGTCCCGATGTCCTGCCGGTTCATCTGTGGTCTACCCTGTGATGACGTCTGTCCTGGGTCAGTGTCTGATGTTCTCCTGCTGAGCCTGTGCTACGCCTGAGGCCTGAGAGAGAGGCCATACTAGTATGCCTGTGCCAGATAATCCTGGACTGCATCTACCCGTGATGACCCCGCCATCGTCTGAAGTCTGTCTGAGGTCAGTGTCTGATGTTCTCCTGCTGAGCCTGTGCTACGCCTGAGGCCTGAGAGAGTGGCCGCCCAAGTATGCCCGTGCCAGATAACCCTGGACTGCATCTACCCGTGATGTCCTCCTGCATTCGTCTGTGATCCTGAGACGTGTCCCCTTCTCTGATGTGCGGAATCGGGAGCCCGGCATTATGTTCTGTTTATGTACTGTGTGTTTCTTTAAGTAAACTTTATGTTTCTTCATACCTGAAGTTGTGCGGTGTTGTCTAGTCCTGCAGGTCGCCATCTTGCCCACATGCTCAGCTGCCACAGATCCCGGTCGCTGCCCTCCCCTAGTCCGGGCAGGCCCGGGTCTCCCTCTGTGGTCCAGTGGGTCCACATTCTCTTACCATCTGGGACGCATGCCTCATGTCGTCGTGGACTGGCGGCGTGGGAGCATTGGCTAGTTAGGCAAGCTATGCCATGTCCGAACGCCCCGCAGCCGTGGGAAGCGTAACCCGCAGCCATAGGAACCACTGGCTCGACAAACCTCTTCAATAAGGACTTGTGGAACACGTTATGGATCTTAAATGTCCCTGGAAGAAGCAAACGGAAGGAAACAGGATTAAGAATCTCCATGATCTTATAAGGTCCAATGAACCTAGGCTTAAACTTTGGAGATGCAACCCTCATAGGGATATTTCTTGAGGACAACCAAACCAAGTCCCCCACTTTAAACCGAGGACCATCAGTCCTATGCTGGTTGGCAAACCGTTGGGCCTTCTCCTGAGAGAGAGAGACAACCTCTCCACTACCTGGTCCCAAATCTGCTGCATTCGCTCCACAACAGAGTCAACACCCGGACAGACAGAAGCCTCCGCCTGTCCCGAAGAAAATCGAGGGTGAAACCCAAAATTGCAGAAAAATGGAGACATCAAGGTGGCAGAGCTAGCCCTATTATTAAGAGCAAACTCAGCCAAAGGCAAAAAAGAGACCCAGTCATTTTGATCAGCAGACACAAAACATCTCAAATAAGTCTCCAAGGTCAGGTTTGTTCTCTTGGTTTGTCCATTGGTCTGAGGATGAAAAGCAGAGGAGAAAGATAACTGAACACCAAGTTTAGAACAAAATGTCCTCCAAAATCTGGAAACAAACTGGACTCCTCTGTCAGACACAATGTTCTCCGGAATGCCATGTAACCGAACCACGTGTTGAAGGAACAAAGGCACCAATTCGGAGGAGGAAGGTAACGTAGGTAATGGCACAAGATGTATCATCTTGGCAAACCTATCACAGATTACCCAGATAACGGTCATTCTCTGAGAAACAGGGAGGTCGGAAATAAAATCCATAGAGATATGGGTCCATGGCCTCTTGGGCACAGGTAATGGCATTAACAAACCACTAGAGCGAGAGCAAGGTTTGGAGCGAGAGCAAGTCCCACAGGACTGCACAAATTCCCTGGCGTCACGAAACAAAGTAGGCCACGAAAAGGACCGACTCACCAAGTCTCTGGTACCAAAAATCCCGGGATGACCAGCCAAAGCGGAACAATGAATCTCAGACATCACACTCTTCTTCCACTGGTCTGGGAAAAACAATTTCCCAATAGGGCAGCGCTCAGGTTTATCCTCCTGACACCCTTCCAGAGCCAGTCTCAAATTGGGCGAGAAGGCGGAAAGAACTACACCCTCTTTCAAAATAACAGTAGGATCAGATAACTCAGGAGAGTCCACAAAGAAACTCCTCGAGAGGGCATCCGCCTTAACATTCTTAGTGCCAGGAAGAAAAGAAACCACAAAATTAAAACGTGTGAAAAACAAGGCCCACCTGGCCTGTCTAGGATTAAGACGCTTGGCTGATTTGAGATAATGGTCCGTGAGGACCACCACCTGATGTTTGGCTCCTTCCAGCCAATGTCTCCACTCTTCAAAGGCCCACTTCATGGCCAATAACTCCCGATTACCCACGTCATAATTACGTTCAGTTGGAGAAAATTTTTGAGAGAAAAAGGCACAAGGGTTACTCTTAGAGGTCTCTGGATCTCTTTGGGACAAAACGGCACCTGCACCAATGTCAGAGGCATCAACCTCCACCTGAAACGGTAGAGAAACATCAGGCTGCCGTAGAACAGGAGCAGAAGTGAATCGCTGCTTAAGTTCCTGAAACGCAGAGACTGCCTCAGGAGGCCAATTCACCACATCAGAACCCTTTTTGGTCAAATCAGTCAATGGTTTAACAATACCGGAGAAATTACCAATAAATTTACGATAAAAATTGGCAAAACCCAAAAATCTCTGAAGAGCCTTTAATGAAGTAGGTTGGACCCAATCACAGATGGCCTGAACCTTGACCGGGTCCATTTCAACAACAGACGGAGACAAAATGAATCCCAGAAATGAGACCTTCTGTACGCCAAAAAGACACTTTGATCCCTTCACATACAGTGCATTCTCTCTCAAAATCTGGAACACAGTCCGAACATTTTTCACATGAGAGTCCCAGTCATTGGAAAAAATCAAGATATCATCCAAATAAACAAACAGAAATTTATCCACAAAATCCCTGAAAATATCATTCATGGAGATTGGAAGACGGAAGGAGCATTAGTGAGCCCAAAGGGCATCACTAGGTACTCAAAATGCCCCTCTGGGTATTAATCGCCGTTTTCCATTCATCCCCATGCTTAATGCGAATAAGGTTATACGCCCCCCTGAGGTCAAGCTTGGTAAACCAACTAGCACTTTTCACCCTGGAAAACAGGTCAGAAATCAAGGGTAACGGATATTGTTATTTCACAGTGATCTTATTCAAGAGACGATAATCAATACACGGCCTCAATGAACCATCCTTTTTGGCCACAAAGAAAAGACCAGCACCCAAGGGTGAAGAGGATGGTCTGATATGACCCTTCTCAAATGACTCCTTTATATAAGATCGCATAGCATCGTGTTCAGGTACAGACAAGTTAAAAAGGCGAACTTTAGGAAATTTACCACCAGGCACTAATTCAATAGCGCAATCATAGCTCCTGTGAGGGGGCAAGGATGCAGATTTACTTTCACTAAAAACATCCGAAAAATCAGTCAAAAAGTCAGGAACATCCTGAGACTGGGGAGAGGCAGAAAAAACAGGAGTGTCGGCATTAACACATTGGCTGCCCCAACTGGTCACAGACACAGATTTCCAATCAAAATAGGATTATGAGCAGGGCCGCCATCAGGGCATTACAGCCCTGACTGGCGTATGGGGCCCGATCAGCAGAGGGGCCCGCACCGGGCCCCGTCACCTACCGATCGGGCCCCACAGCCCCGCCCCCAGCGGCAGGATTCTGTCCAGGACGCAGGTTCAGTTACTCTATTACCGTGCGGGCCCGCACGGTAATAGTTAACGCTGCCAGCCAATCGGAGGCTGGCAGCTCACGTCAGCGCGCACGTCGCCGGCACCTGACGTCATTGTCAGTTGCCGGCGAGTGCGCGCTTTCTCTTCAGTGTGGATCCCTCGCCGCTGGAACGCGGCAAGGTAAGGAGAAAGGGTTTTTTTTTTTTAATGTTGCAAGCGGCAAAGCTGGAACCCCGGCAGAATGAAGACGGGGCAGGACTGGGGGCAGAATGAAGACGGGGCAGGACTGGGGGCAGAATGAACACGGGACAGGACTGGGGGCAGAATGAACACAGGGCAGGACTGGGGGCAGAATGAAGACGGGGCAGGACTGGGGGCAGAATGAATACGGGGCAGGACTGGGGGCAGAATGAAGATGGGGCAGGACTGGGGGCAGAATGAAGACGGGACAGGACTGGGGGCAGAATGGAGACGGGGCAGGACTGGGGGCAGAATGGAGACGGGGCAGGACTGGGGGCTGAATGGAGACGGGGCAGGACTGGGGGCTGAATGAAGATGGGGCAGAATGAAGACCGGGCTGGACTGGGGGCAGAATGGAGGCAGGGCAGGATAGAGACGGGGCAGGACTGGGGCAGAATGGAGACGGGGCAGGACTGGGGGCTGACTGAAGATGGGGCAGGACTGGGCAGAATGGAGATGGGCAGAATGAAAACGGGCAGGACTGGGGGCAGAATGGAGATGGGGCAGGACTGGGGCAGAATGGAGACGGGGCAGGACTGGGGGCTGACTGAAGATGGGGCAGGACTGGGCAGAATGGAGATGGGCAGAATGAAGACGGGGCAGGACTGGGGGCAGAATGGAGATGGGGCAGGACTGGGGCAGAATGGAGACGGGGCAGGACTGGGGGCTGACTGAAGATGGGGCAGGACTGGGCAGAATGGAGATGGGCAGAATGAAGACGGGGCAGGACTGGGGGCAGAATGGAGATGGGGCAGGACTGGGGAAGGATAGAGATGGGGCAGGACTGGGGCAGAATGGAGACGGGGCAGGACTGGGTGCAGAATGGAGACGGGCAGGACTGGGGGCAGAACGGAGACTGGACGGGGAAGGATGGAGACTGGGCAGGAATCAGGATGGAGAAGGGGCAGAATGTAGATGGGGCAGGACGGGGGCAGAATGGAGATGGGGCTGGACTGGGGGCAGAATGGAGATGGGGCATGACTGGGGGAAGAATGGAGACTGGATGGAGACTGGGCAGGAATAAGGATGGAGACAGGGCAGGAATCAGCATGGAGACGGGGCAGGACTGGGGGCAGAATGGAGACGGGGCAGGACTGGGGGCAGAATGGAGACTGGACGGGGAAGGATGGAGACTGGGCAGGAATCAGCATGGAGACGGGGCAGGAATCAGGATGGAGACGGGGCAGAATGGAGACTGGGCAGGAATCAGGATGGAGATGGGGCAGAATGGAGACTGGGCAGGAATCAGAATGGACACGGGGCAGAATGGAGACTGGGCAGGAATCAGCACGGAGACGGGGCAGGATGGAGATGGGGCAGAATTGGAGACACTGGGGGCAGGATGGAGACTGGGCAGGATTGGAGACACTGGGGGCAGGATTGGACATACAGACAGGGGGCTGAATGAAAGACATGAGGCCAGAATGGAGACACTGGGGGCAGAATGAAAGTCATGGAGGCATTATTGGAGACACTGGGGGCAGGATGGAGAAGGGGCAGGATTGGAGACACTGGGGCAGGATGGAAAAGGGGCATGATTGGAGACACTGGGGGCATGACTGGAGACACTGGAGGCATGATTGGAGACACTGGGGGGCATGATTGGAGACACTGGGGGCATGATTGGAGACACTGGGGGCATGATTGGAGACACTGGGGGCAGGATTGGAGGCACTGGTGGCAGAATTGGAGACACTGGGGGCAGGATAAAAGACATGGAGGCAGGGTTGGAGACAGATGGGGCAGGATGGGGAGATCATATGGGGCAGAATGGATACTCATGAGGACGGGATGGGAGAACATATGGCTGAAGCCAGGAATGAGACACACAGGGCCAGGATGGGGGATATTATTACAATAGGGGCTAATTAAGGGATATTATTACTGCAGTGATGTATTTTATTTTTTTTGAGTAAACTGTTTTAAATGGGGGAAGGTCCTGTTACTGTGCAGAGTGACACTATGTCACCTTTTTTTTCATCTGGTGTAGTTTAGAAGTTGGGAAAAAAATAAGTAATGTGTTCTGCAATCAGGCTCTAGATAACTGTGTTATTTCCTGCAGAGACGAGCCCTGGCAGGAAGAAGTGATGGCGGTCTATGCTGGATGAAAGATGAAAAGCAAAGATGAAGGACTTCACCTAGAGACGTCACTGGTGAGTCAGTGTTACTTGTACACTGACACTATACACTGTATACAGAGCTCCTGTGTACAATGTCACCGGTGATTACTGTATTACCTGTACACAGACACTGCATACTAAGTACAGATCTCCTGTGTAGAATGGCACTTATGGTGATAGTATTGTGTTTTTTTTTTTTATTACTGATCAGTATTGTAGTATTCAGTCACTATGTGATGGTAATATATGGTCTGGTCATGGTGTGGCGGTATTTGTTCCTTGTATGTGCTATTATTCGGTCACTGTGTGGTGGCAATATGTGGTCTGGTCATGGTGTTGCGGTATTTGTTCCTTGTATGTGATATTATTTGGTCACTTTGTGGTGGTATTATATGGTCTGGTGGTATTTGTTCCTTGTAGGTGATATTATTAGATCACTGTCGTGGTAATATGTGGTCTGGTGGTATTTGTCCCTTGTATGTGGTGTTATTGGTCATTTTAAAAATTGAAAAATAAATAAAAATATACCTAAATTGTATTGGATATTTTAACAAATATTTAATAGGTTACAGTAGAGTAGAGCCCGGCCAAAAGTGTCCATCGTGTTATGGTGGCAGCTTAAAAAATCTTTTGGCCAAAACTAGATCTGCTGGCTATATGTGTGATCTGGTGATGGGAACTGTTAATGTGTGATTGGTGAGAAGTGGAGTTTTTCCAAGAGAGAGCGGTGGGACTGTGGACAGTTCGAGGGGTGGAGGCGGGGCTGTGGTGGATCCTGGGCGGAGTCTTAAGGGGGCCCCGAAAATTTTGCCAGTATGGGGCCCCGAAATTCCTAGTGGCAGCCCTGATTATGAGACTGTAACCAAGGGAAACCTAGTACAATAATGTAATGTATGTAGTACAGTTCATATAGCGTCTTGTGCTTGGGTGCGATGAACATACATGAGACACAGGTTTGATATAGAAAAGTCCTGTATTACTTCATACAAGTTGGCAGAAATAGTCACACAGTTTGCAGACACAGAAACAGGAGACACAGCAGGCCAGAGTAATCCAAGCTCAGCAATCACTCTCCAATACAGATTCAGGATCTTCTTCTCTGTTACCGTAAGTCCATGCAAACGTGGGTCTTTCAAAGAGCAGGGTTCAGAGTCCACAAGTGCTTCAGAGTTCCTCAGTAGGAATAGCTGGAGTACAAGGTCCAAGGCTTACAGGAGTCAAGTCACAGGTTCACTGCAGGCTAGATTCTGAAGCACTGATTGCTCAGCTGTGGCTGCTTAAGAAGCAAAGGAGAGAATCAGGGCGGGAACATGCAAGCTGGAAACTCCATTTTGACTGAGGGCAAGATAGCTGCAGCAAGACAGAAAGTAAAATGGCTGACGAACAAACTGAGTTTCAGGAATATATACATAGAACCTTACATTACTCCCCCCTTAAGGACAACCTCCGGATGACCTCAGACCAGGCTTGTGTGGGTACCTCTGATGAAACTGACGGAGCAAGCGAGGAGCATTAACGTTATTGACCGGTTCCCATGAGTTGTCCTCCACTGGGTAGCCCTGCCATTTAATCAGATATTGTAACTGATTTCTATACAACCTGGAATCTAAAATCCTTTCCACCACAAATTCTTCCTGACCATCGACTAGCACTGGGTCAGGGCAAGGAGAGGAACGTCCAGGAAACGTATTGGGTGTCGCAGCCTTTAGTAGGGATACATGAAAGACAGGGTGGATTCTCATAGTTCTGGGCAGTTGAAGACGACAAGCAACGGCACTTATAATTTTACTGATTTTATAGGGTCCAATGTACTTATGTCCCAACTTAGACGATGGAATCCTTAACTTAAGATTTCTGGTTGACAGCCAGACCAAGTCTCCTACCTTGAAAGCTGGTGCAGGTTTACGAAATTTATCTGCTGCTTTCTTGTACCTTTCTTGAGCCGATTCCAGATTTTCCTTTAGAAGATCCATATTCTTCTGTAAAGACGTGATTCTTTCAGCCACTGCTGGTAAAGGCGTTTCTATGGGAAATCGTGGTAGAATGTTAGGATGATAACCTAGATTAGAGTAAAAAGGAGACTGTTTAGTGGAGGCACTCTGAGAGTTGTTATACGAGAACTCAGCTAATGGAAGTAGATCCACCCAATCATCCTGTAGGTGGCAGATAAAGCAGCGGAGATACTGCTCCAGGGTTTGATTGGTTCGTTCGGTCTGTCCATTAGTCTGGGGATGAAAAGCAGAAGAAAGGTTTACTTTAATGTCCAATGCTGCACAGAAATTTTGCCAAAACCTAGAAGTGAATTGCACCCCTCGATCCGAAATAACCTCATCCGGTACTCCATGTAAGCGAAACACATCTTTAATCATCAAATCTGATGTCTGTTTTGCAGTGGGTAAGCCGACACAAGGGATAAAATGAGCTGCCTTTGTTAGACGGTCAACCACCACTAGAATGGTGTTCTTCCCCTGAGAGGTTGGTAACTCCACAATGAAGTCCATAGAAATGGATCCCCACGGGCAGGACGGGGTGGGAAGAGGCTGTAACAGACCAGTTGGTGAGGAGCGAGGTGTTTTGCATCTTGCACAGACCTCACATGAAGTGACATAATTCAAAACATCCTTCCTGCAAGTGGGCCACCAAAAGAAACGAGAAAGAAATTCCTGTGTCTTTAGAATTCCTCTATGCCCAGCTATCTTGGAATCGTGAATGAGTTGCAATACTCTCAATCTGACTGTTTCAGGAATATACAGGCGTTGTCCCTGAATCCACACACCATTCGTAAAGACAAGACTTACGTCCCTTGGGGGTTGTGCCAAAAAGGAATCCGCATGGTATGCTTCCTTGATGTCCTTAAGTAGGTCTTGATTATGAATTACTCCTAGGAATCTAGAGTCAGGAAGAATAGTCTTAGGAGGAGTAATTGGACGTGTCTCTGCTGAGTAAATCCTAGAGAGTGCATCAGCCTTTCCATTGCGCGATCCTGGTCTATAAGAGATGATAAAATTAAATTGGTTTAAGAAAAGATTCCAGCGAGCCTGGCGAGGAGTCAGGCACTTAGCCGACCTGATAAACTCAAGGTTACGATGGTCTGTCAGGACGACTATTTGCTGTGCAGCTCCCTGAAGAAGGTGTCTCCATTCTTTGAAGGCGGCAATAATGGACAACAACTCTCTATTGCCCACATCGTAGTTCCTCTCAGCCGAAGACAACTGTTGGGAAAAGAAGGCACAGGGATGCAAGACATTCTTCTCACCTGTTCTCTGAGAGAGTATAGCTCCAACGGCACAGTCTGAAGCATCCACCTCTATTATGAAGGCAAGCTCGGGGTTGGGATGTACTAGGATAGGTGCAGTGGTAAATTTATCTTTTAGACGGGAAAATGCTTCCTGGGCTTGGGGAGTCCAGGAAAACTAGACTCTTTCCGGGTAAGTTGAGTGATAGGTGACACTACCTCAGAGAAATTTCTAATGAAACGTCTATAGAAGTTGGCAAACCCGATGAAGCGCTGTACCTCCTTCACATTTCTAGGACTTGGCCAATCCTTGATGGCTTGGGTTTTGCTTCCATCCATACTAATTCCTTGTGTAGACAGTACATACCCCAGAAATTGAATTTCGGTCCTATGGAATTCACACTTTTCAAGATTGATGTAAAGATGATTTTGTCTTAGACGTTCCAAGACCATTCTCACATGTCCATGATGTTCCTCTGTGGAGTTAGAAAAAATTAGAATATCATCCAAATAAATTACCACGAATGTATCTAGGAGATCCCTGAAGATGTCATTCACCAAGTGTTGGAAAGTGGCTGGGGCGGTACTCAGACCAAAAGGCATAACTAGATATTCAAAGTGTCGATAGCGTGACATGAATGCAGTCTTCCATTCATCCCCAGGTCTAATACGGACTAAGTTATAGGCCCCACGAAGATCTAGTTTAGAAAAAATTTTGGCATGTCGCACTCTCTCCAATAACTCAGGGATTAAAGGCAATGGATAACGGTTTCTAATAGTAACCTTATTGAGTTCCCTATAGTCTACGCATGGTCTCAGAGAGCCATCTTTCTTCTTTACAAAGAAGATGGGTGCACCTGCAGGAGATGAAGAGGGGCGTATGAAGCCCTTGGCTAGATTTTCATCTATGTAATCCTTTAAAGCCTTTAGCTCGGGCCCCGCCAGGGGGTAGATCTTACCAAAAGGTATCTCTGCTCCAGGCAATAATTCAATTGGACAATCATATGGACGGTGAGGAGGAAGCTGGTCAGCGTTCTTCTTGTCACATAAATCCACATAGTCCTGGTATACAGCTGGTAGTTCAGCGACTGACATGATTCCTTTAGGAACAGAGCAAGCTGAAACTTTTGGACTCATCTGTTTCTCTGGAAAGTGTAATTCCTTGGTCTCCCAGTTAATGGTAGGATTCTGAGCCTGCAGCCATGGTAGCCCTAGAATAATGGGAAAGTGGGGAGAAGAGATAAGCATAAAGGACAGTTTCTCTTGATGATCTTTACCCATAAGAACCCTCAAAGGCTCTGTTTCCTGATCCACTGGTCCAGAGGTCAGCAGGGAGCCATCCACAGTTTCCATCTGTACTGGAGTAGCCTTCTTCACTGAACGTATTCCCTGTTTCAGAGCAAAGGAGACATCCATAAAATTTCCACTTGCCCCTGAGTCGATCATAGCAGAGCTAGACACCCAAGCTGAGTCAACCCAGAGTTTGATGGAAAGAAAGCAATGAGAATTGTTTTTCTTACAACTCAGCTGGGACACCGCTGAGGAAACTTGAAAAATGGCAGCGTTTACACAGTCAACGTCCTCAGAGGTAACGGAGTTTAAGTCCAAGAAATCAAGATCTGTTGCTGCAGATCTCTCTGGAGCCTGAGGCTCGGACCTGACAGATCCCCTCTCGCAACACTCACAATGAATGAGTGCTGCAGTAGTCTTACGAGAACGGCTGGGGCAGTTTATAATGAAGTGCCCTGACTTACCACAATAGAAACATAGATTCTCCTTAAAACGATGTTCCTTGCGTGCATCACTAACCCGTCGTTGTAAAGAGTCTACCTGCATGGGTTCAGGTTCAGGTTCCCGTGTAATCCTACTCAAAGGTTCCTTAGCTGGAGAGGAAGGTAGGAAAAGGTTAGTACGATTGCTTTCGAACCATCTCTCTTGCCTGCGTTCAGTCAGACGAGTATCAATACGGATGCAGTAGTTAATAAAGTCACCTAACGGAGTGGGAGGGTCGGCACGAGCAAGTTCATCCTTAATCAGTGGAGATAACCCCTTTCGAAAAATAGATTTTTTGGCGGAACTGTCCCAGGTGGTATCAAGGGCCCATCTCCTGAAATCCAAGGCATATTCAGCTACCGAGTGCTTACCTTGGCGCAAAGCTAACATGGCTGCTTCAGCTGTTGCACCTCGATTGGGGTCATCAAACACCTGCCCCATGGCTGAAATAAAATCATCAAGGTGATTCAAACAATCATCCTCAGTCTCAATCAGAGGGTTTGCCCACATTAAAGCCTTGTTGGTAAGCAACATAATTATAGTAAGCACCTTAGATCGTTCAGTGGGAAATTGTGAAGCATGTGCAGAAAAAAAAAGATTGCATTGATTAATAAATCCCCTGAATTTCTCACGTTCACCGCCAAAACGAAAAGGGGGCAACTTGGGAATCCCAGCACTCGGGGCTACGGCAGGAGCCTGAACTCGCCCCTCTAGAACCTCAATCCTGGCTCGCAAATCCTGGGTAGTCTGTCCAACCACTTGCAAATTGTGATTATTGAGGTCCTGTAGATTTGTAAAACGGGTCTTTATATTCTGCAAATCTGCAAGGATATTATCAGTCACTCCGCAAAGTTCCTTTATGCGGGCCTCCATTTTCCAGATCTTTTAAGACAGGATTACTGGAATGGTTGTGAGAAGTCACAACCACTATCATCACAGAAAGTTTCAACCAGACATCTGATATCCAGAGTTACAGCAGACAAAAAAGAGAAAAGAAAGGAAAAAAAAAAAAACAATAGTGTTTACCTGTGGTAACACTGCAAAAAGAAAAAACTTAAGGGAATTGCTCACCTGGAATGGTTGTGAGAAGTCACAACCACTGTCATCACAGAAAGTACAACCGGACGTCTGATATCCACAGTACAGCAGACACAGCCTTCCAGACCCAGCAGACACTAACGTTTTGGCTTCAGAATCTTGTAATGTATGTAGTACAGTTCATATAGCGTCTTGTGCTTGGGTGCGATGAACATACATGAGACACAGGTTTGATATAGAAAAGTCCTGTATTACTTCATACAAGTTGGCAGAAATAGTCACACAGTTTGCAGACACAGAAACAGGAGACACAGCAGGCCAGAGTAATCCAAGCTCAGCATTCACTCTCCAATACAGATTCAGGATCTTTTTCTCTGTTACCGTAAGTCCATGCAAACGTGGGTCTTTCAAAGAGCAGGGTTCAGAGTCCACAAGTGCTTCAGAGTTCCTCAGTAGGAATAGCTGGAGTACAAGGTCCAAGGCTTACAGGAGTCAAGTCACAGGTTCACTGCAGGCTAGATTCTGAAGCACTGATTGCTCAGCTGTGGCTGCTTAAGAAGCAAAGGAGAGAATCAGGGCGGGAACATGCAAGCTGGAAACTCCATTTTGACTGAGGGCAAGATAGCTGCAGCAAGACAGAAAGTAAAATGGCTGACGAACAAACTGAGTTTCAGGAATATATACATAGAACCTTACAAATAATGTCATGCAGATTATACAGCACCAGAAATTTGCAACTCTCCTGATGATCTGGTTCAACCCTCATTATCATCTGAGTAGAAAACTGGGGTTTATTCTCCGCCAAAGGGATAGAATCAATGCCTAGTAGGGGAATAGACTTCCGTCGGGGTATCATGGGAAACCCACAACGTTTGGCAAAGTCAAAATCCATCAGGTTAATAGCTGCTCCAGAATCAACAAAAGCCTGAGCAGAAAATGTGGACAGGGAGCAAATCAGGGTAACAGTCAACAGAAATTTAGTCTGAACACTACCCAAGACAACTGAGCGTGCAAATCGTCTTCCCCGTTTAGGGCAGACTGAAATAGCATGAGAGGCGTCACCACAGTAGAAACATAACCCATTGTGCTTTCGAAACTCATGACGCTGTGCCCCAGAAGTCACTCTATCACACTGCATGGGCTCAGAAGCTGGCTCACAAGGCAACACTATCTCACGCATACCTCTGAGCTCACGCAAACATCTGTCAATTTGAATAGCCAATGACATAGAATCATTGAGACCAGAGGGAGTAGGGAATCCCACAATAACATCTTTTACATTCTCTGACAGCCCCTTCCGAAAAAGGGCTGCCAAAGCATCATCATTCCATTTGATCAGGACAGCCCACTTTCGGAATTTCTGACAGTACAACTCAGCGTCTTCAAGACCCTGATTTAATGCCAACAAGGTTTTTTCAACTTGATCAGTGACATTAGGTTCATCGTATAATAACCCCAGAGCCAGAAAAAATGCATCAATATCATTCAAAACAGGATCCCCAGGTGTCAGGGAAAAAGCCCAATCCTGAGGAGCGCCACGCAGGAGAGAGATGACAAATTGAACCTGCTGTTCTGTGTTCCCTGAGGACTTAGGCTTTAAGGCAAAAAACAACTTACAGTTATTTTTGAAAGTCAGAAATTTAGCCCGATCCCCCAAAAACAAATCTGGCAAGGGAATCCTAGGTTCCACAATCGGCAACCCAGCAAGATAGGCAGCAATACTCCGAACCTCAGTGGCAAGCTGATCCACATGGCCAGACAACTGTGCAAGCTCCATTGAGAGAGAAAAAAAAATTCTCCTCAGCACCCAGAGAAACAGAGGGAGAAAAAAAAAATGCAACAAACAGGGGAAAAAAAAAATCTCTGACAACTCTGACAATCTTTTTTCTTTCCACACTATTTTTCCCTTCTGTGAGTACCATATAATTTTCAATTTTGGCCAGTGATATTGTTATGTTTTGGTAGCTGAGGAGAGTAAGCAAAAACGGTGTAGAGGAGAAGACCGGACTGTGGGTGTTGATATTGCACGTGGGCCGAAACTGCTGGGGCCGAACATAATGTTGCAGGGGGAATGAGATTGGAGATGGAGCTGAACCTTAACCTGTGTAGAAGGGGTGTGGTGAGCTAGGGTTGTATAAAAGGGTTTGCACGAGAAAAGAAGGGGCTTCCCACCAGAGAGAGGAGTCAGAGAGGACTAGCTCTGGGATGCAGGGAAAAATAGGCTGCATAGTAGCGATCATGGGCATGTGTGACGAGGATCGCCAGGTTTCGGCGGGCATGCGAAGGAACGCACGCCGAGTGGAGGATTGCGGTGAACTCCAATCTGCTGCGCTGCAGCATAACGGACTATGGGCTTAGCGGGTAAGACCTGTTACCGTCCGCTGCCGCCAGAAGTGAGGCCGACTTGTTAGGCGGGGAAGCCGGAAGAACTCAGCACCGCGCTCAGCCGACAGCCGACCAACCATCAGACTCAGGAAAAGAAAAGGACAATCAAGTCACGCTAAAAGGAATTAATATATAGACTGTCATTCTGAATTACTCTTTCCCTGTTTACCCCTCAGCCTTTATCTGTTTATTTCCTGTTGCTCCCTGCGAGGAGGTTACCCCTGTATTGATAAAACAAGTAATTGTTAAGCCCTGCTCTGTGCTTCTCTGTCACTACATCCGAATACATATGTTACAATAGGACACAGGTGATCTGCATAGACATGGAAAGTGCCTGCGTGTAAGCATTCAGATAGACAAGTGATAGGCCAAAGGTATTCTACATAGACATGGAAAGTGCCTGTGTGTAAGCAGTCAAATAGGCAGATGATGGGCAGTGATAGAGCACAGGAAATCTACATAGACATGGAAAGTGCCTATGCGTAAAGCCCCCGTCTCACACAGCGATTTCACTAGCGAGATCGCTGCTGAGTCACTAGTTTTGTGACGCAGCAGCGATGTCCCCAGCGATATCGCTGTGTGTGACATTCAGCAACGATCAGCCCCCCTGCTGGGTATCGCTGATCGTCGCTGAATGTCCTGGACATTTTTTTGATCGCTGGTCTCCCACTGGCCAGCACGCATCGCTGCGTGTGACAGGCGGGAGACCAGTGATCCGCTGGTAACCAAGGTATACAGCGGGTTTCCAGGCGCGGGGCTGTGCCTAAAAACCCGCTGTGTACCTTGGATACCAGCGCCCTGATGCAGGGAGCTGATAACCAATGTACACAGCGGGTTTCCAGGCACCACGCAGCGCCTGGAAACCCGACGTGTACCTTGGTTACCAGCTCCCTGCTTTAGGGCGCTGGTATCCAAGGTACACTGCGGGTAACTAAGCGATGTTACCCGCAGTGTCGCTGTGCTGATCGCGATAATGTAGCGATACACCAGCGATCCTGATCATTGTCGGGATCGCTGGTGTATCACTATTTGAGACCCGGGCTTAAGAAGTCAGATAGGCAGATGATGGGCAGCATGGGATTCATCTGCTCTTTACTTCTTTTATTATTTGAACACATTTTCTTCCTTCATAGTTTTCAGGCTATGTCTGAGGATGGAAGCGTTCATTCATAAGTCAGACCAATATACACAAAACCTTTATGGCAGTGCATAGAGACCATGGTGAAGATTTATCAAAACTGTTGTGAAGGTAAACTGGATTAGATGGCCTTAATAACCAATCAGATTCCACTTTTCATTTTCCAAATGAGCTCTAAAATTGAAAACTAGGATCTTATTAGTTGTAATGGAAAACTAAGCCAGTTTTCCTTCACAAAATTTTGACAAATCTCCTCCATACACCTCCTTAGTGCAGAGCGTCCATGTTCAGTCATACAATAAGGCTGAGAAACCAATAATAAATTAAATCAAAATGCAGCCTGATATATCGACATGGTCTTGCCCATGTCAATTATTTCAGTTACCTCTGTTGCAGCTGACACTGTGGTACTCAAAGTCCCCTGCCCTTTAGATGTTTGTGTCCCCCAACTGCATCCGCCTCCCACCATTATCAAATACAATAAATAAGTTGCTTACCTTAACAAATGAACAAGTAATAAAACCAGTTAAACTAGCTTTAAGGGTATGCCACACTAAACAGCGTCGCTAACGAGATCGCTAAAATACGTCACTATTTAGCGATCTCGTTCGTGACGCTAACGTGTGTGGCATGTAGCAACGACATGGCCCCTGCTGTGATCTCGCTGATCGTTCACTAGAGTTCTGGACCGTATTTAGATCGTTGGCGTCCCGCTGGTGAGCCTATATCGCTGTGTCTGGCACCTTTTGTGAGCGATGTGCGCTGTTTTTTACATCGCAAAGACCGTTAAAGTCGTTAATGAGATCGCTAACCGCTTTTGAGTCGTTAACGAGATCACTAAGTGTGGCAGCTACTAGAGACATTAAAACGATCACAAAAACGATCTCATTAGCTTGCGTCGTTATTGAGATCGCTAACGAGATCACTAAGTGTGGCAGTACCTTTAGTGTGGGCTCCTAGAGTCAATTCCACTGGTGAGTCCTAGGCAAACCAGTCTTACCCTGTGTGTGTATATATATATATATATATATATATATATATATATATATACAATACAGACCAAAAGTTTGGACACACCTTCTCATTCAAAGTTTTTTCTGTATTTTCATGACTATGAAAATTGTAGAATCACACTGTAGGCATCAAAACTATGAATTAACACATGTTGAATTATACATTACACTTTACAAAAAAGTGTGAAACAACTGAAAATATGTCTTATATTCTAGGTTCTTCAAAGTAGCCACCACCTTTTGCTTTGATTAATGCTTTGCACGCAGAAAAGATGAACGGATGGACTCTACATGCCTGGTCTGTACTGTACATACTGTACATATAAATATATACATGTATTAGGCAAACCACTCCGTCCCTGTATATATATATATATATATATATATATATATATATATATGTGTATATATACAGTATACTGTATATATATATATATATATATATATATATATATATATATACAGTGAGTTCGGAAAGTATTCAGACCCCTATAAATTTTTCACTCTGTGTTTCATTGCAGCCATTTGGTAAATGCAAAAAAGTTCATTTTTTTCTCATTAATGTACACTCTGCACCCCATCTTCACTGAAAAAAACAGAAATGTAGAAATTTTTGCAAATTTATTAAAAAAGAAAAACTGAAATATCACATGGTCATAAGCAGGGCTGCCACTAGGAATTTCGGGGCCCCATACTGGCAAAATTTCGGGGCCCCCTTGAGACTCCGCTCAGGCTCCACCCCAGCTCCACCTCCACCCCTCGAACTGTCCACAGTCCCACTGCTCTCTCTTGGAAAAACTCCACTTCTCACCTATCATACATTAACAGTTCCCATCACCAGATCACACATATAGCCAGCAGCATTTGTTTTGGCCAAAAGATTTTTTTAAGCCGCCATCACAACACAGTAGACACTTTTGGCTGGGCCCTACTCTACTGTAACCTATTAAATATTTGTTAAAATATGCAATATAATTTAGGTATATTTTTATTTATTTTTCAATTTTTAAAATGACCAATAATATCACATACAAGGAACAAATGCTACCGCACGATGGCCAGACAGTATTACCACCACAGTGACCTATAATACGACATACAAGGAACAAATACCACCACACCATGACCAGACCACATATTACCACCACAGTGACTGAATAATATCACATACAAGGAACAAATACCACTGCACGATGGCCAGACCACATATTACAACCACATAGTGACCTATAATACCACATATAAGGAACAAATACCGCCACACCATGTCCAGACCCCATATTACCAACACAGTGACTGAATAATATCACATTCAAGGAACAAATACTGCAACACCATGTCCAGACCACATACTACCAACCACCACAAAGTGACTGAATACTACAATACTGATCAGTAACAAAAAAAAACACAATACTATCACCACAAGTGCCATTATACACAGGAGATCTGTACTTAGTATGCAGTGTCTGAGCACAGGTAATACAGTGATCACCAGTGACATCATACACAGGAGCTCTGTATATACTATATAGTGTATAGTGTCAGTGTACAGGTAGCACACTAACTCACCAGGAACTTCTCTAGGTGAAGATCTTCATCTTTGCTTTTCATCTTTCATCCAGCATAGACCACGTCACTTCTTCCAGCCAGGGCTCGTCTCTGCAGGAAATAACACAGTTATCTAGAGCAAGGCTTGCAGATCACATTACTTATTTTTTTTCCCAACTTCTACATTACACCACATGAAGAAAAAAAGGCGACATAGTGTTGCTCTGCACAGTAACAGGACCACCCCCCATTTAAAACAGTATCCTCAAAAAATAAAATAAATACATCACTGCAGTAATAATATTTCTTAATTAGCCCCTATGGTAATAACATCCCCATCCTGGCCCCCGTGTGTCTCATTCCTGGCTCCAGCCATATGTTCTCCCATCCTGCCCTCATGAGTTTCCATTCTGCCCCCATATGATTTCCCCATCTGTCTCCATCGTATCCATCTTGCCCCATGATCCTGCACAATCTGTTTCCAATCCTGCCCCCTCTGTCTGCAATCATGCCCCTGTGTCGACCCGCCACCACAATTGTGGGTTACCAGGGCAATGGGGTACTCAGAGCCGAGCCCGTAGAAGTCTATGGGGATTGTCACAGGTAGCTGTGGCTCGGTCTGTGGCCCTGGCGGTCTGGCGTATGTTGGGGGAATATTTACAGGGGATTGATTTATGTACAGTTCGTGACGCCACCTGTAGTATTCTGGTAATTAGTACCAGCGCTGCTGTAGATCTCTGAGGGGATGGTGAGGCAGCTAGATGTCGGGTCCCCTACAGGTGGGACTGGTCCCTCAAAGTCTATGGAGTTGGTGAAGTCGAGTGCAGATAAAGAACACAGTCTCACACGGTCAGCGTCTTTCCATACCTTTACTTGTAAGATGTTCAAGCAGGTCCCAGGGAGGCTGATGGGGTTGATGGAGGATGAGCTTTGAGGCAACAGCTAAGCAAGTTAGGGGCCTCCTTTACTGTCCAATGAAGATGAGTACGACCAGCCTGAAGCGTAGTCCCCTCTATGATTCCAGCTTTCCAAAGCTGTTCTGCCCAGTCAGATTTGTGGTGAAGCCTTCCTTCGAGAGAGCTGAATTCTTATATTGTCCTGCAGAGACTCAAAGTCTTCACTCCCCCTGACCCCAGATACGTACTGACTATAAGGGGGTGTTTGCCGCGACCTAGGGTCCGGTAAATCTCTGGTTTTCTCTTCACTATGCTTGTAGCTAATAGTGATCCTTCGGTCCCCAGTGACCGGTAGCAATGTGCAGGACTTTTCCAAGCCAAACGCACTTTTCCAATAATCTTCCTTCCACTTTGCCCTTCGATTTGCTCGACTCTTAATAGATAGTTCAGTCTTTCTTCCAGTGGGGCACAGCTCTGACTAGACTAAGGTGAATTAGACCACCTGTACCAGCCTCCACGTTCTGAACTGAAGACAGGCTCAAACTGGACACGTCTACTCTGTCCAAGGACAGGAAACTGACTAACTAGAAAATCACTCCCTTCCACACCCCTGCTGGGTGTGTCAGAAGTGTACATGATGTCATGAAGAGACCTTAACTGTTACCTCTCCACTCATCCTCCTGGTATTGTGTACCAGGGCTACACATTCCCCCATGGTAAACGACAGCACTCCCGGGCTGTAAAATATAAAGAGACAGTTTTGTTTATGCATGAAAATATTAACAATAACAGTAATTCGTCCCATCCGGGAGGTGAGGATATCTTGAACGTTGCAAACATTAACATTTTATATAGAAATACAAAAGTATTAAATAGCATTCAATAAATATACAATATTCTTGTGAAGGACCCGCACCAAACCTTCAACGTGGGTCCTGGGTGAGCTGCAGGACATCCAATTGCAGACCTCACTCAGTGCCACACCACACGGGTTTTTGGTTCAGAGGTAAGTCAAGGTTTCATGTGAAACCATTAAAAAGAAAGGCACAAAGTGCAACTATTTACAGGATACAGTTTTTGGGCTGGCTCAGTCCTCAGCCTCTGAGTCCATTGTTAAACGAAGACATAATAGGGAAAAACACATTTATATATATAGACTTTTCACAATATATTTACATAAATTCGTTATAATCACTGCTGATATCTAACGGGTAATTTCCCTTTTGTGATTCTCTCTGATCTACGTGGTGTAGTTTCAGGTATATCAAGTTGCGATCTGTCTGCACTGCGTAACGGCAAACTATAGAACTGCCTTAATCTTTCTATGGATCTGGCAAGCGTACTGATGGCTGGGCGGTGTGAGTCAGCTTCACCAGGGGATCCCATAGTATGGGGCGCTGCTTCAGATGATCCATCTTGAGGTTCCACAGGTTGAGGTGTTGCTGGGATGGGTAACTCCTGAGCGGGCTCAACTGGCACCACAGGCACAACTGGAGGTAAAACTTCCTCTTGTGGCTGATAAAACTGCAACACTGGAATTATCACAGCATCTCCCAGTCGGGGCCAATCCGCAGGAAAATCTCCCAGATCGGTGTGTATGACCTCTTCCTTTCTTTCTCTTTGATTGAGGACAGGGTTCTTTTCACAACTCTTTAAGTGTTCTGGACACAACTTCAAATGATCTCTGGACACAGTGGTTGTTGTTCTTCCTCCGTCTTTACTGACGACACAAACTTTTCTGTTGTCGTACTTAGAATCTTGTATGACGTAGGGTTCTTGCTCCCACTGATTATCCAATTTGTGCATCTTCCTTTTTCTTTTTAATACTACCTCTCCAGGCATCAAAGGCTTGGCAGGAGCATTTCTGTTGTAAACATCTTCCTGTTTCTCCCGTGCCTTATTGAGACTTTCCTCCACACAGATTTGTACTCTTCTGTACTGCTCTTGCCGATTGACGTCCCAGTTTTCCACGGCATCGTCTGCCTCCGGTTCTACCACTCCAAGTTCTAAATCCATTGGTAGTTTTCCAGGCCTTGCTCTCATAAGATAGGCTGGAGTGCAGTTAGTTGAGCTTACAGGTATATGATTATACAAATCAACCAAATCAGGTAGTAAATCCGGCCATCGATTCCTGTCTTCCAACGGTATGGATCTCAACAAGTCAAGGACAATATGGTTCATCTTTTCACAAAGACCGTTGGTTTGAGGGTGGTATGGTGTCGTTCTTATTTTCTTGCACCCGTACATATGACAGAATTCCTTGAATAAATCGGCTTCAAAAGCAGGTCCCTGATCGGTTAAGACTTGCTCGGGATACCCATGCGGTCTGCAGAAGCTTGCTTGAAAGGTCTTCGCGGCCGTCACTGCGGTCTGGTCTTTCACTGGAACGACTACCAGAAATCTGGAGTAATGGTCCACCATGGTCAAGGCGTATGAGTATCCAGATCTACTCGGTGACAGTTTGACGTGGTCCAGGCCACAATCTCCAGGGGACGAGTCGTCCGGATAGGTTGCAGGGGGCCTTCTGACTTCCGTAGTCCTTTCTTCTGAGACCACAGGGTCCACAGTTCCGACACCACCTCTCGATGGAGCTGCGCATCCCTACCCAGTAGAACCGGCATCTCAACAGGGTCTCCAGCTTTCTCCAGCCAAAGTGTCCTGCTTGATCGTGGTACGCTTCCAACACCATTGGGACGTCTGCCTTGGGGACCACGATTTGCCAGACCATTTCATGGGTTCTGGGGTTGACGTATCTTCTGCACAACTTCTCTCGGTATAGGAACAACCTGCTTTTCTCGTTCCACAGGAGCTTGGCTGACATAGGTGCATCCTTTTCCAGAGAGGAGCCTTCCTGTTTTAACAACTCCTTGATGCGGCTGACCACTGGATCACTGTCCTGAGTCTCTTTCCAACTATGATGGGGTAAAGGATTTAATGTTGCACCATTCTGCTTTCTGTGGACTCGATGCTCGTGGACTACCCCATTTCGATGGAACGCAGGCAGCTCAATTTCTTCCAGGTCGTCCGATTCTTCTTCCGTATCAGAGTCATGCGGCATTCGGGACAACGCATCAGCATTAGCATTCTTTCGACCTGCCCGGTACTTGATAGTAAACTGATAATTGGACAACCGAGCCATCCATCGCTGCTCCATGGCACCCAGCTTGGCGGTTTCCAGGTGCGTTAACGGGTTGTTGTCTGTAAACGCAGTGAACTTATTGGAGGCCAGATAGTGCTTAAATCTTTCAGTAATGGCCCAGACCAGCGCCAGAAACTCCAGCTTGAAGCTGCTATAATTTTCCGGATTCCTCTCCGTTGGCCTGAGTTTCCTGCTAGCATAAGCGATGACTTTTTCTTGGCCATTCTGCTTCTGACTGAGAACGGCTCCCAACCCTTCATTACTGGCGTCGGTGTACAACAGGAACGGTTGGCTGTAATCAGGATAGGTTAAGATTTCATCACCTGTCAGGATCTCTTTCATCTTTTGAAATGCTTCAGCCTGTTCTTTACCCCAATTAAAGGGAGGGTTTCTGCTCTTTAAGGATTGTCCTACCAGGAGGTCCTGTAAAGGAGCTGCCTTCTTCGTGTAATCTTTCACGAATCTCCTGTAGTAACCCGTTAGTCCCAGGAACTGTCGCACTTCCTTAAGGTTCTTCGGCTCCGGCCACTTCTGGATGGCAGTGACTTTCTCTGGGTCCGGCGCTACTCCTTCCGAACTGACGATGTGCCCCAAGTATTGTACCTTCTGTTTGAGTAGATGGCATTTTGAGGGTTTTAATTTCATCCCGTACCTGGACAGGGACTCGAATACTTCTGCCAGGTGCTTCAGATGGTCCTCATAAGTCTTGGAATACACGATGACGTCGTCTAGGTATAGCAGCACGGTTTCAAAATTGAGATGTCCCAGACAGTTTTCCATCACTCTCTGAAATGTTCCTGGGGCACTACTGAGCCCAAACGGCATTCTGTCGAACTCACAGAGCCCCATTGGGGTGGTGAAAGCCGTTTTCTCACGATCCTCCTCAGCCACAGCCACTTGCCAGTAACCACTAGTCAGATCAAGGGTAGAAAAGTAGTTAGCCGTTTTCAGAGCAGCTAAAGATTCCTCTATACGTGGTAACGGGTATGCATCCTTGTGTGTTATGCGGTTCACCTGCCTGTAATCCACACACATTCTCATACTACCATCTTTCTTTTTAACCAGAACTAGAGGGGCTGCCCAGGGGCTACAACTATCCCTTATCACCCCAGCTTTCTTCATATCATTCAACATTTCTTTAGCTTTCTGATAATGAGCTGGAGGTATGGGCCTATACCGCTCTTTGATGGGAGGATGACTGCCTGTAGGGATATGATGTTGTACTCCCTTAATTGTCCCAAAATCAAGTGGATTTTTGCTAAACACTTGGGCGTACTCTTGCACCACCCGTAATACCCCTTGCTTCTGGTGAGCGGGAGTGGTGTCCGTCCCAACATGGAGTTGCTGACACCATTCCGCCACCTGAGTTGCTGGTCATTGTCCTCCTCTATTTGACAGGAGTCTAAGGACTCAGCCGGGAGAATAGAATTATTATCAACAGCATGAAGTTTAGCAATGGTTGCATAACGGGGTAAATTTACCTCATCATCTCCCCAATTGAGAAGCCGTACCGGTACTCTTCCATTCACCACTTCTACTACTCCTCTAGCAGTCATAAGTGTAGGTCTATGTTCTGAATGGTGGGGTTCTACTACAGCTTGGTAATTCTGTCCTCTCAGACCTATGGCTGCCCTGCACCAAATGATCATTTCACTCATTGGGGGTATCACAATAGGATCTGAGTCAGTGACCCGTACATTACCAATTTCGCCGTCGGTAAGCTTCGCTTGCTGCTGACACACCAGGGCCCGGATCTCTCTTTGGATTACTCCTCTCTGCCTTGGTCGGGCAATCTCAGCGAGCTGTTGGAGTAAGAACACAACTTCTCCCAAACAATTACCGATAATGTTAGTACCCAAAATTATATTTAAACCGTTCTCCTCATTTACAGTCTTTACTACCAGAAGCCCTTGGTCTTTCAACTCCTCTCTGCCCACCTTTACATCTACACATTTTGTTCCGAGTACTTCTACAGGAAGACCATTCGAAGCATACACAGTAAAGTCAAGGCTCGGAGGTTTAAGACTGTCCATTGACCAGTACTTGGTATATAGAGCATCAGGTATTAGGGTCACCTGCGACCCAGTGTCTAACAATGCTGGAACAGCAATACCATCTAGAATAATAGACAGGTAGGGTCGCCCGCCCACATACCTGCGGTTCCAGTCTAGGGGCCTGACGGGTATTCTCCTGGGTGTTGGCCCTTGGACCCAGGTTCTGCCCGTTTAAAGGACACTGTGTAGACAGATGACCTTTCCGGTTGCAGCGATAACAGATGATCTCTCGACGAGGAGGGTGTTGATCAGAGGTTGCTCCTGGGGGTGGCGTTGTCCTCCTCCGGGGGGGCGACGTCTTCTTTCTTCTCCGGTGCATCCACGGAACGTCCTCTGGGCAGTCAGCTAACAAGATCTTCCCTTCCTCCTCTTTCCGCAGCTGCAGGGCACTCATTACAGCAGCCAGATTTTTAGTCAGCTGGCGCACCTCTGAGCGCAGACAGTCCAATTCACTAGGAGGTGTCACCTGCGCTTTGGCTTCAGCCACTAGCGGGGAACAGGGGGTTACTGCCGGTTCCAGAGTGACTTCACCCTGATGATGTTGGGTGGCCACCTCAGGTTTGCCCAGGGGCCGCAGCCCTTTTATTGCCATGTCCTTTAGGGCATCAAAGGTAGCATCAGGATGATCTAAGGACCACCAATTCACAGTTCTGCGTTCCTCTGGGGATCTCAATCCCTGTATAAATTGTTCTTTCAACATTTTATTCTCGTCGATAGCATTTAAATTGTTAATTTGCTTGAGTGCTTTCAGGGCTCCCTGTAGTCGGCAAGCATAGTCCCGGATGCTGTCACCTGGCTGTTGTGAACAGTGATAGAAGGCCATCCGGAGATCCGTTTCTGTGCGGTCTTCAAATATGGCATGTAGCTTCAGGAAGATCGCAGGTACCGACTCCTGATCAACGGTATCCCAGGTCTCCACTTCCCTCTCAGCAGCGCCAGTTAGCTGCCCTATTAGCACAGCAGCTTTTTGTCTCTCAGGCATGGAGTACATTTCTAGGATGCTGCATAACTTCCGCTTGAAGCCTGCTAATGTGCCTGGCTCACCGCTGTATTGGGGAAGCCATTTCGCCCCAGGCATATATGGGAGCGTTAGTGGCATGATCGGGACTACCGGACTGGGTGCAGGGCCTGCGCCCCCATCTGGCGCTACAATACCAGACGGTGCGGGATTGGGGCCTCCGGCTGGGGCCGCACTGTCAGCCGGTTGTTGTGACATCTTAGCGCCCCCTTGGTTAAACGGAGCCTACCGGTTTCAGACGCTGCTACTTCACAGGCACCGCAGTGGGAACAGGACCTTCGTCGCAGGCGCTCTGATGTCAGAGCATTCACTTCCTGTTGCAGGACCTGCCGCTGAGTCAGAGCCGGGGGCGTGTCCAAGACTCTGCGCGCTCTTTCAGGTACGCCCACCTTCTTCTCCAACGCCTTAGGGCGCGAATCTGGCGGCAAATATGGCGGTATTTGGCGCCAAACAACAGCAACAGTCTTTTTCGCCAAAACACTCCACAGGCACACAGGGCTCGCAATGCTGCAAGTTTCGTATCCTGTTCGTGACGCCAAATTTTTGTGTCGACCCGCCACCACAATTGTGGGTTACCAGGGCAATGGGGTACTCAGAGCCGAGCCCGTAGAAGTCTATGGGGATTGTCACGGGTAGCTGTGGCTCGGTCTGTGGCCCTGGCGGTCTGGCGTATGTTGGGGGAATATTTACAGGGGATTGATTTATGTACAGTTCGTGACGCCACCTGTAGTATTCTGGTAATTAGTACCAGCGCTGCTGTAGATCTCTGAGGGGATGGTGAGGCAGCTAGATGTCGGGTCCCCTACAGGTGGGACTGGTCCCTCAAAGTCTATGGAGTTGGTGAAGTCGAGTGCAGATAAAGAACACAGTCTCACACGGTCAGCGTCTTTCCATACCTTTACTTGTAAGATGTTCAAGCAGGTCCCAGGGAGGCTGATGGGGTTGATGGAGGATGAGCTTTGAGGCAACAGCTAAGCAAGTTAGGGCCTCCTTTACTGTCCAATGAAGATGAGTACGACCAGCCTGAAGCGTAGTCCCCTCTATGATTCCAGCTTTCCAAAGCTGTTCTGCCCAGTCAGATTTGTGGTGAAGCCTTCCTTCGAGAGAGCTGAATTCTTATATTGTCCTGCAGAGACTCAAAGTCTTCACTCCCCCTGACCCCAGATACGTACTGACTATAAGGGGGTGTTTGCCGCGACCTAGGGTCCGGTAAATCTCTGGTTTTCTCTTCACTATGCTTGTAGCTAATAGTGATCCTTCGGTCCCCAGTGACCGGTAGCAATGTGCAGGACTTTTCCAAGCCAAACGCACTTTTCCAATAATCTTCCTTCCACTTTGCCCTTCGATTTGCTCGACTCTTAATAGATAGTTCAGTCTTTCTTCCAGTGGGGCACAGCTCTGACTAGACTAAGGTGAATTAGACCACCTGTACCAGCCTCCACGTTCTGAACTGAAGACAGGCTCAAACTGGACACGTCTACTCTGTCCAAGGACAGGAAACTGACTAACTAGAAAATCACTCCCTTCCACACCCCTGCTGGGTGTGTCAGAAGTGTACATGATGTCATGAAGAGACCTTAACTGTTACCTCTCCACTCATCCTCCTGGTATTGTGTACCAGGGCTACACACCCCGTGTCTGCAATCTTGCCCCCGTGTCTGCAATCCTGCCCCCGTGTCTGCAATCCTGCCCCTTTTTTCTGCAATCATGCCCCATGTGTCTGCAATCATGCCCCATCATCTCCAATCCTGCCCATCTGTCTCCAATCATGCCCACATAGTATATAGCAGGGCCCACATAGTATATACATATATACATGCATAGAAATACATGCAGCCGCACACACGGGTCCGAGAGCGGGCAGCCGTGCCGGGTGTTTATGCGAGAAAGTCGTGCGACTTACTCGCATCAAACTCGCCAGTGTGACGCCAGCCTTAGACAAATTGAAAAGAAAGCAAGATATTAAGGACTTTTTGTCCCGACTGAAACTGCCTCAGCTGACAGAATAACAACACCAATTGACTAGGTTTTTCCGACAGGATGAGCTCCGATCCGCCCTGTTAAAGACCCCAGCTGGAAAGGCGCCCGGACCAGATGGACTATCAATAACAAGCTATAAATCCTTCCCCTCAATACTTAACCCACACCTGCTAAATATGTGCAATTCTATACTGGGCGAGGGCCAGTTTCCTGCTCAGGAGCTGGAAGCAAAAATTTCATTGATCTACAAAAAAGGCAAAGATCAAGAACAATGTAGTAGCCACAGGCCGATCTCATTACTAAATGTCGACTTGAAGTTATTTGCAAGTATGCTAGCACGCAGGATAGCTGTGTTTCTGCCGACAGTACAGTCATGGCCAAAAGTTTTGAAAATGACACAAATATTATATTTTCACATGATCTGCTGCCCTCTGGTTTTTATGTGTGTTTGACAGATATTTTTTATCACAGACAAAAATATAATAATTGCAAACATATGAGTAACAAAAGCTTATACTGACAGTTAGAATGAGTTAATGCAGCAAGTCAATATTTGCAGTGTTGACTCTTCTTCTTCAGGACCTCTGCAATTCTCCCTGGCATGCTCTCAATCAACTTCTGGACCAAATCCTGACTGATAGCAGTCCATTCTTGCACAATCAATGCTTTCATTTTGTCTGAATTTTTAGGTTTTTGATTGTCCACCCGTCTCTTGATGATTGACCACAAGTTCTCAATGGGATTAAGATCTGGGGAGTTTCCAGGCCATGGACCAAAAATCTCTATGCTTTGTTCCCTGAGCCATTTAGTTATCACCTTTGCTTTATGGTAAGGTGCTCCATCATGCTGGAAAAGGCATTGTTGATCGCCAAACTGCTCTTGGAGGGTTGGGAGAAGTTGCTCTTGGAGGACATTCTGGTACCATTCTTTATTCATGGCTGCGTTTTTAGGCCAGACTGTGAGAGAGCCGATTCCCTTGGCTGAGAAGCAACCCCACACATGAATGGTTTCAGGATGCTTAACAGTTGGCATGAGACAAGACTGGTGGTAGCGCTCACCTTGTCTTCTCCGAATGAGGCGTTTTCCTGATGTCCAAAACAATTGAAAAGGGGATTCATCAGAGAAAATAACTTTATCCCAGTCCTCAGCAGTCCACTGCCTGTACCTTTTGCAGAATATCAGTCTGTCCATGATGTTTTTTCTGGAGAGAAGTGGCTTCTTTGCTGCCCTCTTTGAGACCAGGCCTTGCTCCAAGAGTCTCCGCCTCACAGTGCATGCAGATGCACTCACACCTGCCTGCTGCCATTCCTGAGCAAGCTCTGCACTGCTGGTAGCCCGATCCCACAGCTGAAACACTTTTAAGAGATGGTCCTGGCGCTTGCTGGTCTTTCTTGGGCGCCCTGAAGCCTTTTTGGCAACAATGGAACCTCTCTCCTTGAAGTTCTTGATGATGTGACAGTGTGTAGCCCAGCTGCGCTTGGTGCCACATGTTACCCAGGAGGATGCATGAAAGGTAATTCACAATCACCTGATATTCATTCACACTTCACATTTTCCTGGTACCACCAGAGGGAGCCCTTTAGATTACTCAGGTATATAAGGGTATGGAGAGATAGAGCAGTAGACATTCTAGACAGACATTCTAGCTCAGAGCTCAGTTTACACTAGTATGTGTCAGAGCGTGTTGGAGAGCAGACGAGCTAGTTACCTCAGACATTCTGAGAGGGAACTCTAGCCAGAAAGAAAGACTTATCTGAAAGCCTGAGGACTTCAGCAAACACTCAGCTTATATCGTGGAGTCCAGTGTAGTGGGAAGGATTGCCACTTGGTCTGGTCAAGGTTGAGTCCACTGAGATTCCAACAGTGAGCTGTTTCAGAAAGTAAGCGTGCTGACGCTTGGAGAGCTGTGAAGGGAAGGAAGCTGACATCTACTGCTGTTGTGCTTATGTTAAAGGTGTGAGTAGGACGACAGGCAAGTGGAAAAAGAGAAAGAGAGTGACTGAGGAGAAATAGCAACGATAGCTTACCTCCACTCTGCACTACCAGACACCGGGTCCGAGCTTGCTAGTACCTTCACGGCTAGTGGGAAAAACCGGAGACCCTGCTGGACTTCAGGTCACAGAGGGGCCCAACAGTGCTGATACGTAACCGGGGTCAGGAAGAAAAGGAGTCTAGCAGGACGCTGCAGATAGAGACTTAGTTCTGTCCAAAAGAAGGCTCTACCACAATGTCAGCCGGGCGTAGCTGTTTCACACGGAGTTAGGCTTTGTTTCATGCAAGTTAGAAACTCACACATATAAAGAAGGAAGGAGGCCCTACATCTACTCAGTGGTTTACTGGACATGCATCCTCCACCCTGACGGCTCCCCGGGATGTGCCTGCAACTTCACCATCAGTAAAGGTACAGAAAGAGACTGTCTTGTGTGTGTCTGCATTATTGATCCTGCACCCTTACACCGCCATATACCTCGAGGGATCGGTCTCACCTGTGGGAGACTTAACACCTTGCTGCCCAATAAAAACCCCTCAGAGGATTCACCCTGCAGCGCTGGTCACCCTGATCAGGAACCACAGGTGGCGTCACGAACATTCTATCATCCCCTGTAAATATCCCCCTTTAGTGAGCGCCCAGGGCAACGGACCGAGCTGCGCTACCCGTGACATCCCCCAGTGAAGTGAACAGGCTCGGTGCCGAGTACCTCAAAGCCCTGGTACGTGCGACTCATACTTGGCGTCACAAACAGGATCCGAAGCTCGCAATATGCGAGTCCTGTGTGCCTGAATGGACTGTTTTTGTGCAAAAAAACTGTGTTGCGTTTTTGTAATTTTTGGCGCCATTTTCCGCCATTTTGCCGCCATATTCGCGCCCTGAGGCGCTGGTGAAGAAGAGGGGCGTGTATTCGTGGGCGTACCCCCCCTGTGGCGTGAAAGTAATGGCGCCCTGTCTAAATGCTAATATAATGTCCGAGCCTGCCCACTGCAAGGGAGATCCGCCTCCTCTTCATCCTCCATGCTAAGAAGAGAAAGCGAAAGTCCCGCCTCCACGGAAAAATCCAGAGTGTTCCAGATGAAACACACAGTCTGGCCTGGAGTGAGATGGCGGAAGGACAGGAGTCGCTGTGTGGAGGATTGGCGGTGCGCAGACCCCGTTCCCCTGAAGAGCTGCAGCCTGTGCCTGAACCGTCCCCAGGTCGGGAAATCGACCCGAGGATGCAGAGAGTGGATGAATTGGATGAGGCGCTGAGGGATATGGCCCGACAACATGCAGAGATGGAGGCGATGGAGCAAAGCTGACGTGCCCTGAAACAGCGGCTGCTGTGGGACCCACTGCTCTCCCCTCAAGATGCGCAAATGCCACCCGCACCACCACTGGAACCAGCGGCTGAGGAAGAACCGGAGGCCGGCCCCAAAAGAGCTGTACCTGACCCCGCAGAAGACGCGGCTGGAAGAGAGGAGGCTGAGGAGGCCCTGCCCGGACCGGAATGCCAGCCAGGCCTGGAACCAGCGGCAGCAGCGGAATGCAGTCCCCTGAAAGGGACGACGACGGATGAAACCCAGCCGCAAGCGATGGAGATCGACTGGGAGGAGATGGAGCACCTGGACGACGTGGAATACGCCGCCTAGAAGGAGAACGAGTGGCGACGCTGAGAGTATGAGCAGCGTCAGCAGCGGGAGTAGCGAGAGGCGCAGCAGCTTCGCCAGAGGTACCGGGAGAAAGATCTTGCTGACAAGGAGATCGTCAGGCGAGACAAAGGTACGCTCCGGGAACCGCGGCGCCAGGGGGCCATTAGAGACTTCAAACTCCAGGGAGGCTGGAGATTCATCCATGAACCAGGCCTGTACCAGGAGGTATTTGTAAATCGCAGAGATGTAGAGTCACATCTGCCAGAAGAGCACCCGGGACGGGATTTGTTAATTGGGGATGTTGTCACCTACACACGGCACTGGGGTCTTAAGGGGTGGTATGCCCTGAATGTCTCTCGAATCAGCGACCCAGTCCCTGAAGCCGGCAACGCACCACGCGTCTCAGCGTCCCAGGCCCCAGCCACACCAGCGCCCTCTACTGAGCCACTCCGTGCACCTGCGTTCCATTCTGCCACGCTAAAGAGCGCAACGATTGCAAATGCGCCCTCTACTGAGCCACTCCGTGCACCTGCATTCCATTCTGCAACGCTAAAGAGCGCAGCGACTGCAAGTGCGCTCTCAACTGAGCCAGACCGCACATCTGCGTCACCATTGGAAACGCTGCAGAGCCTAAGTTTAGAAGAGGCACCTGTCAGGCCTCCAGGAAATCGCAAAGTCGAAATGAGAACTGTAGCTACACAGACACCGGTAGCAGGACACGATCTTATTGTGATGCGTTACAGAATGCACAGCATGCTTCCATCTGCAGGTATGGAAGATGCCCCAATGTTTAAAGAAGACCAGTAGGACCCAGACAGGGTTTACTGAACTGTAAAAAGTTATGAAGAATTGCACTTTATTGAAAATGTTATATGATGATGTTTACATGCTTGAAGTATGGTACCCCAGTTGGGTAATGTGATATGTGAAATGTGTTTCTTTTAAAGGACTGCGTGCTGAGGACTCTTGCAGCACAGAACTTAATTGTAAATAGTTGGCACTCGGTGCCCCATCTTGGTTTTATGTAAGCCATTCTACCTCAGAAGAAAAACCCGTAAGGTGTGGCCTTGAGTGAGATTTGCGGCAAAGAAGTCCTGCAGCCCATCCAGGACCACCGTGGGAGGTTTGGCACGGGTCCTCCACAAGAATTCTGTATTTATTGTGTGAAAGTATTTTGATATTTTCTATTTGCCATTTGTACACATTGTAACGTTTGAAGTATCCTTACCTCCCGCAAGGGATGAGTTATGTTTTGTTGATGTTATAAAAATTGTTTTCTTTTTCAGCCCGGGAGTGCTGATATTAACTAGGGGGGGATGTGTAGCCCAGCTGCGCTTGGTGCCACATGTTACCCAGGAGGATGCATGAAAGGTAATTCACAATCACCTGATATTCATTCACACTTCACATTTTCCTGGTACCACCAGAGGGAGCCCTTTAGATTACGCAGGTATATAAGGGTGTGGAGAGATAGAGCAGTAGACATTCTAGACAGACATTCTAGCTCAGAGCTCAGATTACACTAGTCTGTGTCAGAGCGTGTTGGAGAGCAGACGAGCTAGTTACCTCAGACATTCTGAGAGGGAACTCTAGCCAGAAAGAAAGACTTATCTGAAAGCCTGAGGACTTCAGCAAACACTCAGCTTATATCGTGGAGTCCAGTGTAGTGGGAAGGATTGCCACTTGGTCTGGTCAAGGTTGAGTCCACTGAGATTCCAACAGTGAGCTGTTTCAGAAAGTAAGCGTGCCGACGCTTGGAGAGCGGTGAAGGGAAGGAAGCTGACATCTACTGCTGTTGTGCTTATGTTAAAGGTGTGAGTAGGACGACAGGCAAATGGAAAAAGAGAAAGAGAGTGACTGAGGAGAAATAGCAACGATAGCTTACCTCCACTCTGCACTACCGGACACCGGGTCCGAGCTTGCTAGTACCTTCACGGCTAGTGGGAAAAACTGGAGACCCTGCTGGACTTCAGGTCACAGAGGGGCCCAACAGTGCTGATACGTAACCGGGGTCAGGAAGAACAGGAGTCTAGCAGGACGCTGCAGATAGAGACTTAGTTCTGTCCAAAAGAAGGCTCTACCACAATGTCAGCCGGTCGTAGCTGTTTCACACGGAGTTAGGCTTTGTTTCATGCAAGTCAGAAACTCACACATATAAAGAAGGAAGGAGGCCCTACACCTACTCAGTGGTTTACTGGACATGCATCCTCCACCCTGACGGCTCCCGGGATGTGCCTGCAACTTCACCATCAGTAAAGGTACAGAAAGAGACTGTCTTGTGTGTGTCTGCATTATTGATCCTGCACCCTTACACCGCCATATACCTCGAGGGATCAGTCTCGCCTGTGGGAGACTTAACACCTTGCTGCCCAATAACAACCCCTCAGAGGATTCACCCTGCAGCGCTGGTCACCCTGATCAGGAACCACAGGTGGCGTCACGAACATTCTATCATCCCCTGTAAATATCCCCCTTTAGTGAGCGCCCAGGGCAACGGACCGAGCTGCGCTACCCGTGACATCCCCCAGTGAAGTGAACGGGCTCGATGCCGAGTACCCCAAAGCCCTGGTACGTGCGACTCAATAGATTGTTGACTGAGGTGCAATCTTTCTAGCTGCGATACTCTTCCCTGTTAGGCCATTTTTGTGCATTGCAATGATGACTGCACGTGTTTCTTTAGAGATAACCATGGTTAACAGAAAAGAAACAATGATGCCAAGCACCAGCCTCCTTTTAAAGTGTCCAGTGGTGTCATTCTTACTTAATCATGACAGATTGATCTCCAGCCATGTCCTCATCAACACCCACACCTGCGTTAATGGAGCAATCACTGAAAAGAGGTTAGCTGGTCCTTTTAAGGCAGGGCTAGAATGATGTTGAAATGTGTTTTGGGGGATAAAGTTCATTTTCTAGCCAAATATTGACTTTGCAAGTAATTGCTGTTAAGCTGATCACTCTTTATAACATTCTGGAGTATATGCAAATTGCCATTAGAAAAAGTGAAGCAGTAGACTTTGTAAAAATTAATATTTGTGTCATTCTCAAAACTTTTGGCCATGACTGTAATATCTCTGAATCAGACGGGCTTTGTGGGGGGGGAGAGAGGGGAGTAACAATGCATATAAAATACTACATTTCATGTACTATGCAAAAAAGAGTAAGCTTCCTTTAGTCCTGGGAACGGATACAGAAAAGGCATTTGACAGGGTGGATTGGAACTACTTAGAGGAAATATTAATTGGATTTGGATTTCCATTTCAAATGGTCTAACCATCATGAAGATGTATAGGAAACCTACGGCTCGCATTAAAATTAATGTCTCTCTAACGGACACGTACACCATCAAAAATGGCACAAGGCAAGGTTGCCCACTATCACCATTGCTTTTCGTGTTAACGATGGAACACTTGTTAAGCGCTGTACAGCATTGTCAGGAAATAGAGGGCATCAAAATTGGAAAACTGCACTATAAGACAGCAGCTTTTGCCAATGATTTACTTGTCATGATGACAAAGCCACTCCAAAGCTTGCCTGCCCTTGTAAAGATTTTAGATGAGTACAGTAGCCTCTCAAACTTCAAGGTGAATATACTACCTACAAATGAACTGAAGCATATGCCAAGTAAAAATTCAAAAGTTTTTATTTAACAAATATTAACACACAACTATTAAAAGATTTAGTGGATGAATACACATATATGGACCTGAGAACACAGTAATTATTATACCCATGCCATAAACATATTCAACAGATGGATAAATATCCAGAGCATATAAAGAAAAAGATTTTTTCAATAAGGTTCCCCAAAGAGGCTACCTTATGTATGGAGCAAAGCTTTCTTGAATGTTAATCAATGTCATATAATTCAATTTATTTCTCTTTGCAATTTGGACTTATATGTCAGCCAAATTTGGTATTCAATATAACATTCATAAAGCAAAGATATATAAACAAGGAAAAGAGTTTTCCCATACAGCTCTATTTAGATGCCCATATAGCTTATAGCTATATGTAAAAATCACAGCAAAATTGTCTACATATATAATCTCTTAGATCTGAGGCATTAGATTTAAATGTACCACAACATATTCTCGCCAAATTGAAGAATCTATATCCGTTCACTTGGTCCAAATGTTATATTACTTATCTCGGAGTTAAAATAAGCAGGACTGATTGAGAGTTTCTTACATATACGGTAACTTCTACCCACTGCTAGATCATGCTGCCGCTACCATTCGTTCTGGGAGGGATCCATTTTAATCATGGACAGGAAGGAAAAATCTTTTGAAAAGCTTGATACTACCCAAATTTACCTATGTGTTCCAAATGTTGCCCATTCATGTCCCAGTGTTATGATTTGGTAGCTGAGGAGAGCAGGCAAAAAAGGAAATACACCAGAGCAGTTGGAAACTATGAGATTGCAGTACCCTGACTAACCACCACAATTAGAGGCAGCCGTGGAGCGTTCCTACGTTGGTCCTAGACGCCTCGTCACAGCCTGAGAAACTAACTACACCTAAAGATAGAAAGAGGAAAGCTATCTGCCCCGGAGCAGATCCCCAAAGAACATAGAAAGCCCCCAAACATGTAATGGCGGTTAGACAAGAAGAAATACTGACACAGACAGAAAATAGTATGAGCAAACGCTGGGGCCCAAACTTACTAAATAGAAAAGGATAGGAAGGGCACTTACTGCAATCCCAAAAAACCCTGAAAAGCACCAACTCTACTAATTTCAAAAACACCTGAGATCACACGACCTCTACCACCTAAATTAGTTCTCTGGTGTAACCAAAAACAAAACAGCAGCCACTGAAAAAACTGGAAAAAGCAAATGTACAAACATCAGTGGCTGAACTGAACTGAGAGGGCAAAAGCCCCCAGAGGGGACCCTGAAGGCCCCCACAGAAGTGCAGGACAAAATGCAAAAATCAAGCACAAAAACAAAAAGAAGAAAAGGTCTTATCTGTTAGCAGGAGATTCAGACACGACACAGCAGGCTACCAAGGAAACAGGAATCAAGGATTGAGACCAGAACAATTGATCACCGGCAACCCTGATGGGAAGGCGACTCCCTTATATAAGACCAGTCAGTAACACCTGATTCCCAATCCTCACAATCTTCACTGGACAGTCCAGTACCGTTTGTAACCACCAGAGGGAGCTTCTGCTCAGAATTCATTTCCAGCCTATTCACAACAGTACCCCCCCCCTTGAGGAGGGGTCACCGAACCCTCATTTGAGCAACCAGGTCGGTCAGGATGAGTTCTATGATAAGCACGGATGAGTCTCCTAGCATGGATGTCCGAAGCAAACACCCAAGAATTGTCTTCCTGACCATAACCTCTCCATTTAACCAAATACTGGAGTTTCCGTCTAGAAAAACGAGAATTCAATATTTTCTCAACCACATACTCCAGATTGCCCTCAACCAAAACAGGGTCAGGAGGCACAGTAGTAGGAACCACTGGCTCAACAAACCTCTTCAACAAGGACTTGTGGAACACGTTATGGATCTTAAATGTCCCTGGAAGAAGCAAACGAAAATAAACAGGATTAAGAATCTCCATGATCTTATAAGGTCCAATGAACCTAGGCTTAAATTTAGGAGATGCCACTCTCATAGGAATATTTCTTGAGGACAACCAGACCAAGTCCCCCACTTTAAACCGAGGACCATCAGTCCTATGCCGGTTAGCAAACCGCTGGGCCCTCTCCTGAGAGAGGGACAACCTCTCCACTACCTGGTTCCAAATCTGTTGCATACGCTCCACAACAGAGTCAACACCTGGACAGACAGAAGCCTCCGTCTGTCCTGAAGAAAATCGAGGGTGAAACCCAGAATTACAGAAAAATGGAGACATCAAAGTGGCAGAGCTAGCCCTATTATTAAGAGCAAACTCAGCCAAAGGCAAAAAAGAGACCCAGTCATCCTGATCAGCAGACACAAAGCATCTTAGATAAGTCTCCAATGTCTGGTTTGTTCTCTCAGTTTGACCATTGGTCTGAGGATGAAACGCCGAGGAGAAAGACAATTGAACACCAATTTTAGAACAAAAGGTCCTCAAAATCTGGAAACAAACTGGACTCCTCTGTCAGACACAATGTTCTCAGGAATGCCGTGTAAACGAACCACGTGCTGAAGGAACAAAGGCACCAATTCAGAGGAGGAAGGCAACTTAGTAATGGCACAAGATGTATCATCTTGGAAAACCTATCGCAAATCACCCAGATGACGGTCATTCTCTGAGAAACAGGGAGGTCGGAAATGAAATCCATAGAGATATGGGTCCATGGTCTCTTGGGCACAGGTAATGGCATCAACAAACCACTAGAACGAGAGAAAGGCTTGGAGCGAGAGCAAGTCCCGCAGGACTGCACAAACTCCCTAACATTACGAGACAAGGTAGACCACGAAAAGGACCGACTAACCAAGTCTCTGGTACCAAAAATTCCGGGATGACCGGCCAACGCGGATCAATGAATCTCAGACATTACACTCTTTTTCCACTGGTCCGGGACAAACAATTTCCCAACAGGGCAGCGCTCGGGCTTATCCTCCTGACACCCTCCAGAGCCAGTCTCAAATTGGGCGAGATGGCGGAAAGAACTACACCCTCTTTCAAAATAACAGAAGGATCAGATAACTCAGGAGAGTCCGCCAGGAAACTCCTCGAGAGGGCATCCGCCTTAACATTTTTAGTGCCAGGAAGAAATGAAACCACAAAATTAAAACGTGTGAAAAACAAGGCCCACCTGGCCTGTCTAGGATTAAGTCGCTTGGCAGTTTCCAGATAAACTAGATTCTTATGGTCCGTAAGGACCACCACCTGATGTTTGGCTCCCTCCAGCCAATGTCTCCACTCTTCAAAAGCCCACTTCATGGCCAATAACTCCCGATTACCCACGTCATAATTACGTTCAGTGGGAGAAAATTTTCGAGAGAAAAAAGCACAAGGGTTACTTTTAGAGGTCTCTGGATCTCTTTGGGACAAAACGGCACCTGCCTCAATTTCAGAGGCATCAACCTCCACCTGAAATGGTAGAGAAACATCAGGCTGCCGTAGAACAGGAGCAGAAGTGAACCTCTGCTTAAGTTCCTGAAATGCAGAGACTGCCTCAGGAGGCCAATTCACCACATCAGAACCCTTCTTGGTCAAATCAGTTAATGGCTTAACAATAACAGAGAAATTACCAATAAATTTACGATAAAAATTGGCAAAACCCAAGAATCTTTGAAGAGCCTTTAATGAAGTAGGTTGGACCCAATCACAGATGGCCTGAACTTTGACCGGGTCCATTTCAATAACAGATGGGGACAAAATGAATCCCAGAAATGAGATCCTCTGAACGCCAAAAAGACACTTTGATCCCTTCACATACAGAGCATTCTCTCTCAAAATCTGGAACACAGTCCGAACATGTTTTACATGAGAGTCCCAGTCATTGGAAAAAATCAAGATATCATCCAAATAAACAATCAGAAATTTATCCACAAAATCCCTGAAAATGTCATTCATGAAGGACTGGAAGACAGAAGGAGCATTAGTGAGCCCAAAGGGCATCACAAGGTACTTAAAATTTCATCCCCTTGCTTAATGCGAATAAGGTTATATGCCCCCCTGAGGTCAAGCTTGGTAAACCAAGTAGCGTTTTTCACCCTGGAAAACAGATCAGAGATCAAGGGTAAAGGATATTGATATTTCACAGTAATATTGTTCAAGAGACGATAATCAATACACGGCCTTAATGAACCATCCTTTTTGGCCACAAAGAAAAAACCGGCACCTAAGGGTGAAGAGGATGGTCTGATATGACCCTTCTCCAATGACTCCTTGATATAAGACCGCATAGCGTCATGTTCAGATACAGACAAGTTAAAAAGGCGACCTTTAGGGAATTTACTACCAGGCACTAATTCAATAGCGCAGTCATAGCTCCTATGGGGAGGTAAGGATGCAGATTTACTTTCGCTAAACACATCAGAAAAATCAATCAAAAAGTCAGGAACATCCTGAGCCTGGGGGGAGGCAGAAAAAACAGGAGTGTTGGTATTAACACATTGGCAGCCCCAACTGGTAACAGACACAGATTTCCAATCCAAACCAGGATTATGAGACTGTAACCAAGGGAAACCCAGTACGATAATGTCATGCAGATTATACAGAACCAAAAATTTGCAACTCTCCTGATGATCAGGTTCTACCCTCATTATCACCTGAGTAGAGAACTGAGGTTTATTCTCAGTCAAAGGGGTAGAATCGATCCCCAGTAGGGGAATAGACTTCCGTAGGGGTATCAAGGGAAACCCACAACGTTTAGCAAAATCAAAATCCATCAGGTTAATAGCTGCTCCAGAATCAACAAAAGCCTGAGCAGAAAATGAGGACAGAGAGCATATCAGGGTAACAGTTAATAAAAACTTAGTCTGAACACTACCCAAGACAACTGAGCGTGCAAAACGTCTTCCCTGCTTAGGGCAGACTAAAATAGCATGAGAGGCATCACCACAGTAGAAACATAAACCATTGCGCTTTCGAAATTCATGACGCTGTGCCCCAGAAACCACTCTATCACACTGCATGGATTCAGAAGCAGGTTCACAAGGCAACATTATTCCACGCATACCTTTCCGCTCACGCAAACGTCTGTCAATTTGAATCGCTAATGACATAGAATCATTGAGACCAGAGGGAACAGGGAATCCCACCATAACATCCTTTACATTATCTGACAGTCCCTTCCAAAAAAGAGCTGCCAAAGCGTCGTCATTCCATTTGGTCAGGACTACCCACCTACGGAATCTCTGACAGTATAACTCAGCGTCCTCAAGCCCCTGACTTAATGCCAACAAAGTTTTTTCAGCTTGATCAGTGACATTAGGCTCATCGTACAATAACTCCAAAGCCTGAAAAAACGCATCAACATCACTCAAAACAGGATCCCCAGGTGTCAGAGAAAAAGCCCAATCCTGAGGGTCGCAGCGCAGGAGAGAGATGACAATTTGAACCTGCTACGCTGCGTTCCCTGAGGACTTAGATTTTAAGGCAAAAAACAATTTACAGTTATTTTTGAAATTCAGAAACTTAGCTCGATCCCCTAAAAACAAATCTGGCATGGGAATCCTAGGTTCCACAACAGGCAACCTAGCAAGATAGGTAGCAATACTCCGAACTTCAGTGGCAAGCTGATCCACACGGCCAGACAACTGCGCAAACTCCATTGAGAGAGAAAAAAAACCTCCTCAGCACCCAGAGATACAGAGGGAAAAAAAAATGCAACAAACAGAAAAAAAAAAATCTCGGACAACTCTGACAACTTTTTTCTTTCCACAATATTTTTCCCTTCTGTGAGTACCATATAATTTTCAGTTTAGGCCGGTGATACTGTTATGATTTGGTAGCTGAGGAGAGCAGACAAAAAAGGAAATACACCAGAGCAGTTGGAAACTATGAGATTGCAGTACCCTGACTAACCACCACAACTAGAGGCAGCCGTGGAGCGTTCCTACGTTGGTCCTAGACGCCTCGTCACAGCCTGAGAAACTAACTACACCTAAAGATAGAAAGAGGAAAGCTATCTGCCCCGGAGCAGATCCCCAAAGAACATAGAAAGCCCCCAAACATGTAATGGCGGTTAGACAAGAAGAAATACTGACACAGACAGAAAATAGTATGAGCAAACGCTGGGGCCCAAACTTACTAAATAGAAAAGGATAGGAAGGGCACTTACTGCAATCCCAAAAAACCCTGAAAAGCACCAACTCTACTAATTTCAAAAACACCTGAGATCACACGACCTCTACCACCTAAATTAGTTCTCTGGTGTAACCAAAAACAAAACAGCAGCCACTGAAAAAACTGGAAAAAGCAAATGTACAAACATCAGTGGCTGAACTGAACTGAGAGGGCAAAAGCCCCAGAGGGGACCCTGAAGGCCCCCACAGAAGTGCAGGACAAAATGCAAAAATCAAGCACAAAAACAAAAAGAAGAAAAGGTCTTATCTGTTAGCAGGAGATTCAGACACGACACAGCAGGCTACCAAGGAAACAGGAATCAAGGATTGAGACCAGAACAATTGATCACCGGCAACCCTGATGGGAAGGCGACTCCCTTATATAAGACCAGTCAGTAACACCTGATTCCCAATCCTCACAATCTTCACTGGACAGTCCAGTACCGTTTGTAACCACCAGAGGGAGCTTCTGCTCAGAATTCATTTCCAGCCTATTCACAACAGTACCCCCCCCCTTGAGGAGGGGTCACCGAACCCTCATTTGAGCAACCAGGTCGGTCAGGATGAGTTCTATGATAAGCACGGATGAGTCTCCTAGCATGGATGTCCGAAGCAAACACCCAAGAATTGTCTTCCTGACCATAACCTCTCCACTTAACCAAATACTGGAGTTTCCGTCTAGAAAAACGAGAATTCAATATTTTCTCAACCACATACTCCAGATTGCCCTCAACCAAAACAGGGTCAGGAGGCACAGTAGTAGGAACCACTGGCTCAACAAACCTCTTCAACAAGGACTTGTGGAACACGTTATGGATCTTAAATGTCCCTGGAAGAAGCAAACGAAAATAAACAGGATTAAGAATCTCCATGATCTTATAAGGTCCAATGAACCTAGGCTTAAATTTAGGAGATGCCACTCTCATAGGAATATTTCTTGAGGACAACCAGACCAAGTCCCCCACTTTAAACCGAGGACCATCAGTCCTATGCCGGTTAGCAAACCGCTGGGCCCTCTCCTGAGAGAGGGACAACCTCTCCACTACCTGGTTCCAAATCTGTTGCATACGCTCCACAACAGAGTCAACACCTGGACAGACAGAAGCCTCCGTCTGTCCTGAAGAAAATCGAGGGTGAAACCCAGAATTACAGAAAAATGGAGACATCAAAGTGGCAGAGCTAGCCCTATTATTAAGAGCAAACTCAGCCAAAGGCAAAAAAGAGACCCAGTCATCCTGATCAGCAGACACAAAGCATCTTAGATAAGTCTCCAATGTTTGGTTTGTTCTCTCAGTTTGACCATTGGTCTGAGGATGAAACGCCGAGGAGAAAGACAATTGAACACCAATTTTAGAACAAAAGGTCCTCAAAATCTGGAAACAAACTGGACTCCTCTGTCAGACACAATGTTCTCAGGAATGCCGTGTAAACGAACCACGTGCTGAAGGAACAAAGGCACCAATTCAGAGGAGGAAGGCAACTTAGTAATGGCACAAGATGTATCATCTTGGAAAACCTATCGCAAATCACCCAGATGACGGTCATTCTCTGAGAAACAGGGAGGTCGGAAATGAAATCCATAGAGATATGGGTCCATGGTCTCTTGGGCACAGGTAATGGCATCAACAAACCACTAGAACGAGAGAAAGGCTTGGAGCGAGAGCAAGTCCCGCAGGACTGCACAAACTCCCTAACATTACGAGACAAGGTAGACCACGAAAAGGACCGACTAACCAAGTCTCTGGTACCAAAAATTCCGGGATGACCGGCCAACGCGGATCAATGAATCTCAGACATTACACTCTTTTTCCACTGGTCCGGGACAAACAATTTCCCAACAGGGCAGCGCTCGGGCTTATCCTCCTGACACCCCTCCAGAGCCAGTCTCAAATTGGGTGAGATGGCGGAAAGAACTACACCCTCTTTCAAAATAACAGAAGGATCAGATAACTCAGGAGAGTCCACCAGGAAACTCCTCGAGAGGGCATCCGCCTTAACATTTTTAGTGCCAGGAAGAAATGAAACCACAAAATTAAAACGTGTGAAAAACAAGGCCCACCTGGCCTGTCTAGGATTAAGTCGCTTGGCAGTTTCCAGATAAACTAGATTCTTATGGTCCGTAAGGACCACCACCTGATGTTTGGCTCCCTCCAGCCAATGTCTCCACTCTTCAAAAGCCCACTTCATGGCCAATAACTCCCGATTACCCACGTCATAATTACGTTCAGTGGGAGAAAATTTTCGAGAGAAAAAAGCACAAGGGTTACTTTTAGAGGTCTCTGGATCTCTTTGGGACAAAACGGCACCTGCCTCAATTTCAGAGGCATCAACCTCCACCTGAAATGGTAGAGAAACATCAGGCTGCCGTAGAACAGGAGCAGAAGTGAACCTCTGCTTAAGTTCCTGAAATGCAGAGACTGCCTCAGGAGGCCAATTCACCACATCAGAACCCTTCTTGGTCAAATCAGTTAATGGCTTAACAATAACAGAGAAATTACCAATAAATTTACGATAAAAATTGGCAAAACCCAAGAATCTTTGAAGAGCCTTTAATGAAGTAGGTTGGACCCAATCACAGATGGCCTGAACTTTGACCGGGTCCATTTCAATAACAGATGGGGACAAAATGAATCCCAGAAATGAGATCCTCTGAACGCCAAAAAGACACTTTGATCCCTTCACATACAGAGCATTCTCTCTCAAAATCTGGAACACAGTCCGAACATGTTTTACATGAGAGTCCCAGTCATTGGAAAAAATCAAGATATCATCCAAATAAACAATCAGAAATTTATCCACAAAATCCCTTAAAATGTCATTCATGAAGGACTGGAAGACAGAAGGAGCATTAGTGAGCCCAAAGGGCATCACAAGGTACTTAAAATTTCATCCCCTTGCTTAATGCGAATAAGGTTATATGCCCCCCTGAGGTCAAGCTTGGTAAACCAAGTAGCGTTTTTCACCCTGGAAAACAGATCAGAGATCAAGGGTAAAGGATATTGATATTTCACAGTAATATTGTTCAAGAGACGATAATCAATACACGGCCTTAATGAACCATCCTTTTTGGCCACAAAGAAAAAACCGGCACCTAAGGGTGAAGAGGATGGTCTGATATGACCCTTCTCCAATGACTCCTTGATATAAGACCGCATAGCGTCATGTTCAGATACAGACAAGTTAAAAAGGCGACCTTTAGGGAATTTACTACCAGGCACTAATTCAATAGCGCAGTCATAGCTCCTATGGGGAGGTAAGGATGCAGATTTACTTTCGCTAAACACATCAGAAAAATCAATCAAAAAGTCAGGAACATCCTGAGCCTGGGGGGAGGCAGAAAAAACAGGAGTGTTGGTATTAACACATTGGCAGCCCCAACTGGTAACAGACACAGATTTCCAATCCAAACCAGGATTATGAGACTGTAACCAAGGGAAACCCAGTACGATAATGTCATGCAGATTATACAGAACCAAAAATTTGCAACTCTCCTGATGATCAGGTTCTACCCTCATTATCACCTGAGTAGAGAACTGAGGTTTATTCTCAGTCAAAGGGGTAGAATCGATCCCCAGTAGGGGAATAGACTTCCGTAGGGGTATCAAGGGAAACCCACAACGTTTAGCAAAATCAAAATCCATCAGGTTAATAGCTGCTCCAGAATCAACAAAAGCCTGAGCAGAAAATGAGGACAGAGAGCATATCAGGGTAACAGTTAATAAAAACTTAGTCTGAACACTACCCAAGACAACTGAGCGTGCAAAACGTCTTCCCTGCTTAGGGCAGACTAAAATAGCATGAGAGGCATCACCACAGTAGAAACATAAACCATTGCGCTTTCGAAATTCATGACGCTGTGCCCCAGAAACCACTCTATCACACTGCATGGATTCAGAGCAGGTTCACAAGGCAACATTATTCCACGCATACCTTTCCGCTCACGCAAACGTCTGTCAATTTGAATCGCTAATGACATAGAATCATTGAGACCAGAGGGAACAGGGAATCCCACCATAACATCCTTTACATTATCTGACAGTCCCTTCCAAAAAAGAGCTGCCAAAGCGTCGTCATTCCATTTGGTCAGGACTACCCACCTACGGAATCTCTGACAGTATAACTCAGCGTCCTCAAGCCCCTGACTTAATGCCAACAAAGTTTTTTCAGCTTGATCAGTGACATTAGGCTCATCGTACAATAACTCCAAAGCCTGAAAAAACGCATCAACATCA
>JARQOD010000002.1:307922330-308018247 GCA_033576555.1 Oophaga sylvatica | reverse complement strand
GAGGAGAGCAGACAAAAAAGGAAATACACCAGAGCAGTTGGAAACTATGAGATTGCAGTACCCTGACTAACCACCACAACTAGAGGCAGCCGTGGAGCGTTCCTACGTTGGTCCTAGACGCCTCGTCACAGCCTGAGAAACTAACTACACCTAAAGATAGAAAGAGGAAAGCTATCTGCCCCGGAGCAGATCCCCAAAGAACATAGAAAGCCCCAAACATGTAATGGCGGTTAGACAAGAAGAAATACTGACACAGACAGAAAATAGTATGAGCAAACGCTGGGGCCCAAACTTACTAAATAGAAAAGGATAGGAAGGGCACTTACTGCAATCCCAAAAAACCCTGAAAAGCACCAACTCTACTAATTTCAAAAACACCTGAGATCACACGACCTCTACCACCTAAATTAGTTCTCTGGTGTAACCAAAAACAAAACAGCAGCCACTGAAAAAACTGGAAAAAGCAAATGTACAAACATCAGTGGCTGAACTGAACTGAGAGGGCAAAAGCCCCCAGAGGGGACCCTGAAGGCCCCCACAGAAGTGCAGGACAAAATGCAAAAATCAAGCACAAAAACAAAAAGAAGAAAAGGTCTTATCTGTTAGCAGGAGATTCAGACACGACACAGCAGGCTACCAAGGAAACAGGAATCAAGGATTGAGACCAGAACAATTGATCACCGGCAACCCTGATGGGAAGGCGACTCCCTTATATAAGACCAGTCAGTAACACCTGATTCCCAATCCTCACAATCTTCACTGGACAGTCCAGTACCGTTTGTAACCACCAGAGGGAGCTTCTGCTCAGAATTCATTTCCAGCCTATTCACAACAGTACCCCCCCCCTTGAGGAGGGGTCACCGAACCCTCATTTGAGCAACCAGGTCGGTCAGGATGAGTTCTATGATAAGCACGGATGAGTCTCCTAGCATGGATGTCCGAAGCAAACACCCAAGAATTGTCTTCCTGACCATAACCTCTCCACTTAACCAAATACTGGAGTTTCCGTCTAGAAAAACGAGAATTCAATATTTTCTCAACCACATACTCCAGATTGCCCTCAACCAAAACAGGGTCAGGAGGCACAGTAGTAGGAACCACTGGCTCAACAAACCTCTTCAACAAGGACTTGTGGAACACGTTATGGATCTTAAATGTCCCTGGAAGAAGCAAACGAAAATAAACAGGATTAAGAATCTCCATGATCTTATAAGGTCCAATGAACCTAGGCTTAAATTTAGGAGATGCCACTCTCATAGGAATATTTCTTGAGGACAACCAGACCAAGTCCCCCACTTTAAACCGAGGACCATCAGTCCTATGCCGGTTAGCAAACCGCTGGGCCCTCTCCTGAGAGAGGGACAACCTCTCCACTACCTGGTTCCAAATCTGTTGCATACGCTCCACAACAGAGTCAACACCTGGACAGACAGAAGCCTCCGTCTGTCCTGAAGAAAATCGAGGGTGAAACCCAGAATTACAGAAAAATGGAGACATCAAAGTGGCAGAGCTAGCCCTATTATTAAGAGCAAACTCAGCCAAAGGCAAAAAAGAGACCCAGTCATCCTGATCAGCAGACACAAAGCATCTTAGATAAGTCTCCAATGTTTGGTTTGTTCTCTCAGTTTGACCATTGGTCTGAGGATGAAACGCCGAGGAGAAAGACAATTGAACACCAATTTTAGAACAAAAGGTCCTCAAAATCTGGAAACAAACTGGACTCCTCTGTCAGACACAATGTTCTCAGGAATGCCGTGTAAACGAACCACGTGCTGAAGGAACAAAGGCACCAATTCAGAGGAGGAAGGCAACTTAGTAATGGCACAAGATGTATCATCTTGGAAAACCTATCGCAAATCACCCAGATGACGGTCATTCTCTGAGAAACAGGGAGGTCGGAAATGAAATCCATAGAGATATGGGTCCATGGTCTCTTGGGCACAGGTAATGGCATCAACAAACCACTAGAACGAGAGAAAGGCTTGGAGCGAGAGCAAGTCCCGCAGGACTGCACAAACTCCCTAACATTACGAGACAAGGTAGACCACGAAAAGGACCGACTAACCAAGTCTCTGGTACCAAAAATTCCGGGATGACCGGCCAACGCGGATCAATGAATCTCAGACATTACACTCTTTTTCCACTGGTCCGGGACAAACAATTTCCCAACAGGGCAGCGCTCGGGCTTATCCTCCTGACACCCCTCCAGAGCCAGTCTCAAATTGGGTGAGATGGCGGAAAGAACTACACCCTCTTTCAAAATAACAGAAGGATCAGATAACTCAGGAGAGTCCACCAGGAAACTCCTCGAGAGGGCATCCGCCTTAACATTTTTAGTGCCAGGAAGAAATGAAACCACAAAATTAAAACGTGTGAAAAACAAGGCCCACCTGGCCTGTCTAGGATTAAGTCGCTTGGCAGTTTCCAGATAAACTAGATTCTTATGGTCCGTAAGGACCACCACCTGATGTTTGGCTCCCTCCAGCCAATGTCTCCACTCTTCAAAAGCCCACTTCATGGCCAATAACTCCCGATTACCCACGTCATAATTACGTTCAGTGGGAGAAAATTTTCGAGAGAAAAAAGCACAAGGGTTACTTTTAGAGGTCTCTGGATCTCTTTGGGACAAAACGGCACCTGCCTCAATTTCAGAGGCATCAACCTCCACCTGAAATGGTAGAGAAACATCAGGCTGCCGTAGAACAGGAGCAGAAGTGAACCTCTGCTTAAGTTCCTGAAATGCAGAGACTGCCTCAGGAGGCCAATTCACCACATCAGAACCCTTCTTGGTCAAATCAGTTAATGGCTTAACAATAACAGAGAAATTACCAATAAATTTACGATAAAAATTGGCAAAACCCAAGAATCTTTGAAGAGCCTTTAATGAAGTAGGTTGGACCCAATCACAGATGGCCTGAACTTTGACCGGGTCCATTTCAATAACAGATGGGGACAAAATGAATCCCAGAAATGAGATCCTCTGAACGCCAAAAAGACACTTTGATCCCTTCACATACAGAGCATTCTCTCTCAAAATCTGGAACACAGTCCGAACATGTTTTACATGAGAGTCCCAGTCATTGGAAAAAATCAAGATATCATCCAAATAAACAATCAGAAATTTATCCACAAAATCCCTTAAAATGTCATTCATGAAGGACTGGAAGACAGAAGGAGCATTAGTGAGCCCAAAGGGCATCACAAGGTACTTAAAATTTCATCCCCTTGCTTAATGCGAATAAGGTTATATGCCCCCCTGAGGTCAAGCTTGGTAAACCAAGTAGCGTTTTTCACCCTGGAAAACAGATCAGAGATCAAGGTAAAGGATATTGATATTTCACAGTAATATTGTTCAAGAGACGATAATCAATACACGGCCTTAATGAACCATCCTTTTTGGCCACAAAGAAAAAAACCGGCACCTAAGGGTGAAGAGGATGGTCTGATATGACCCTTCTCCAATGACTCCTTGATATAAGACCGCATAGCGTCATGTTCAGATACAGACAAGTTAAAAAGGCGACCTTTAGGGAATTTACTACCAGGCACTAATTCAATAGCGCAGTCATAGCTCCTATGGGGAGGTAAGGATGCAGATTTACTTTCGCTAAACACATCAGAAAAATCAATCAAAAAGTCAGGAACATCCTGAGCCTGGGGGGAGGCAGAAAAAACAGGAGTGTTGGTATTAACACATTGGCAGCCCCAACTGGTAACAGACACAGATTTCCAATCCAAACCAGGATTATGAGACTGTAACCAAGGGAAACCCAGTACGATAATGTCATGCAGATTATACAGAACCAAAAATTTGCAACTCTCCTGATGATCAGGTTCTACCCTCATTATCACCTGAGTAGAGAACTGAGGTTTATTCTCAGTCAAAGGGGTAGAATCGATCCCCAGTAGGGGAATAGACTTCCGTAGGGGTATCAAGGGAAACCCACAACGTTTAGCAAAATCAAAATCCATCAGGTTAATAGCTGCTCCAGAATCAACAAAAGCCTGAGCAGAAAATGAGGACAGAGAGCATATCAGGGTAACAGTTAATAAAAACTTAGTCTGAACACTACCCAAGACAACTGAGCGTGCAAAACGTCTTCCCTGCTTAGGGCAGACTAAAATAGCATGAGAGGCATCACCACAGTAGAAACATAAACCATTGCGCTTTCGAAATTCATGACGCTGTGCCCCAGAAACCACTCTATCACACTGCATGGATTCAGAAGCAGGTTCACAAGGCAACATTATTCCACGCATACCTTTCCGCTCACGCAAACGTCTGTCAATTTGAATCGCTAATGACATAGAATCATTGAGACCAGAGGGAACAGGGAATCCCACCATAACATCCTTTACATTATCTGACAGTCCCTTCCAAAAAAGAGCTGCCAAAGCGTCGTCATTCCATTTGGTCAGGACTACCCACCTACGGAATCTCTGACAGTATAACTCAGCGTCCTCAAGCCCCTGACTTAATGCCAACAAAGTTTTTTCAGCTTGATCAGTGACATTAGGCTCATCGTACAATAACTCCAAAGCCTGAAAAAACGCATCAACATCACTCAAAACAGGATCCCCAGGTGTCAGAGAAAAAGCCCAATCCTGAGGGTCGCAGCGCAGGAGAGAGATGACAATTTGAACCTGCTACGCTGCGTTCCCTGAGGACTTAGATTTTAAGGCAAAAAACAATTTACAGTTATTTTTGAAATTCAGAAACTTAGCTCGATCCCCTAAAAACAAATCTGGCATGGGAATCCTAGGTTCCACAACAGGCAACCTAGCAAGATAGGTAGCAATACTCCGAACTTCAGTGGCAAGCTGATCCACACGGCCAGACAACTGCGCAAACTCCATTGAGAGAGAAAAAAAAACCTCCTCAGCACCCAGAGATACAGAGGGAAAAAAAATGCAACAAACAGAAAAAAAAAAATCTCTGACAACTCTGACAACTTTTTTCTTTCCACAATATTTTTCCCTTCTGTGAGTACCATATAATTTTCAGTTTAGGCCGGTGATACTGTTATGATTTGGTAGCTGAGGAGAGCAGACAAAAAAGGAAATACACCAGAGCAGTTGGAAACTATGAGATTGCAGTACCCTGACTAACCACCACAACTAGAGGCAGCCGTGGAGCGTTCCTACGTTGGTCCTAGACGCCTCGTCACAGCCTGAGAAACTAACTACACCTAAAGATAGAAAGAGGAAAGCTATCTGCCCCGGAGCAGATCCCCAAAGAACATAAAAAGCCCCCAAACATGTAATGGCGGTTAGACAAGAAGAAATACTGACACAGACAGAAAATAGTATGAGCAAACGCTGGGGCCCAAACTTACTAAATAGAAAAGGATAGGAAGGGCACTTACTGCAATCCCAAAAAACCCTGAAAAGCACCAACTCTACTAATTTCAAAAACACCTGAGATCACACGACCTCTACCACCTAAATTAGTTCTCTGGTGTAACCAAAAACAAAACAGCAGCCACTGAAAAAACTGGAAAAAGCAAATGTACAAACATCAGTGGCTGAACTGAACTGAGAGGGCAAAAGCCCCCAGAGGGGACCCTGAAGGCCCCCACAGAAGTGCAGGACAAAATGCAAAAATCAAGCACAAAAACAAAAAGAAGAAAAGGTCTTATCTGTTAGCAGGAGATTCAGACACGACACAGCAGGCTACCAAGGAAACAGGAATCAAGGATTGAGACCAGAACAATTGATCACCGGCAACCCTGATGGGAAGGCGACTCCCTTATATAAGACCAGTCAGTAACACCTGATTCCCAATCCTCACAATCTTCACTGGACAGTCCAGTACCGTTTGTAACCACCAGAGGGAGCTTCTGCTCAGAACTCATTTCCAGCCTATTCACAACATCCCAGATTCTTATCCTACCAAGGTAAATTCCCTTTTCTCTAAATATATATGGAAAAACATGAAGCCTCGCATAGCTTTACGCACATTGACACTACCTAAAGAGAGGAGTGGAGTGGGTGCCCCTGATATAAGGAAATATCATTATGCTGCCGTGCTGTCTCAAACAGTAAATTTAATCCGAGGCTCACAGGACAATCAGTGAATCGCAGTGGAGGAGGAGCTTTCGCCCTTACCTCTTAGACCACTTTTAATGACCTACACTAGGGGGCACCCACTCCCTCCTCATTCAAACCCGCTCACACGAGTACTATTTCAAATATGGGAAAAGCACACAATATCCATGTACCTCCTTCGTCGCCAATATTAATACTCTCTGATATCCTGGCCCATCCCGTAAAAGCCTTAACCAAAGGGAGAGACACAGACAAAACGTTTCAACAGACCAATTAATGATGGATGGGGTGCTCCTCTCGCTGTCGGAAATCTGTGGGCGTCCTGGCCTCACCAACTTTAACTTCGTGCAATACTCCACACTCAAAGAAACATTGAAAAGAAGACACTACAACCTGGATATAACATGTAAACCCACGCTAAACGAGGTTCTATGTTCCAAAACATCCAGACCCTCAAAAGTATTATCTACAATCTATCAAGCGCTCCTATCAGAAGACCTTTGTCTTTAGAGTGCTTTTGTATTAAAGTGGGAAAAGGATCTCAGCTATGCGATTTCACAAACACAAGTACTCCACATCTATACACACTCTCATGGCCTGACGAAATGCGTTAAAACTCAGGAAAACTCCTATACAGTAGTGTCCAGATGGTATATTTTGCAGACACAATCTCAGGCCTAGCGTGCAAACTCACATACTAGATGTTGGAGATGTGTAATCGGAGACCGCGATTACTTATATTTATGATGGTCATGCCCAATCATAAGCCGCTTCTGGATGCTAATGAAAAAAGTAACTTATACTTTATTATCTCAGACTCTAAAGCCAATAAGCATCATAACCGGCATTTTAGACACGTTGCAAGGACCATATGCTTATTCATAATACTTTGAAGTCGACCTGTTATGTTTCTCTGAGCATTGTATCTTGATTGATTAATAATATCTCTGTTGGTTTAATAACATGCTTTAAAAATTAATAAAAAGACCTTTGAAAAGAAAAGAAAAGGCTGTTTTCAGTATAAAATAGTTTCCATCATAAAATATTAGTAATAAGAACACCTTTCCGATTAAGCTGAATAAGGACTTTGCATATTTTCATCACAATAGTTTATCTACTGGAAGCAATGACACAATCTCAAGATTTCTCCTAGAACTGCTTTATCAGTAAAATGATATATATATATTCAATAGGAAATTGTGGAATAACACCGTGCTGCCGCAAGGATAAATTCCACGAGTATGTTGAGGATTTAGAGTGGTTTATTCAACGCATTTCGGTGCTTCTAAGTCCCCTTCGTCAAGAAATACCACATGCTATATGCAGACATCACAAACTTACTGTTAGGGCTGGCGGAACGCACAAAATAAATATAGATAATAAGTGCGTTCGCAGCCCGGGGTCCACCGTGCAGGCAGAGCCTGCTGCTAGTAAGATGGTGGTATGGCGAACTCTCTTACTTCACAGAGTCGCAACTCTAGACACTTGGGCCCTATATGGCAGTATAAGCGAGCACTGTTACACCACAGTGTCACTAAGGTAGCGATGCAGAGATATGGACTGTGTCCTGTTAACTCCACAGGAATGCACAGACAACTGCTGTGCTGACAGCAGTCCGTAGTAATGCAGTCAGCAAAGCAATCAGACAATCTCCTTACCGGAGAAGCTGGTATTCTAGGGGCTTATTTCATCCGAGCACTAAACACATGCAGACAATCTCCTCACCGGAGGTGCCGGTATTCTAGGCGCTTATTTCAGCCGAGCCCTAACACATGCATGCAAGATCACACTGGCGCAAAGCACATAATGTAGTTGATACTAGCGCATGGCGGCACGACCATGCCACCCTTTTATAGTAGCAGCTACAGGGCCTGCCAGATAAGGACCAATAGGAAACTGTTCCAGAACACAGGAAGTTTCAGGACCTTCCTGGCGGACCAATAGGAGCTGCTGCAGCACCTGAGCATGTGACCCCTGATCTCCAATGAGAGATCCCACCCTGGGCATGCTCAGAAGGGGAAAGCAAGGACTTTGTCCTAAAGACGTCTGCTCGCCGCTAACCAGTACTGGCTACAATAATAGAGCCTGGAGAGGCAGCAGCAATCCTCTGCACAATGTTAAACTGGGCGAGACGCTGTGACCGACGCCTATGCTGAGCAGAGTCCACTGCGGCCGGAGACAGATGGGAGACTGCAGCAGTGATGGCTCGAGATTCCTCTTGAGCAGAAGCGGGAACTCGACCTCTAACACTTATATGGTTTAACCCCTTAATGTCCACTGACGTGCAGAGTCCGTCATGGCAAGGTGTCAGTTCCGGCACCAGGACGGACTCTGCACGTCATGGCTTTGATCTACCACTGCGTGTAAACACGCAGTGGTAGATCAGTGCCGACAGCTGTCACAGACAGCTGACAGGCACGGCAAGCGGTGCGGGGACCTTTGCCGTCGGTCCCCGCACCTACAGCGCTGTGCTTGGTCAGTCAATCTGACTGACCAAACACAGCAGCGATCGTGCAGGAGAAGCTGAAATTTCAACTTCTCCAGCGCGATCAGTGCAGGAGCCGGCGCTGCAGTGGCCAGGCTTCCTGCACTGACAGCCAGGAGTGGAGCCCCCACCGCCCCTGGCTGTTAACCCCCTGACTACTGCGATCGAGCGCGATCGGAGAGCTCAGGGGGGAGGCAGAGGGTCGGGAGCTCCCTCTGCCTCAGATCGGCACCCTGCAATGTATTTGCAGGGGCCGATCTCTGCCTTGATGACCCGGGGGGTTGTCATGACAACCTCCGGGTCATTTAGCTACGGGAAGCTGCTGTGATCATTGTCACAGCAGCTTCCACTATAGTTGCAATGCATTGCAATGCCAGAGCATTGCAATGCATTGTAACTGCAATAAAAAGTAAAAAAAGTAAAAGTCCCATAAAGGGACAAGTTAAAAAAAATCATTTTTTAAAAAAAATTTAAAAAAAAATATTAAAAAATAATTAAAAAAAAAATCCCCTAAAAATACACATTTTTATGTAATAAAAAAAATAAAAAACAAAAAACATACACATGTTAGGTATCGCCACGTCCGTAAAAATCCCATCTATAAAAGCGTAACCCTAGTTAACCCCTTCAGTGAAAGCCGTAAAAAAAAAACACAAAAAAGTAGTAAATTATACTTTTTCCAAGCGGTATCATTATACCGCTTGGAAAAAGTGCAATAACACGCGATCAAAAAGTCAGATATAAATAATCATGGTACCGCTGAAAACGTCATCTTGTCCCGCAAAAAACAAGCCACTATACAGCATCATCAGCGAAAAAATAAAAAAGTTATAGCTCGCGGAATAAACTGATGCAAAAATAATTATTTTTTCTATAAAATTTTTTATTGTGTAAAAAACGCCAAAACATAAAAAAAATATATAAATGAGGAATCGCCGTAACCGTAGTGACCCGAAGAATAAAGCTGCTTTATCAATTTTACCACACACGGAACGGAGGAAAAAAAAAAAAAAAAAACAATTCCTGAATTGCTGGTTTTTGTTCATTCTGATTCCACAAAAATCGGAATAGGAAACGATCAAAAAACGTTGTGTGCCTAAATATGGTACCAATAAAAACGTCAGCTCGTCCTGCAAAAAATAAGCCCACAGATAACTGTCGGCCGAAATATGGAAAAATTATAGCTCTCAAAATACAGCGATGCAAAACTTTCTTACAAAAAATTATTCCAAGAAAAAGCATATTTTAGTGTGTGACAGAAGCTAAACATGAAAAAAGGGTGTAAATCTGGTATCGCTGTAATCGCACCGATCCGAGGAATAAAGTCGCCTAATCACTAATACCGCACGAGGAACGGCGTAAAAAAGAAAACCAATTCTTCACCTTTTGTGGATTTGTTCATTGTGCCTCCCAAAGATCGCAGTAAGGCGATCACAGTGGTTCTCCCCCACATATGGGGTATCAGCGTACTCAGGACAAAATGCACAATAGCTTTTGGGGTCCTATTTGTCCTGTTACCCTTAGAAAAATAAAAATTTGGGGCAAAAAGGTAATTTTTGTGGAAAAAAATATGATTTTTTTATTTTCACGGCTCTACATTATAAAGTTCTGTGAAGCCCTTGGGGGTTAAAAGTGCTGACCACACATCTAGATAAGTTCCTTGGGGGTCTAGTTTGCAAAATGGGGTAATTTGTGGGGGGTTTCTACTGTTTAGGCACATCAGGGGCTCTCCAAGCGCGACATGACACCCGCAGACCATTCCATCAAAGTCTGCATTTAAAAACGGTGCTCCTTCCCTTCCGAGCTCTGCCATGCGTCAAAATAGTGGTTCCCCCCCACATATGGGATATCAGCGTACTCAGGACAAATTGAACAATAGCTTTTGGGGTCCTATTTCTCCTGTTACCCTTATAAAAATAAAAATTTGGGGGCAAAAAGATTATTTTTGTGGAAAAAAATATGATATTTTTATTTTCACGGCTCTACGTTATAAACTTCTGTGAAGCACTTGGGGGTTCAAAGTGCTCACCACACATCTAGATAAGTTCCTTGGGGGTCTAGTTTCCAAAATGGAGTCACTTGTGGGGGTTTCTACTGTTTAGGCACATCAGGGGCTCTCCAAACGTGACATGACACCCGCAGACCATTCCATCAAAATCTGCATTTGAAAAAGGCGCTCCTTCCCTTTCCAGCTCTGCCATGCGTCAAAATAGTGGTTTACCCCCACATATGGGGTATCAGCATACTCAGGACAAATTGCACAATAACTTTTGGGGTCCTGTTACCCTTTGGAAAATAACAATTGGGGTGGAAAGATCATTTTTGTGGAAAAGATATGATTTTTTAATTTTACTGCTCTACGTTATAACCTTCTGTGAAGCCCTTGGGGTTCAAAGCTTTCACCACACATCTAGATAAGTTCCTTGGGGGGTCTAGTTTCCAAAATGGGGTCACTTGTGGGGGTTTCCACTGTTTAGGCACACAGGGACTCTCCAAATGCGACATGGCGTCCAATCTCAATTCCAGCCAAAAAAGTCAAATGGCGCTGCTTCCCTTCCAAGCTCTGTCATGCGCCCAAATAGTGGTTTACCCCCACATATGGGGTATCAGCGTACTCAGGACAAATTGCACAATAACTTTTGGGGTCCTTTTACCCTTTGGGAAATAAAAATTGGGGGTGGAAAGATCATTTTAGTGGAAAAGATATGATTTTTTAATTTTACAGCTCTACGTTATAACCTTCTGTGAAGCCCTTGGGGGTTCAAAGCTCTCACTACACATTTAGATAAGTTACTTGGGGGGTCTAGTTTCCAAAATGGGGTCACTTGTGGGGAGTTTCCACTGTTTAGGCACACAGGGACTCTCCAAATGCGACATGGCGTCCAATCTCAATTCCAGCCAAAAAAGTCAAATGGCGCTGCTTCCCTTCCGAGCTCTGCCATGCACCCAAATAGTGGTTTACCCCCACATATGGGGTATCAGCGTACTCAGGACTAATTGCACAATAACTTTTGGGGTCCTTTTATCCTTTGGAAAATAAAAATTGGGATGAAAAGATCATTTTTGTGGAAAAAAAACATGATTTTTTAATTTTACGGCTCTACGTTATAACCTTCTGTGAAGCCCTTGGGGGATAAAAGCTCTCACAACACATTTAGATAAGTTACTTGGGGGTCTAGTTTCCAAAATGGGGTCACTTGTGGGGGTTTCCACTGTTTAGGCACACAGGGACTCTCCAAATGCGACATGGCGTCCAATCTCAATTCCAGCCAAAAAAGTCAAATGGCGCTGCTTCCCTTCCGAGCTCTGCCATGCGCCCAAATAGTGGTTTACCCCCACACATGGGGTATCGATGTACTCAGGAGAAATTGTACAACAAATATTGTGGTTCATTTTCTACTGATACCCTTGACAAAATTTTAAAAAATTGTGTCGAAAGAAAAATTTTGGGAAAAAAAGTTAAATGTTAATTTTTTCCTTCCACATTGCTTCAATTCTTGTGAAGTACCTAAAGGGTTAATAAACTTCTTGAATGTGGCTTTGAACACGTTGAGGGGTGCAGTTTTTAGAATGGTGTCACTTTTGGGTATTTTCTGTCATATTGACCCTTCAAATTCACTTCAAATGTGAGGTGGCCCCTAAATAAAATGATTTTGTAAATTTTGTTGGAAAAATGAGAAATTGCTGGTCAACTTTTAACACTTATAACTTCCTAACAAAAAAAAATGTTGGTTCCAAAATTGTGCTGATGTAAAGTAGACATGTGGGAAATGTTATTTATTAACTAATTTTTGTGACATATCTCTCTGATTTAATGGCATAAAAATTAAAAGTTTGAAAATTGCAAAATTTTCAAAATTTTTGCCATATTTCCGTTTTTTTCATAAATAAACGCAAGTTATATTGAAGAAATTTTACCACTATCATGAAGTACAATATGTCTCGAGAAAACAATCTCAGAATCGCCAAGATCCGTTGAAGCGTTCCAGAGTTATAACCTCATAAAGAGACAGTGGTCAGAAATGTAAAAATTGGCCTGGTCTTTAACCTACAAAATGGCTTGGTCGTTAAGGGGTTAAATATAAGCAGAATTTCAAAAACGGCGCCAATGGATCAGATGACGTGGTGTTAAAGTTTATTGCTGTATGCACAAGAGAAAAAGTGCGCACTAATAATCAATGCTTATTTACAAATAGGGTGCATAACCTGGTCTGAAAATTGAGCATTGAAGAAAGGACGAGAAAAGACCAGACCAATAATGGTATGCACAGCCATATATATGAAAATAAAAAAATCTTTACTTCTTAGTGGACAAAATAAGTTTAAAAACATTTAAAATTACAAAGAGTAACTAACACACGAAACCCATGCTCAATGGTCTGAGTAAGCCCATACAGTGAATAAATAATGATCAATTCACAATGGAAATAAATAGCATGCATGTTAGACCATAACATGCCAGAAAATGGCTAAAATAAGCCAGGAGAAAGGTGCTGAATACAATCAATATATAGTCACCAGGAGTAGCCCGGGAAAGGGAGGGTAAGAGGTGATACGCGTGGGGTCTCTTCCCCTCCCTTTCCAGGGCTCTTTGGAGGTCTTGTTGCCTTTACTCACGTCATGTTGACCTACTCCAGGTGACTATATGTTGATTGTATTCAGCACCTTTCTCCTGGCTTATTTTAGCCATTTTCTGGCATTCTTTTGTGCTTGTTATTCCACTCTGATATTTTTCATCATAGGCACATATGCCTTTGGGGTTGTGTAGAAGTTTTCAATTAATGGGCTAACTACTTGCATGGTTCTATCATTTTGTATTTATTACTCTACTCTGGCATTCCCATTTTAGGTATATGTAGGATTGTATAGGTGCTTTGAGTCATCTGGCTAATCGTCTGCATTGTTATATTTTTACATCCATCCGAATAGCTATGGACGCATTATATGGTCTAACATGCATGTTATTTATTTCCATTGTGAATTGATCATTATTTATTCACTGTATGGGCTTATTCAGACCATTGAGCCTGGGTTTGGTGGGTTAATTACTCTTTGTAGTTTTAAATGTTTTTAAACTTATTTTGTTCACTATGAAATAAAGGTTTTTTCTATTTTCATATATATGGCTGTGCATACCATTATTGGTCTGGTCTTTTCTCTTCCTTCCTTCAAAGTTCATTGCTATTACAAGGTTAACCAAACCAGATCAATTGAAATGTAAGAATATACATAAAAATATCATTGAGAATAAAAAAAATTTCAAAAATCCCCATAGAAGTATTAGCTATGCCTCGTTAATTCATATTCCCTCAGTAATGAATGATTTTATTACCCATGTTGAACTGACAGCTCCTTGAAATGACTTCACAGTTTTATGAACTGTTTCTTCTCAAAACAAGTTTTGGATTTGTGCCTTTTTGTGTGTGGGTGCTTTAGTGAGATCCGTCCTGTTGATGTGTTTTGATCCTGTGCTGTTGCGGGGAGATGTGTTTTCCTTTGTTTGCGGCTTTCCACTGCTCTGAAGCGCTGAGCAGAATGTATTGTTTCTTCCACTGCTTTTGTCTATTTTCTTGGCAACATATTTAATTTAATTAATATATACTGTACATATATATATATATATATATAAACTAATTTTAATAAATGATTAATTTGACACCAGACCATTCATTTCAAACTTTTAATTTTTATCCATTAATAAAAAATAATTTCATTTTGCATTATATATGAGGATTCAACGTAATTAGACTCAGAAAATTGACAGCAATGAACTTTGACACCATGTCACCTGATCCATTGGCGCCATTTTTGAAATGCTGCTTGTATTTAAACCATGTAAGTTTGTGATGTCTGCATATAACATGCGATATTTCCTGACAAAGGGGACATAGGAGCTCCGAAACGCGTTGAACAAACCACTCTAAATCCTCAACATACTCCTGGAATTTATCCTTGCGGCAGCACGGTGTTATTCCACAATTTCCTAATGAATATATGACTCTAACAGATCGTGGATCGATCTGTGGATCTGCAGCCGCCATCATCTCTATATTCCCGTATCTCATCCTCACCAGGTGAGCAATTTTTCTTGGTATATTTACTTTGTCCAACGTGGATAAGACCCTATTACGCTTTTTGTCTTCCCTTCTCTTCGCAATATCATCAGTAAAATTAAGAATATAAGGGTGCAGTAAAGAAGCATAATCTATATCTTAGGAATAATCAAGAGCATACGACATCAGGGAATACAGAATGAGCTGCAGGACTTCTAGCACTTGCACAACTTGAGACTCATATTGACAGAGATATAACGATCAGTGTGAGTTAGACACCAGAATCAAGAAAGAGAAACAGACAGAACTCAGATATACAAGAGCATTAGAGGGACATCACTCAAACTTCAACTATGGTTTGTAAGTGAGACAATCCAAAAGGGAATAGAGTCAAATTGCCGTCTCAGCTAATGGGACTGAACACTGCTATTATTTTCCATCCACCTTTTATCTGGTGCTAGTAAACGGAGCTGCATGTGAGAGCCTAGGGGAATCATTGGCAATGCTTTCATTCTTCATTTATTTGCTGTGTGTGTAAAGTGAAATATAAAACAGGTTAAAGGCTTTATGTCATACTGTAGGCAGCAAATTTCATGTATAAAGAAAAATAGAAGCAATGCCTTAAAGCATTTGTACAGGCTAACACAAAGCTGGAGAATATAAAATAAGCACTAGGTATTTCAGGGACATGGCCTTCAAATCTTTATAATTCAAAGTATTCATCTATATATGTATAAAGGTAGTAAAAACGACAGTACATGTGCCACATGTGTGGCTATGGGCTGCGGCAATGACCTGCTCGGGGAATTGGACTTATTGACTGCATTTACAGTTGTGCTCTTATTCTTCACCTTTAGAAAGTAAGCAGATCGGTACATATCTATATCTCTGAACTGTGTATATACTGAATTTATATATATATATATATATATATATATAAAACTTCCTTCTCACCCCCCAATGGGGTGGTCTTTTTTTGTCCTTCCTCAATTTCAGGTCCTCTACCAGAGTCCTGGGAGTTTGAGGGTTCTGCACAAGATTTTAGTTGTTCTCAGCATTGCGCTTCTCTGGACAGAGAGTTCAGATGTTGCTACTGGGATCTGTTGTAGCCAGTTTTCCAACTTAGGGGTCACAGCTCCAAGTGCTCCTATCACCAGTGGAATCACTGTTGCCATAACATTCCACTTCTTCTCCAGTTCTCCTTTGAGGCCCTAGTATTTCTCCAGCTTCTCATATTCCTTCTTTCTGATGTTGCTGTCACTTGGCACTGCCACATCTATTATCGTTGCTGTCTTCTGTTCCTTGTCTACTGTCACAATGTCTGGTTGGTTAGCCAACACCTACTTTTCCATCTGGATCTTGAAGTCCCACAGGAGTTTACCCCTTTCATACTCCAACACTTTCTCTGGGGTCTCCCACCTGGAATTAGAGGGACTTAGCCCATATGCAGTGCAGATGTTCCTGTATACAATTCCAGCTACTTGGTTGTGGAGTTCGGTATATGCTGTTCCTGCTTGCATTTTGCTTCCTGCCACTATTTGTTGGACGGTTTCTTAGGTTTCTTTGCATTGTTCCCCCTTTCGTCTTGTCTTGTGTGGTAGATTCCTGCTTCTATGGATCTGGTGCTTAGTGCTTGCTCTTGTGCCACTTTGATTAGTGCGTCTGTGCTGTCTCGGAGTCTTGCTTTCTCCATGTCAGCCACCTCCATAATGTGTAGATGGTACATCCCATGCAGTGGCTTGTCTTGCCATGTCACTTTTTGTTCCTGTTCTTCCTTCTAGATCTGTTGTTGTTGCTGCCTTAGGCATTCTCTCAGCATTTCATCGTTTGGTGCCATTTTTCTTATGTATTCCTGGATACTAGAGATGAGCGACTTTGCCACCGGGAGGGTCGAGTCGGGTTTTGGACCACCCGACTTTCACAAAAGTTGAGTCGAACGAAATCGTATGACTATCGGAAAAAGTCGAAGGTCCGACTGAAACACGAAACCCAATGTAAGTCAATGGGGAAGAAAAGTCGGCAGGGAGTGGAGGACAGTAAACACATCTACAGTGCCCATTTCAATGTAAACGACATCAATTCTTATTACTTAAGCTTGTCAACCTTAATTTACTTTATAATAATATTTAGCATTGAAAACTGGGGGTTATTTGGCTAAAGTTGTGGGGGGGCAGGGTTGGCTCCAGGTTTTCATAGGCCCCGGGCCAAAGAGTCTCAGTTGACCCCTTTAACACATACCACAATTCATGATGCTCCGATATGGCAGAGAAATATAGGTATAGTACAATGACAAATACTTCACTTCTTACATTACATGAGTGATATCTATTTTAAATTCTACAATAGCTCAAAAACCGGACAGTATATTCCTCCATACAGTATTATGGCCACCACATAGTGCGCCATACAGAATAATGAGCCCCATATATTGCTCCATAAATAATTTGTCCCATTTAATGTTCCATACAGTATATGATGAGCTCCACATAATGCTACAGTATATGATGGTCCCCATGGATGATGCTCCATTGTATGATGGACCTATATATAATGCTCCATATATAATGGGCCCCATATGATGCTCCAGTATATGATGGGCCCCATGGATGATGCTCCAGTGTATGATGAGCCCCATATAATGCTCCAAATATAATGGTCCCAATATGTAATGCTCCATATATTATGGGCTCCATGTGATGCCCCATAAATAATGAACTCCATATGATGCTCTAGTAACTGATGGTCCCCATATGATGCTCCAGTATATGATGGGCCCCATGGATGATGCCCCAGTGTATGATGGGCCTATATAATGCTCCATATATAATGGGCCCCATATGATGCTCCAGGGTATAATGGGCCCCGTATATGATGGTCCAGTGTATGATGGGCCCCATTTATAATGCTCCAGTGTATGATGGGCCCCACGGATGATACTCCAGCTTATGATGGGCCCCATTTATAATGCTCCAGTGTATGATGGGCCCCATGGATGATGCTCCAGTGTATGATGGACCTATATAATGCTCCATACAGAATAGGCCCCATATATGCTCCATATGATGCTCCATATATAAAGGGCCCTATATGATGCCCCATAAATAATGAACCCCATATGATGCTCCAGTGTATAATGGGCCCCGTATATGATGTTCCAGTGTATGATGGGCCCCATTTATAATGCTCCAGTGTATGATGAGCCCCATATAATGCCCCAAATATAATGGTCCCCATATGTAATGCTCCATATATAATGGGCTCCATGTGATGACCCATAAATAATGAACCCCATATGATGCTCTAGTATATGAAGGGCCCCATATTCACTGTGTGCAGAATTATTAGGCAAATGAGTACTTTGATCACATCATCCTTTTTATACATGTTGTCCTACTCCAAGCTGTGTAGGCTTGAAAGTCATCTGCTAATTGTGTAAATCAGGTGATTTGCATCTCTTTAATGAGGGGTGTGGTCTAATGACATCAACACCCTATATAAGGTGTGCTTAATTATTAGTCAACTTCCTTTCCTTTGGCAAAATGGATCAGAAGAGAGATTTGATGGACTCTGAAAAGCCAAAAATTGTGAGATGTCTTGCAGAGGGATGCAGCAGTCTTGAAATTGTCAAACTTTTGAAGCGTGATCACCGAATAATCAAGCGTTTTATGGCAAATAGCCAACAGGGTCGCAAGAAGATTGTTGATAAAAAAAAGGCGCAAAATAACTGCCCATGAATTAAGGAAAATCCAGCGTGAAGCTGCCAAGATGCCATTTGCCACCAGTTTTGCCATATTTCAGAGCTGCAACATTACTGGAGTTTCAAAAATCACAAGGTGTGCCATACTCCAGGACATGGCCAAGGTAAGGATGGCTGAAAAACGACCACCTTTGAACAAGAAACATAAGATAAAACTACAAGACTGGGCCAAGAAATATGTTAAGACTGATTTTTCTAAGGTTTTATGGACTGATGAAAGTAGAGTGATTCTTGATGGGCCAGATGGATGGGCCTGAGGCTGGATCAGTAAAGGGCAGAGAGCTCCACTCCGACTCAGATGCAAGCAAGGTGGAGGTGGGGTACTGGTATGGGCTGGTGTCAACAAAGATGAACTTGTGGGACCTTTTCGGGTTGAGGATGGAGTGAAGCTCCAGACCTACTGACTACAGGAAGAAGTCGGTATTGTTCAAGAAAAACATGATTTTCATGCAGGACAATGCTCCATCACATGCATCCAAATACTCCACAGCGTGGCTGTCCAGTAAAGGTCTAAATGAAGAAAAAATAATGACATGGCCCCCTTGTTCACCTGATCTGAACCCCATAGAGAACCTGTGGTCTTGTGAGATTTACAGGGAGGGAAAACAGTACACCTCTCGGAACAGTGTCTGTGAGGCTGTGGTGGCTGCTGCACGCAATGTTGATCCTAAACAGATCAAGCAACTGACAGAATCTATGGATGGAAGGCTTTTGAGTGTCATCATAAAGAAAGGTGGCTATATTGGTCACTGATTTTTTTCTTTTTGTTTTTGAATGTCAGAAATGTTTATTTCTAAACCAGTGAGATGGGTATATATTTGGTTTTTATTAAGTTGCCTAATAAATCTGCACAGTAATAGTTACCTGCACAAACAGATATCCTCCTAAGATAGCCAAATCTAAAAAAAAATACACTCCAACTTCCAAAAATATTAAGCTTTGCTATTTATGAGTCTTTTGGGTTGATTGAGAACATAGTTGTTGTTCAATAATAAAAAGGAATCCTCTCAAATACAACTTGCCTAATAATTCTGCACACAGTGTATGATGCTTCAGTGTATGATGAGCCCCATCTAATGCTTCAAATATAATGGTCCCCATTTATAATGCTCCGTCTATAATGGGCTCCATGTGATGCCCCATAAAAAATGAACCCCATATTATGCTCTAGTACATGATGGGCCCCATATATGATGCTCCAGTGTATAATGGTCCCTATCTATGTTGCTCAAGTATATGATGGACCCCATATATAATTTTCCAGTGTATAATGCTCCCCATATATTACTCCAAACATTAAAAAAATGAAATACCTCTCCTCGCTGGGCACTGCTCTACTCTGGATTCCTCAGCGTCGCCATCTTCCAGCTCTCTGCACTTGGACTGCTCAGGCAGAGGGCACACAGAAGTGACGTTATCGCGCTCTCTGACCTGAAAGTCACTGTCAGGAAACGCGGAAGACGACACAGCGGTGGAGCAGGGAGAGGTAAGTATCGCAAGTACTGGGGCCCTGAGCAAGAAGGGGGGCCTAATCGTGGGCGACGGCACTGGCACAGGGCCGCTCATAGTACGCTGGTGTTTCTGGCGGTGAGTGGGCCCCCCACCTGCTTAGGGCCCCGGCACTTGCCCAGGTGCGCCCGGTGCTGACGCCGGCCCTGGAGGGGGGTACAGTCCAGTTAGGGAGGTGGAAAAAATGGCATATGTTGAGGTGTAGGCTGGACGTTCAGCAGCTGCTGATGGAGGAATTGGAGAAGTCTTAGGAAGAGAAGGACAAAGCAAGCCATTTTGCTGGCAACCTATGTGTCATCAGGGGAAGGTGGTACAAAATCCTTTTAAACGCAGGCAAGGTTCATTTTAATGAAGGTGAGATCACCAACATTTTGGGTCGACAGCCGGTTCCTTCTTTCTGTCAGGATTGATCCAGCATCACTGAAGATTCTTTCTGATAGCACACTACCAGCAGGGCAAGCGAGCTACTGTAAGGCATATTGTGCCAGTTCAGGCCAGGTGTCCAGTTTACAGGCCCAGTAGTCAAAGGGGAATGAACTGTGAGAGAGAACATCGATATGGGAGGAGAGGTAATTTTGAACCATAGTTGACAATTGCTGTCTCCTGTCTATTGCAATCAATTCAGTAATAACAGTCGTGTGAGCGGTACTCGAGAAGTCAGTCCACAACATGGTCATGAAACCCCTGTTTCCAACACCACTACGGCTGTGTGCACCACAAACACCTCTTTCATGTTGCTCAGTACAGCTCATGGTAGAACCTGCACCGCTGCTGTGTGCTGGTAATGCCTCTAACAAACAGTTTAGCAGAGTTGCTTGTTTGTTCGCCAATATTAGCTCTAGGTTCTCCTGTGGCATAATATCCTGTAATTTGCCTTTATAGCGTGGATTGAGGATGCTGGCCAACCAGTAGTCGTCATCCTTCATAATTTTGGCAATGTAGGGGTCCCTTTTTAGGATACGCAAGACATAATCACACATATGGGGCAATGTTCCAGGTGTCAATGATGCACTGCCAGTGGTGAGTGGATGAGCACTTTCTGCCAAATCCACATCCCTCCAGTCACGCACAAACCCTGTACCTGACATAGGCAAGCCAATATTTTCTCTTGCCCCCTGAGAAGCATCCTCCTCCCCGAAATAATCATCCTTCTCATCCTCCTCCTCTTCCTCTTCTTCATCCACCTCGAACAGGACTGTTACCTGAGCAGACAATGGCTGACTGTCATCAAGGCTTTCCCCCTCCTCCTCCTCCGCTGCAAACGCCTGATCTTTAATGTGCGTCAAAGTTTGCATGAGCAGACGCATAAGTGGGATGCTCATGCTTATGATGGCGTCGTCTGCGCTTACCAGATGTGTGCATTCCTCAAAACACTAAAGGATTTTGCAGTGGTCTTTCAGCTTTGACCACTGCACACGCGACAACTCGATGTCTGCCCTCAAACTGCTTGCCCGTGTATCCTCCCACAAATGCATTACAGCCTGCCTCTGTTCGCACAGTCTCTCAACCATGTGCATGGTGGAGTTCCACCTTGTTGCAACGTCTATGATTAGGCAGTGCTTGGGGAGGTGGAGCGATCGCTGCAGCCTCTGCATGTGACTGGAGTCTAAGGGCGAGTGATGGATGTGCAAGCACAGTCTTCGCACCTTATGGAGCAGGGCTGTTAACTCCGGATAATTATTCATGAAGCACTGCAACACCAGGTTCAAGGAGTGAGCCAGGCAAGGTATGTGTCTGAGTTTTGCCATGGCTATGGCCGCCACAAAATTACGGCCGTCATCACTGACTACCTTGCCTGGCTCAAGATGTAGACTGCCCAGCCATGACTCAGCAGTATGTCTGTTGTCGCCAAAGACATCATCTTTAAAACAGCCTGCTGACGCTTACCACTAGCTGTTCGATAGTCGGACACCTTGTGTGCAGCACTGGCAGCTGTGGATGGAGTGCTCGTGCGACTGCGCTCTGTCGATGAGCTTTCGCTTCTAGAGGAGAAGGAGGGTCGAACGCCTACAGCCAACTGTTGCCTATACCGTGGGCTAGGCAGAACTGTCCCACCACTGCTGTCCACTGTGGACCTTGCATCCACCACATTAACCCAGTGCGCAGTAATGGACACGTAACGGCCCTGGCCATGCCTACTGGCCCATGCATCTGTTGTGAGGTGCACTTTTCCACTCACTGATTGTATGAGTGCATGGGCAATGCGATCTTTCACATACAGGTGGAGGGCAGAGATGGCTTTTCTAGAAAAGAAGTGCTGACTGGGTAGGTCATAGCGTGGGACAGCGTAGGCCATGAGCTCTCGGAACGCTGAGCTTTCAACCAAACACAAGGGCATCATCTCTAATGAGATCAGTTTGGCAATGTAGGCGTTCAAAGCCAGTGTAGGCAGATGAGAGCATGAGTACTTTCTTGTCCTACTCAGAGTGTCTCCAAGCGTGAGCTGGACTTGAGAGCTGCATATTGGGGAATTAACGGTGGACATGGCGGACTGAGAGGGGGTTGGTGATGGTGGTGGTGGTGGTGATGGCCTAGATTCAGTCTTTCGTTGCAAAAACATTGTGATTCCCTGACTGCTTTGGCCTTGCGACGACACCTCAACATTTCTTACTGGTGGTGTGCTAACCTGTGGCCTTACAGTGGGCGAAGCGATGTAGCATTGCTGGCTACCTTCAGTTGGAGCAGGTGCACATGTGCTACCTGAGGTTTTGTAGTCCGTCCACGCTTGCTAGTGCATGGTTTTAAATGTCTAAGCATGCAACTGGTATTTCAATTTCGGAGATTTTTCCCTCGGCTAAAGGTCCTTCCGCACTTCTTACAGATAACCTTTGCCTCATCAATAGGATTTTGGTCAAAAAAGTGCCACACTGCACTCTTCCTACTATGGGATAAATTTTCAGGGCTTACACATTGTGCTAATTAGACCGTCTGGCCAAGCTGTCCTGCAACTCTTTTTGGTTTTTTAACACGCTTTTGACCTGCTACTGGCCTGCCAGATAACTGCAGCTGCGATGTCGATGCCTGCTGCGGATCCTCCTCCTATTCTGAGCTATTGCCAGCGGCACCCTCTTCCCCCAATGGATGCCAATTCAGGTCAACAACTGGGTCATCCATCACCTCCTCTTCAATTTCATCTGCACCTTCCTCTGTGTCACCGTGTAAGATGTTAGAGTATGCGAGAAGAGGCACTTGAGTTTAATCAGAGTCAGATTCTGGCTCAGTAGACTGCGAGGGCAATGTAGTGCTCTGGGTGAATGTACCAGCAGAATCATATAGCTGTGACTGTGCATCAGTGCAATCCATGTCAGATTCATCTTGGACCGGGGAATTCAGGATTTGACTTGATAACCCAAGCATGGTATGTGAAAAGAGCTCCATGGAGTAATCTGAAGTGTGGCCTGTCGCACCCTTCACTTTTGATGGGGGTTAAGGACACAAGGAAAGCTGTTGTTCCTGACCAGGAGCCTGAACTGACAACTCAGTGCTTGCATTTTTTGAAACTTCAGAAGAGGAGGCGATACAGCTGGAGGCTGTTTCTGCAATGTAAGCCAAAACCTGTTCCTGATGCTCCGGCTTTAAAAGCGGTTTACCTACTCCCAGAAAAGGGAGCCTTCCAGGCCTTCTGGAGCCAGACGATGACGCAGGCTCAACACCTCCTGCCTTAGGTGCTATTGTGCTTTTGGCACTACCAGCAGATGCACCACCACCACCATCAGTACCAGCTGGCCCTCCCGACCATGTCCGCGGCCTCTTCCACCATGCCAGAAAATAATAAGCAGAAAAAGGATACTGTATCAGAAAATACCAGGTGTACTGTATATACTATAGTGGAAAATTGTAAATCTCCGTATATATTTCAGGAGTCACACACAGACGCTCTCAGGCTCAGTATGGATTAGAACAGAATATATAAAGCAGAAAAAGGGTACTGTATCAGAAGATACCAGGTGTATATAGTATTGGGGAAAATTGCAATCTCCGTATATATTTCCGTAATCACACACAGAGGCTCTCAGGCTCAGTATGGATTAGACCAGAATATAAAAAGCAGAAAAAGGGTACTGTATCAGAAGCGTACAGCTGTATACAGTGTAGGGGAAATTGTAAATCTCCGTATATATTTCCTGAGTCACACACAGAAAAAAAAAAAAAAATTGGATGATGTGGTGTTTAAACCGGCCGACAAGGGGGGGAACGTGGTGGTGTGGCCGGTGACGGACTATGAGAGTGAGGCCTTCAAACAGTTAAAAGATGTAAACACTTATATTCAGCTTTCTTGCAATCCTCTCCAAGCATTTAAAACTGAATTAACAACTATATTGGATATAGCTTTTGAAAGAGGCATTATCAATAAAAAAGTTCTTGAGGGTCTTCTTATTAAATTTCCTGTAGTCCCAACTTTTTACCTCCTGCCCAAGGTCCATAAGGACCCTATCTCACCTCCAGGACGTCCGATTGTCTCTGGCATCGGAGGGTTATGTGATCCTATTTGTACTTTTATTGAACACTATTTACAACCACAGGTCGAAACACTCCCCTCCTTTGTCAGAGACACGTCGGACGTCCTGAGACGCCTTGATGGTGTATATATTGAACCGGATACTCTGATGGTGGTGGCCGATGTAGAGTCTTTATATACGTGTATTCATCATACACATGGTCTTGCAGCTGCACAGTTCTTTTTGGAAACAAGTAATCTGGACCCTGATTTACGTGAGTTGGTCTTGGATTTGTTACAATTCATTCTCACTCACAATTTTTTTACTTTCAAAAACCGGTTTTATTTACAGAAACGTGGTACTGCCATGGGAGCGGCCTGTGCGCCATCTTATGCAAACCTCTTTCTCGGTTATTGGGAGAGGGGTTTGCTGTTGGATGGCACAGAGGCCGCTCCTCAAATTTTAGGGTGGTACAGATATATAGATGATATTCTTTTTCTGTGGCAGGGCAGCACACGGGAACTAGATGATTTCATGATGAGTCTGAATTGCAACGACCTCAACATCAAACTCACTTACTCATATGATAAAATGAGAGTTAATTTTTTGGATCTTGAAATTAGAGTTGGCACTGATGGGTCTTTGGAAACAGATCTATATCGCAAGTCCACGTCTGTTAATTCCCTTTTACACGCGTCATCATCACATCCGGCCTCCACCATCAGAGCCATACCAACGGGTCAATTCCTCCGAGCTCGGAGGATTTGTGCCACTGATGCACTTTTTGATAAGCAGGCAATGGACCTTGGGCAGAGGTTTAGAGACCGGGGCTATAGCAATCGTTCAATCAAAAAGGGTTATCTAAGAGCCAAGAACACTAGGAGAACCGATCTTCTTGTTGGAGGTCATAGGCAATTGAATAAGAAAGAAGGTATTATAAGATTCATCTCTAAATATAATCAACAATGGGGTAGAATGCGTCATATACTCACCAAACATTGGCCTATACTAATGACCGAACCCCAGCTCCAAATCCGCCTTCCAGCGGTTCCACAAATGACAGCTAAAAGAAGTCGTAATCTTAAAGATACATTGGTATCAAGTCATTATGTTGCAAAAACTCAAAATATCTTCAATATGAGGGATAAAGCCACAGGATTCTACCCCTGCGGGAAATGCCGGGCATGTCGTAATCACGTGAGGGCTTCGTCCTTCATGTCATCGGACGGCCTCAAGGATTTCGTTATTAGGGATTATATTACATGTTCTACAACACATGTGGTATATTACGCGAGTTGTACATGCAATCTTATATATATTGGTCTGACCACCAGAGAATTGCGTATTCGTACACGTGAGCATGTTAGAGATATTGAGGCCGCCCGTGATGTGGTGGACGTTGAATCTCTCAAAACGATCCCACGACATTTTCGACTTAAACACAACTGCAGATCAGATGATCTAAAAATTAAAGGGATTGACCATGTCAGCCTCGGTATCCGAGGTGGTGACAGTGCACGAGTCTTGGCACAAAGAGAATGTCGTTGGATTGTCACATTGAATACAATGATGCCCATTGGTCTTAACGAACAGTTGAGCTTTGCACCATATCTCTAGAGTATCTCCGCATCCGTGACTCTTTTTATTACTGTTTTAATTGTATACTCACTTTATATTTTCTTTTTTAGTTATTGCATTTTGGAATGAAAATTGCTTCACTCTGACTGCTTGCTACCCTTTCCTTGTTGGAGACATTGGATGACACAGGCATTATATATTGCATCCGAAAATTTACGTCCCTGAACACTAACGCAGCATTGTATCTATAGCGATGACTGAATTCTTGATAGGATAATGTTTTTTTAGACTATTGACCTCACTATATTGTAATTGTTTATTGTTATACAATATGCTTAGCCATGTTATTTCATTTTATTATTGTTTCATTAATTTTCTAAGCATGTGGTACTATGTCGTCTGGTGCAATTATGGACTTGTCATTATATTTGTTATAATATTGAGATTACTTCTTCGGTCAATCAAAACGTGACGTATTTTAATATATGACAATTTATTGTAGTGTATATTGTGTCTTACGTCCGCACGTTTGTTTCTAATGTGCCAAATTATTGCTGCCGTGATGTATTGAAATATTGTCCTGTTTTATTCAATGTCACTTGTGGGCAAATCTTGCCCTCTTTAGTTATGTCCTTCTCTACTCTAAAACTCAACTGCGCATGTCTTTTGGTGACTCCACCTCCGTTTACTCCTGCGGCGTCTCGCGGTCTTTGCACGCTCCACTACGTCGTAGGGGTGCACCCGTGAAGCGTGTCGACCGGTGTGACGCCGCCGGAAGTCTATGGACACGCTGTCCACATGTGCTGATCATTTTCCCATTAAGGTCAGGGTATATAGTAAGCGGGGATGAGCGTCTCAGTATGTACCAGCCCCCCGAAGAAACCGATGCGAAACGCGCGTCGGGGCGCGTCTCTGGGTCATATTGCCACTATGGGTGAGTTTGAGTACTGATGTTTGCAGCAATCCTATATCATCATTTCCTATTTTGAGGGAGGGAATCCGGATCCCTCCTGAATTGTGCACTTGCGATTAGCATTAGACTTTACTATTTAAAGAACTTTATTCTTCTTTGCTGGCATTTGATATAATCATGGCACATTGGTTGGATTTAAATGTAATATGTAGACTATATATGTAGTCCCATGTGCCTCTTTCACCCTTCTGACATGTGTGACTCAGGTGAATTTTACATCTTGTAACATCACGCATACCGTTTCAAATCATTCATTTTGCTATCTATGTATTATTGGTATTTTTTGTATATTCATTTGTATTAATAAATATTTATATATTATTTTTGGCGGTTTTTCTCCTATTTTTTCTTTGTGTTGATTTATGTAATGGAGTGCCATGGGGCATCTGCCCATATATTGTAGTGTTTGATTTGACTACAATTCTGCCATGTACATGTTAATTTTTGGCTAGAGATCATGTTTTTTCTCACACACAGAGAGTCAGCATGTATTTGTCCTTGATACCAACCGGTACAAGGTAGTGTGTGAGGAGCGTATGGCTCTATACGGTGTGGGAAAAAAATGAACGCCCGGTACCTGTGCAGAAAGAAAGAATAAAAGTATTAGTGCTGTGTGAAAAGCAGTCTGCACAGCAGTGTACACACAGCCAGACAGCTAGCAGGCAGCCTAATAACCAGCGGTGCTGCACACAAGAAAATCCTCCCCTGTCAATGCACACTAACTGTATCATATAGCTGTGACTGTGCATCAGTGCAATCCATGTCAGATTCATCTTGGACCAGGGAATTCAGGATTTGACTTGATAACCCAAGCATGGTATGTGAAAAGAGCTCCATGGAGTAATCTGAAGTGTGGCCTGCCGCACCCTTCACTTTTGATGGGGGTGAAGGACACAAGGAAAGCTGTTGTTCCTGACCAGGAGCTTGCACTGACAACTCAGTGCTTGCATTTTTTGAAACTTCAGAAGAGGAGGCGATACAGCTGGAGGCTGTTTCTGCAATGTAAGCCAAAACCTGTTCCTGATGCTCCGGCTTTAAAAGCGGTTTACCTACTCCCAGAAAAGGGAGCCTTCCAGGCCTTCTGGAGCCAGACGATGACGCAGGCTCAACACCTCCTGCCTTAGGTGCTATTGTGCTTTTGGCACTACCAGCAGATGCACCACCACCACCATCAGTACCAGCTGGCCCTCCCGACCATGTCCGCGGCCTCTTCCACCATGCCAGAAAATAATAAGCAGAAAAAGGATACTGTATCAGAAAATACCAGGTGTACTGTATATACTATAGTGGAAAATTGTAACTCTCCGTATATATTTCAGGAGTCACACACAGACGCTCTAAGGCTCAGTATGGATTAGACCAGAATATAAAAACCAGAAAAAGGGTTCTGTATCAGAAGATACCTGGTGTATATAGTATAGGGAAAAAATTGTAAATCTCTGTATATATTTCAGGAGTCACACACAGACGCTCTCAGGCTCAGTATGGATTAGACCAGAATATAAAAAGCAGAAAAAGGGTACTGTATCAGAAGATACCAGGTGTATATAGTATTGGGGAAAATTGCAATCTCCGTATATATTTCCGTAATCACACACAGAGGCTCTCAGGCTCAGTATGGATTAGACCAGAATATAAAAAGCAGAAAAAGGGTACTGTATCAGAAGCGTACAGCTGTATACAGTATAGGGGAAATTGTAAATCTCCGTATATATTTCTTGAGTCACACACAGAGAGTCAGCATGTATTTGTCCTTGATGCCAACTGGTACAAGATAGTGTGTGAGGAGCGTATGGCTATATACGGTGTGGGAAAAAAATGAACGTTCGGTACCTGTGCAGAAAGAAGGAATAAAAGTATTAGTGCTGTGTGAAAAGCAGTCTGCACAGCAGTGTACACACAGCCAGACAGCTAGCAGGCAGCCTAATAACCAGCGGTGCTGCACACAAGAAAATCCTCCCCTGTCAATGCACACTAACTGTACAGCACAATTGCTATCAGCACAAGCACATAAGAACTTCTGCTTCCAGCCCTAACTCTCTCCCTACTGATAAACAGCATCAGCAACCTCTCCCTACTGTTTAGATCAGCAGAAGTAAAATGGCGGTCAGTGGTCAGGGCTTTTATAGCCACTATGACGCCCCCAAAGCAAGCCAATCACTGCAATGCCCTTCTCTAAGTTGGTGGTGGACGCTGCCCATGTCATCTCGTCTGACCGACCTGTTTTGCTGAACTCTTCCGGATACTCCTTGTTTCATGTGTGATGGTGGCTTGGATGCTTATCAAGCCTCAACCACCCTCCTTTGTGTTGGTATACATGCATTGTGAGGAGCTTTCATGTCTTCACATCTGCAGCTTCCATCTCTTCTTTTGTCCAGCACAACAATGCCAGCAGGGTATCTGATAACTGACAGGAGATATGTATTGATGGCACAGATTTTATTCTTCCCAATTAGCTGACTCATCAGGACCTACATTACCCTTTGATGGTATTTGGATGTTGGAGCTATCCTTGCCTCCTCATCATGGTTACTGAATCCTTGTGGGATGCTGAGGTACTGGTAGCATGTCTGGACATCTGCTATGTGCCCTGCTGGTAATTCCACTCCATCAGTATTGACTACCTTGCCTCTCTTTATTACCAACTGGTCACACTTCTCCAGTCTGAAGGACATCCTGATGTCTTCACTGTAGATCCTTGTCATGTGGATCAGTGAATTGATGTCTCGTTTGTTTTTCGCTTTCAACTTGATGTCATGCTTGTAGAGGAGGTGGCTGATGGTGCTTCCACTCTTGAACTTGTATCCATAGCCATACCCTGTAATTATCTGACTGAGGGGGTTCATACCTATGCAGAACAGCAATGAGGACAGCACATTTACTTGGTATATGACGCATTTGATGGTTACTTGTGCTAGTTGTCTTGAGTTGACTTCCAATATTGTTCTCCATAGCTCCATTGAGTTTCTGAGGAAGTTTCTTAATTTCCTGTTGACATTGTAGAGAGCCAAGCATTCACAGATTCATGCGTGTGGCATTGAGTCACAGGCTTTCCTGTAGTCAATCCAGGCTGTGCTGAGATTGGTCTGTCTGGATCTTGAGTGGCTTCTCTATCTACTAGGAGCTGGTGCTTAGAGCCTCTGGTGTTGGTCCCAATGACTTTCTGAGCTGGATTCTTGTATTGGTTCATTTATTTCTGTAGCTTGGTGGCTATGATGCCTGGCAGGAGTTTCTATGTTGTTGTAAGGCAGGTTATTGGATGGTAGTTGGATGGAACTGTTCCTTTGCGAGGATCCTTCATGATCAGCACTGTTCTTCTTTGTGTTAGCCAAGCAGAGTGATGACCTGCTTCTAGCAGTTGGTTCATCTGATTTGCCATGTGTTCATGTACCACTGTTAATTTCTTTAGTCAGTAGGTGTGGATCATGTTTGGGCAAGGTGCTGTTCAGCTCTTTATGTTCTTGACCCGCTGTTGGATATCTGCTTCGATAATGGTGATTGGTTCTTGCTCTAGGTGGTTGCTGTGTTTCATTCTCAGATCTTGCCACCACATTGCACTGGTGTTGTGTTTTTTCCTTCTCCCATATGTTCTTCCAGTATTGTTCAGTGTCTGCTATTGGTGGAGTTGCAGCCTTTGTGTTACTCTGTAGTTGGGAGTACACCTTGGATGGTTCTCTGCAGAACAGGGCATTTATCTTCTCTGCCTCAGCTTCTCTAGTGTACCTCCCTAGTCTTGCAGCTAGTGCTGTGAGCCTATGGTTAGCAGTCTCCTGGACTTCAGTAGGGGTCAGGCCTTTGTACTTGTCCAGCTTGGTCTTATTCTTGATCTTTACACCTTTCTATATTTCTGCTAGTTAGCTGACTTCAATTCGTGTCACCTTAATCTTTGCCTCCAGCCTTCTTTTCCAAGGGGGGAATGTACTTTTGTTGTTTTTTCTGGTTGTATAGCCAAGCATTTCCATGATTGCTGAGTCAGTAGCATAGATAAGTTCATTAGTTTGATTTATGGTGGTGGTAGGTATTGATACAGTGCTATAATAGCGTCTTCTAGCATACTGTCTGGTGTTGTTTCTTTGCTGAGCCTTGGCAGTCAATCTCTGGTATTGATGGTATTTAGTTTAAGTAAGATCTTCTGTTTCAGATCAGTTGCAGAGCTCTCTAGTTGCAGGATTGGATCAGGATTTTCAGGGAACTGCACATGTTGTTGTTCCAGTTCAACATGTGGGGTGGATTTGCAGTGCAGTTGATCCATCTGAAGTTGTGATAATAGCTTTCTCTTTATGATATTGAAACCTTGGGTGACTAGTTGTTTCTCAGTCAGTGGACATGCAGATCTTGTATCCATCTGTAATGAATGGAATCGGAGGCACAGGTGATGAAGTTCACATTCATATTTTATTTTTTGAGTGGAACCTCGAGACCTCGGTCCATGGGGCTCCGAAGGGGGCATAACTAGTGAGCCCCAGGTATCCGTAGTAAGGTCCCTCGAACAGAACCAGAATGGAATACCTGGGGGGACACAGGTGCTACCTTCAGTTAGACCCCGGACACGTGGCAGCTGTCCTAGCGGGACAAAATGGTAAACAATTATTACAGATATTGTGGAACAGACCGGTGGACATCGGGTATATGAGGTGAAGCTGGCTCTGGCGAAGACAGTCAGGTTCCGGGTAGATGGTAGGAAGCTGGCTCCAGCAACTTTAGCTTTGTCCACAGGTTTGGACGGCGAGTAGGGGAACGGGATGGCAGTTGAGTGTATAGGTACAGATGTTGTTTAGGATAGCTGAACAACAGGTCACTGATGTTCTGCGGAGACAAACAGTATAAGCAGAGTGCCAAACGGAATGCTATAACAGCGCAGACAGAGCAAGGACAGAATCGGGTTTAGCAAGAGTAAATACTCGTTGCTCCGGCACTCCCCCTATGGCGGAGTGGCCAGAAATAGTAATCATGGCGCTTCCATTGGCTAATTGATATTTTCAAAAAATGTGTGCTGTCCCTTTAAGAGACAAGAGGGAGGCGCGCTCTCATCCTAAGCATTCTCCCTGGAGGCCTGCTGGCAGCGTGCCAGGAAGTAGAGGAGAGAGAAGCAGCAGCAGGACACTGAGGGACAGAGAGAGAGGTTCCTGACAGGGACTTCGCAGAGGTACAGAGGCAGCCCCGGGAGTAGGAGCGGGTGAGGGGCCAGAACTTGGGGCAGCGCCAGAACCGGGACCAGGTATAACAGTATCCCCCTCTTTATGCCTCCTCTTTTTCAAGCATGCATGAAATTTTTTAAGAAGGAGAGGGGCCTGGATGTTCTCTTTAGGCTCCCAAGACCTCTCCTCAGGACCAAAGCCCTTCCAGTCCACCAGGTAATAGTTCCTACCTCTTACTTTCTAAGTGGCCAAGATATGCTTTACCTCAAAAACATCATCCTCAGAGACAGTATCTGGAGTGGTACTCGGGTCCTTAAAGAAGGGGCTCAAAACTGCTGGTTTGAGTAGGGAAACATGGATGTACTTGGAGGAGAGCCATACCTTGTCTCCGGGGCAAAAGGTGGGAGCATCCAGGAGCCTTTTGTCCGCATGCCTTTTCATACGTTGAGAGGCTCTCTCCAAAGCAGTCTTGGTTTCTTTCCAAACTTTCGAGAAATCTTTGGTAAAGGTATCGGCTGCTGGAACACCAGACGGTCCAGAGATAGGAAGAAGGATAACAGGTTGGAGTCCAAACACAACCTGAAAGGGAGATTTTCCAGAAGATTCACTTACTTGGTTGTTGTAGGAGAATTCCACCCAGGTAGGGAATTCTAACAGTCGTTGTGGTGTGCGTTGATGAAGCGGTGCAGGACTCCTGTCAGGATTTGATTGATCCTCTCCACTTGCCCATTGGACTGGGGATCGTATGCCAAAGAAAAATCTAGTTCTGTTTTTACCAGTTTACAGACTGCTCTCCAGAACTTTGAGATGAACTGGACGCCCCTGTCGGACACGATGTGGAGAGGAAATTCATGGAGACGGAAGATGTGCTGAATGAAGTGATCGGCAAGTTCTGGAGCAGACGGGTGGCCGGGTAGCGGAACAAAGTGAGCCAATTTAGAGAAGCAGTCCACCACAACCAATACCACTGAACAGCCAGAAGAAATGGGAAGATCCGTGATGAAATCTATCGCAATGTGCTGCCAGGGAGTGGACAGAATCAGAAGAGACAGAAGCCTACCTGCTGGTAGATGTTTATCGGTCTTGTTACGGGCACATGAAGGACAGGCTGCGACATACTCCTGGATATCCTTACCCATGTTAGGCCACCAGCAGTAACTGGTGATGAATTGCTGTGTCTTTTTCTGACCGGCTTGGCCAGCCAACTTTGAAAAATGACCCCACTGCAGGACACGATTACGTTCCGAGGTGATCACGAGAGTTTTCCCTGGGGGAAGCCGGGCAAGATCAATGGAGGCAACTGAGAGTAACCTTGAAAGTTCAATAATGTGCTGAGGTTCTTCCTCCAGCTCAGGAGGCAAAAAGGCTCTGGAGAGTGCGTCTGCCTTAACGTTTTTGTCAGCTGGACGGAAATGAAGGGCAAAATTAAAACGAGTAAAAAACAAGGCACACCGGGCCTGAAGGGGATTCAGTCTTTGTGCAGATTGGAGGTAGGCAAGGTTTTTATGATCGCTGAATATGACTATCTGGTGAAGAGCTCCCTCAAGAAGATGTCTCCATTCTTGTAGAGCTAATTTGATAGCCAACAGTTCCCAATCTCCAATGGAATAGTTCCTTTCTGCGGAGAAAAAACCTTGGAAAAAAAACCACAGGAGATCATCCGACCGGTAGACAATTTCTGGGTGAGAACTGCTCCTGCACCTATGGAGGAAGCACCTACCTCAAGAAAAAATTGCTCATTATAATTTGGACGATGGAGAACTGGTGCGGAAGCAAAGGCTTTTTTGAGAGAAACAAAGGCCTCTTCTGCCTTGGAGGACCAATCCTTGGAGTTTACACGTTTCTGGGTTAAAGCTGTGATGGGCGCCACTCGGGTGGAAAAGTGTGGGATGAATTGCCCGTAGTAGTTGGTGAACCCCAGGAACAGTTGTATGGCTTTTAGCCCAGACGGACGAGGCCACTTGTGGACGGCAGACTTCTCCGGGTCCATCTTTAATCCTTTGGAAGATACAATGTACCAGAGGAAAGGCAAAAAGGATTGCTCAAAGGGGCATTTCTCAAATTTGGCATAAAGACTGTTCTCTCTCAGTCTTTGTAAGACCAGGCGTACTTGCCTCTGGTGCGAGGCCAAGTCTGCAGAGAATATCAGAATGTCATCCAGGTAAACAACGACACAAGTATAGAGCAGATCCCTGAAAATGTCATTAACAAATTCCTGAAAGACCGCGGGTGCATTGCTTAGGCCAAATGGCATTACCAGGTATTCGTAGTGGCTATCACTAGTGTTGAAGGCTGTTTTCCATTTGTCTCCTTCTCTGATTTGGATCAGGTTGTAAGCCCCTCTACCATCCAATTTGGTGAAGATCTTGGCCCCTCGGAGACTATCAAACAGCTCTGAAAAAGGAGGTAATGGATACCTGTATTTTAACATTATCTGGTTTAGGCCCTGGTAGTCGATACAGGGCCGCAGGGTTCCATCCTTCTTCACAAAGAAGAATCCTGCTGCTGCCAGTGAAGATGACTTTTGGATAGATTCTCTTGCCAGGTTCTCTTGGATGTAGTCCGATATGGCCTGAGTCTCTGCTTGAGAAAGAGGATAAACTCTCCCGCGAGGAGGAGATATTCTGGGGAAAAGATCTATCGGACAGTCATACGACCTGTGTGGAGGTAGTCGCTCAGCCTCTTCTTTCCCAAAGACATCAGAGAAGGACCAGTAAGGGGAAGGCAACTCTGGCAGGGTAACTGGTTGAACTGGAGGAGAAACAGGTTGAATCCGGGTTAGGCATCGATTCATGCAGGTATCTCCCCAACGCAGAACTTCTCCAGTTCTTCAATTTAAGACCAGTTAATGCATTTGAAGCCATGGTAAACCTAAAAGCAAGGGATGAGACAAACAGGGGTACACATAAAAATGGATTCTTTCAGCATGCGTTAGACCTACCTAGAGTTCCACAGGCTCGGTCTGCAACTGGACTGGCTCGGTCAGTGGTTTGCCATCTATGGCGATCACCCGTAACGGATCATGAAGATACTGGACTGGTAAGCGGTAATGATCCACAACAGCCTTCTGGATGAAGTTCCCTGCAGCTCCAGAATCCAGTAAACAAAGTTTAGAGAATTTTATTGCTCCGAGGGACACGGAGACTGAGATTCGCAATAATGGAGAGGGACGTTCTCTATCTAGGGTGGCCTCTCCAACCGAACCTTTGGCACTGAAGTTTTCCAACCTCTTAGGACAGGTATGACTCAGGTGCTCAAGACTACCACAGTAGAGGCAACTTCCTTCTTTGCGGCGCGCTGCCTGGCGGCAGCTAGCCAAAATTAGACGATCGACCTCCATGGCTTCAGGGAGGAAGACAAGGTAGCCGACTAAGGAGAAGTAGAGCCCAGGTGGTAGGACCTCTTGTCCCATTTGATCTCCTTGGAACATTCGTGAAAATTCAGATCTATTCGGGTAGCGAGAGATATCAGATTTTCCAAGGTAGTAGGCCTTTCCCATCCAGCCAACTCATCCTTGATTCTTCCTGACAACCCTTCACAGAAGGTAGCCAGCAAGGACTCGTTGTTCCAGGATAATTCGGACGAGAGAATGCAGAACCGAACAGCATACTGAGCCACCATGAGTGTTCCTTGACGTAGACGGAGCAGGGCGGAAGCTGTAGATGTAAAACGAAAAGGTTCATCGAAGGTCCTGCGAAACGCTTCTAGAAAAGACTGGAGATCATTAACCAGGGGGCCCCCTTTCTCCAATAGTGGGTTTAGCCAGGCTAAGGCTTCTCCAGCAAGGTGTGACATTATAAAGCCCACCTTGGCTCTGTCGGAAGCAGACATATGCCCAAGGATTTCTAAGTGCAGTGTGCACTGATTGATGAAACCCTGACACTGAGAGGGATCGCCATGGAAGCGGCTGGGGGCTGCCAGGCGAGGACCTCTACTTGCCATGCAGGTGGGCACCTGGGTGCCGGTAGACGAGTCGGGGACAGCAGGGAATCCATGCGAGTAGACAAGCTGCGAAGATAAGTAGTGATCTTATCCTGTTGATCCCTTAGACGGGTCACCTCTTGGCAAAGCTCCACAGTCGAAGGTCTCTGCGATCCAGCAGGTTCCATGGCCAAAGCAATCTGTACCGAATGGAAGCAGAGGCACAGGTAATGAAGTTCACATTTATATTTTATTTTTTGAGTAGAACCTCGAGACCTCGGTCCGGGAGGGCTCCAAAGGGTGCATAACTAGTGAGCCCCAGTATCCGTAGTAAGGTCCCTCGAACAGAACGTGAATGGAATGGAATACCTGGGGACACAGGTGCTACCTCCAGTTAGACCCTGGCCATGTGACAGCAGTCCCAGCGAGACAAACGGGTAAACAGTTATTACAGATATTGTGGAGCAGACCGGCGGACACTGGGTATTTCAGGTGATGCTGGCTCTGGCGAAGATAGTCAGGTTCCGGGTAGATGGTAGGAAGCTGGCTCCAGCAACTTTAGCTTTGTCCACAGGTTTGGACGGTGAGTGGGGGAAAGGGATGGCACTTGAGTGTATAGGTACAGATGTCGTCTAGGATAGCCGAACAAGAGGTCACTGATATTCTGCGGAGACAAACAGTATAAGCAGAGTGCCAAGCGGAATGCTATAACAGCGCAGACAGAGCACGGATAGAACCGGGTTTAGCAAGAGTAGATACTCGTTGCTCCGGCACTTTATCTATGGCGGAGTGGCCAGAAATAGTAATCAGTGCTCTGCCATTGGTTAGTTGATATTTTCAAAAAATCTGCACTGTCCCTTTAAAAGACAAGAGGGAGGCGCGCTCGCGTCCTAAGCATTCTCCCTGGAGACCTGTTGGCAGCGTGCCAGGAAGTAGAGGAGAGAGAAGCAGAAGCAGGATGCCTAGGGACAGACAGAGAGTGAGGATCATGACAAAGACTTTGCAGAGGTACACAGGCAGCCCCGGTAGCAGGTGCGGGTGAGTGGAAGAACGGGGGGCAGCGCCAGAACCGGGACCGGGTGTAACACCATCCATAAATTCCTCATTCACTTCATATATTCTCTCACATTTGGTCTGCTGTTATAGTAGCATTTGATCAGATCCAGGTTCTGAACCAGAACCAGAACCTGGATATGATGAAATTCATCAGATTCAGGTTCTCTTGCCTTGTCCTTATATGGTTTTTACAGTAGCCCATTTATCATCAGATTGTCCTGGTTCCTCGACATCTGACGTGGCCCTTGTTAATCCGGGCAACGTCCGAGCCGGAATTGCTCTCTTTGTTTGTGACACTCTCATGTTTATTGAGGTAAGCACTTTAAGGGTATGCCACACTGAACAATATCGCTAACGGGATCGCTAAAAAACGTCACTATTTAGCGATCCCGTTAGCGATGTTGTTCAGTGCGGCATCTGCCAGCGACGAGCTTCCTGCTGTGATCTCGCTCGTCGCTGGAATCGTTCCGGACCCTATTTTCTCGTCGGCGCTCCCGCTGGGTAAGTATATATCGCTAGTGTGGCACCTTTTCTTAGCGATTTAGCGGTACTTTTGTACCGCTAAAGTCGTTAAGAAGATCGCTAACGGCGATAGCGTCGTTAACTATATCGCTAAATGTGGCCGCACTTAGCGATATAGAAACAATCCCGCTAGCGATCGCATTAGTATGCGTCGTTATCGTGATCACTAGCGGGATTGTTTAGTGTGGCAGTACCTTTAGTGTTAGTAGTCTTGCCAAAGGGCCACTACTGGAATATTTTGTCTAACAGGGCAGAGCCAGTATATGAACCCCAGTCTCCCATGTTGGTGGTTGTGCATTTTTAACATCTATAACAGCCGCCTAAGGTAGTATAGTGTTAGGAGCCTTGGTATATAATTTACTTTAATTTATTTGAATTCATTCTCCACAGGGTAGAGCCAGGATGTGAACCCCAGTCTCCCATCTCGTAGGCTATGCACCACAGTAAAACTATTCTAGCCACTATATATATATATATATACATATATATATATATATGTATATATATATTACAGCTCTGGCAAAAATTAAGAGACCACTGCAAAATTTTCAGTTTGTCTGATTTTTCTCTTTAAAGGTATATATTTGTATTTTTGAGTAAAATGTAAATTGCTTTTTTATTCTATAAGCTACTGACAACATATCTTCGAAATTCCCAGCAATAAATTTTGTATTTATTTTCAGAAAATGAGAAATGGTCAAAATAACAAAAAATGCAGTGCTTGCAGACCTCAATTAATGCTAAGAAAACAAGTTCGTAATCATTTAGAAACAACAATACTAATGTTTTAACTCAGGAAGAGTTCAGAAATCATATTTTGTGGAATAACCATGATTTTTAAGAACAGCTTTCATGCGTCTTGGCATGCTTACCACCAGTCTTTCACAATGCTTTTGGGTGACCTTATGCGACTCCTGGTACAAAAATTTAAGCAGTTCTTCTTTGTTTGGTGGCTTGTGACAATCCATCTTCCTCTTGATTACATTCCAGAGGTTTTCAATGGGATTCAGGTCTGGAAATAGGGCTGGCCATGACAGGGATTTGATGTGATGGTCCTTCATCCACACATTGATTGACCTAGCTGTGTGGCATGGTGCATCGTCCTGCTGGAAAAGCCAGTCCTCAGAGTTGGTTGACATTGCCTGAGCAGAAGAAATCAACTATTATTCTAGGATAACCTTGTGTGCAGCTTGATTCATACATCCTTCACAAAGATTAACCTGCCCAATTACAGCCTTGCCGAAGCATCCCCAGATCATCACCGATCCTTCACCAAATTTCACAATGGGTGCAAGACAATGAGGCTTGTACGCCTCTCCAGGTCTCCATCTAACCATTAGACGACACGGTGTTGTGCAAAGCTGAAAATTAGACTCATGAGAGAAGATTACCTTACTCCAGTCCTCTATGGTCAAATCCTTGTGGTCTTTGGCAAACTTCAGTCTGGCTCTCCTTTCATCAGGAATAGCCGCTTGGTGGACACTTACTGGCAGCTAGTGAATCCAAAGAAAACCAACTGTATATAACTAAAAAGTCACGCACATAACAAACATAAATCCTCCTTACTAATTTGTGCATAAAAGACAATGAATAATAATTTATAATTTTTAGTAAAGATCTTTTTATTAGAATAATAAATAAAAAAACAAAATAATAACAATATAATATTCAGCTGAATAAAACAGACAGAATGGGGATGGAGTATAATAATAATATATTTTTTTTTTTGCCAGAAAATAAGAGCACCAAATATTTTTTTTAAAAAACACCAAATAAATCATAAAAATGCTCAATGGACCAGATATAGATATGCACAACAAATTTATATATATGGATATATTTATATTACACAAAAAAATTGCTAAAAGCTATGTGTGAACTATGCAAAAATTAAATTAATTGTGCCACAAAAATTTTTTTTTATAACATATATACAGTGCTAATGTGCCAAAATATATTAAAATCAATAAAAATTCATAATCAATGACCACATTTATACAATAATAAATAAATATGTGTATAAAAATTGATAACAGATAATAACAAACTTGTGTCACAATCAATAAAAATTCATAATCAAGTGCCACATTTGTGCAATAATATATACATATGTGTATATAAAAAAATATAATAATAAACTTGTGTCACAACAATTTATGTGCAAAATCACATAATAAATAAAGAGCTGATGTGCAAAAAAATATATGGCCACCAACAAGAGAAAATATATAAAATCACGGTGCTAACTTAAAATGTAAATAACCATTATATAACATGCCATGTGGAAACAGGATCTTATATAAATATGTGCACAACACAATAACAAATGTTGGAGTGCTAAAAGTGACAAAGTGCTGTGCTCATCCAAAGTGCAGCTTAAGCTGTTACCATAGATAAATGAAATAAGGTGCTACAGTGCTATCTATATAGATAATGGCATTAAACACCTGTAAACAATGTGTTAATAGGAGCTCCACATACCAGACTGCCTGCTGTCTCCCTACGCGCATTTCGGCTGCTCGTGCCTTCTTCCCGGGGGCGTGTATCATATTATTGCACAAATTAGTAAGGAGGATTTATACTTACTGGCAGCTGCAGTAGAAGCTAGACAGAAAGTCCGGTGCTAGGGATGGCCAGCGACAGCGGGGTCCGGAGACCGAGATATGTGCTAGCGGTGCAGTAGGAGCTTGACATCCGCTAGTGAGAGCAGACAGGACCTACGACACGTGACCTCCGGTCAGAGGGGAGGAGGTGGAGCCTACCACGCCGCTGTTGGAGCCAACAGGGAGAGGGGATACCATCAGACACCAGGGAAGTTACAGGGCGACAAAGGGGGACGAAGTCATAAACAAGCCAAGGATATACACTGATCAGGGAATGCAGTACATAGGGATCCACCAGCAGATAGTCAAATAACGTAGCCAGAGTCAAATAACCAGGAGACGCAAATAAAGGTATACAAGCAGTAAGCACAAATCACAACAGGGACAGAACCAGGTCAAAGCCAAACAAACATGCTATTACACAGGCACAGGGCACAGGCACACTAGGGTCGACACACTCAGCCAAGGGTTAAAGTATAACCGACAAAGGATGGCCCCACAGTGAGGCTATAAAAAACCTTAGAGAAACCAAAAGGAGGCCATCCAGGTTAACCCTTAACACCCCCAATCAATTCACGAGCAAACCATGACAGTACCCCCTTCTTAGCGGGGGGCCTCTGGACCCCAAGGTTTTCCTGGATGCCGAGCATGGAAGGCTTGAACCAGATGGTCAGCATGTACCAGTCTGGCAGGTCCCATGATCGATCTTTTGGCCAGTACCCCTCCAATGCAACAGGTATTGCAAAGACCTGCGAAGCCTCTGGGAGTCCACAATGTGTTACACCTCAAGCTCCCTGTGTCCATCTTCCAACACCAGTTAAGAAACTGAACCAGGATCTTCTACTACCCAAGGATTTAAGCAGGGACTTATGGAACACATCATGGAGTTTCAAAGAGGGAGGTAGACTTAAGCAATAAGCTACCGGATTAACTAATTCGATGATTTCATAGGGATCAATAAACTTGGGACCCAGCTTGGCCGAGGATACCCTAAGATTTATGTTTCGCGTAGAGAGCCACACGTTATCCCCGAGTTGCAACACCTGGTCTGAGTTTCTCTTTCTATCCGCAAAATATTTATACCTAACCCGGGCCTTGGAAATATTTTGCCGGACTTCTGACCACAGATTCCAGAGCTAGTTAATATACTTCTCCACCCCCGGACAACCAGAATCAAACCACGAGAATTCCCCAAAGTGGGGATTCAACCCATAATTGATAAAAAATGTAGATCTACCAGTAGATTGATTTAAACCATTGTTGTAGGCAAACTTCGCTAGTGGCAAGGCATCACACCAGTCATTTTTCAAAGCAGAGGTCAAACATCGAAGAATCTGTTCAAGCGATACCAGGATGGTATGCTGAGAAGAAAGACAAAGATATTCCCAACTTTTTATAAAAGGCCCGCCAAAACTTGGCCATAAACTGTGCCCTCCTATCAGACTCTATATCCATAGGTACCCCATGTAAGCATACAACATGTAAAAGAAAATGTCTGGAGAGAGACTCAGCTGAGGGTAAACCTGTCATAGGTACAAAATGAGCTAGTTTGGAAAACCTGTCCACTATAACCTATATTACCATGTTCCCTCTGGAAGGGGGGAGATTAGTATTGAAGCCCATGGACAGATGATTCATGGCCTCTCTGGAATTGGTAAAGGTACCAATTCCCCTGCCGGCAAGCAATGACAGCTCTTTGAATGGGCACAAACCCCACAAGCAGCAACATTCTTTTTATGTCAGAAGCCATAAAAGGCCACCAGAAGACCCTTGCCACTGATTTCCGCATTGCCAAAATACCTGGATGAGCACTTAGTTTAGATTCATGAAACTCCCACAGGAGTTTAGTGCACAACTGTTCAGGGACAAACAGTTTTCCTTCGAGTTTAGACCTTGAAGCTAAAGATTGAGCCCCCACAATCTCCCGCTCCAACTCTGACGAAACCTCGGCTATCACACCCCGGGTTGAAGAATGGAGATCGACGGCTTGGGGGCGGACACTGGCTCAAAACTACGTGACAAAGCATCCGCTTTCACATTCTTAAATCCAGGGCGAAAAGTAATGGAAAATTTAAATCTATAAAAAAAAGTGACCAACGAGCTTGCCTGGGAGTTAACCTCTTATCAGACTCCATATATTCTAAATTTTTAGGGTCTGTTATGACAGTGATGGGATGAGCCGCCCCCTCCAAAAAATGCCTCCATTCTTCGAACGCCAATTTAACTGCCAGGAGCTCTCTTTTGCCTACGTCATAGTTTCTCTCGGCCAGAGAAAACTTTCTAGAAAATATGGCACAGGGCAAAAGATTATTCAAGGTAGCGGGTCCCTGTGACAACATTGCCCTCACCCCCACCTCCGAAACATCCACCCCAATAACAAGTGTCTTAGATGGGTCAAGTTGTACCAATTTTGGGGCAGACATGAAACATTTCTTCAGGGTTTGAATAGATTGTTTAGCTAAAGAGAACTAATTCCTAGCATCTGCCCTCTTACAAGTGAGATACGTGAGGGGTTTAACTATTTGTCAAAACCCTTTAATGAATTTGTGGTAATAATTTGCAAAGCCCAAGAAGCGCAGTAGTCCCTTAGGATCTCGAGGTTGGACCTACTCAACTATTGCTTGCACCTTCTTAGGATCCATATGAAACCCTTGTAATGAAACTATAAGCCCCAGAAATGATAGCTCCTGTATAAAAAACAAACACTTTTCAAGTTTGACGAACAACTGATTTTCTCTGAGTCTCTGGAGCACAGTTTTTAAAGGAAGCAAATGAGTATGCCTGTCCGCAGAGTATATCAGGATGTCGTCCAAATAAATTACTACAAAGCGGCCAATGAGATCTGCAAAGACCACACTGATATAATTTTGGAAAACAGCTGGGGCATTAGTGAGACCAAACGGCATCATCAAATTTTCAAAGAGCCCCTCTGATGTAAGGAAGGCCATCTTCCACTCATCCCCCTCTCATACTCTTATCAAATTGTAAGCCCCCTTAGGTCAAATTTAGAGAACCATTGGGCCCCAGAGAGCTGATTACACAGATCTGGAATCAGAGGCAGGGGGTACGTGTTTCTGATAGAGATTTTGTTTAGTTCCCAATAGACGAGGCAGGGGCATAAACCGCCGTCTTTTTGTTAACAAAAAAGAACCTGGCCGCTACAGGAGAAACAGAAGGTCGTATATGCCCCTTACGAAGGCTCTCAGCAATATACTCCTTCATGGCTAGGCACTCTGGACCAGATAAATTAAACAATCGAGCTTTAGGCAGTTAAGCCCCCGGAACTAAATCGATGGCGCAGTCAAAGGGCCTAAGGGGTGGTAAAGCCTCGGCCTTGCTTTCAGAAAACACATCCTCAAAGTCTTTCAGGTACTCTGGAATAACCTCCAGACTAACAGACAACACAGAAACAGATTTTGCAGGTTCCACATAAAAAACAAATTTATAGCAGGAATTGGTACATTTAGAACCCCACTTGACAACCTTCCCCGTCTCCCAGTCAATGACCGGGTTATGGCGTTGAAGCCACGGCATGCCCAGTACCAGCCCTGCGGGCAAATAGTCCAGAACAAAATATTTTAACTTCTCCTCGTGGGAAGAGCCAATTTGAAAAGAAAACACCTCAGAAATGTAAAGAATCCCAGCTCGGGTGAGGGGAGAGGAGTCGATGGCCACGATTTTAAGTGGGGTCTTGAGCCTGACTATCCCTATCTTGCACTGGGAAATGACACGGGAGCTGACCAGATTGATGGATGAACCACTGTCCACCAAGGCTGTAGAAGAAAAATGACAATTGTCCACCAACAGTTCAACACTTTAGAACATGAGGAGAAAGGTACCTGAAGGTCTAGGCAGCTTCTTTGACCAACTCCCAGACTTAATTGTTTCCCTTCACCTTGGAGGATGACGGACAAGAAGGACACTCCTTCCTCCAATGTCCAGGTTCTCCGCAATAAAAACAGAGTTGCTTCTTTCTTTCTCATTAAGCATGGTGGCGCCAATCTCCATAGGTACGGAAGTGGCACCAATTTTTTTGCTGCTGAAGAAGAGTGGTGTTTCATATTGCATGACCCCCCCCCAGCCCGTAGCATGCTATCCATGTGTATGGCTTGGGTCATTGCGTCTTCCAAAGCATCAGGCGGATGATGAAGGGCCAGAGTGTCCTTAAGGGGTTCAGACAAGCCTCTCTGGAATAAACCCCGCAGGGCAGCATCATCCCAGGAGACCTCTGCAGCCCAATGTCAGAACTCCGAACAGGACCACTCGGCCGAGAGCTTCCTCTGAAACACATTCATCACCATGTCCTCAGCCAAGCGAACTCTGTCCGGTTCATCACAGATACGACCCAGAGCTTCATAAAATGCATCCACCATCAATCTTTCAGGGGCCGAGGGGGAAAGAACAAAAGCCCAAGCTTGTGGGGCACCCCTTAGTAGGGATATGATGACACCCACCCTCTGAAACTCATCTAAACTCATTTAAACCTTGAAATCTAAATTTTGTATATTACAGTTATGTACACACAGAGGAATATATACATATATATGTATATATACTTCATGACATTGAAATTGAAACAGGTAAAAAGGAAATTTGTTGGATTATGGCAATGACAGGATGGATAGTCATATTAATTACATGTAAATCAAGATTTTCAAAACATCTTGATTCATTCGGTATCGAGTATTTATTTATTTTACTCATTTATATAGCGCTATTAATTCCTCAGCGCTTTACAAACATTATAGGCACTGTCCCCATTGGGGCTCACAATCTAGATTCCCTATCAATATGTCTTTGAAGTGTGGGAGGAAACCGGAGCACCCTGGAAACCCATGCAAACACGAGGAAAACATACAATCTCCTTGCAGATGTTGTCCTTGATGGGATTTGAACCCAGGACCCCAGCGCTGCAAGGCTGCAGTGCTAACCACTAAGCGTCACATGAAGAAATAGCATACACGCCAATAAACAAATTAGTATGCTGTCAATCAGGTTATTAATGATTGTCTAAGGATTGTTATGCAACACTGAATGCACTAACCGTATTTTTCGGACTATAAGACACACTTTTTTCCTCCAAAAGGAAAATGGGGGGGTGCTTCTTATAGACAGGATATACCTGCTCTAACTGTAGTGGGGAGTGGGGGAGCAGCAACAGTGGAGCAGGGTGTGGAAAGCATTGAATATTAATTTCTTTTTAATAGCGGAAACTCTGTTAGCCGCACCAGCTGGCTTCCTGCAGCTGCCGGGCGTTCACGTGTGCCCGCTTCTTAAGGCAGTGAATATTTACTGCTCTACACTCCCATGGGCATGGAATGCAGTGAATATTCATTCCCTTAAATAGCATGCACACGTGAATTCCTGGCAGCTGAAGGAAGCCGGCTGGTGTGGCTAACAGCATGCATGCTATTAAAGATGAATAGTCACTGGTCTCCATGCACATAGTCCTGGCGTGGAGAGCAGTGAATAATCTGGCAGGTGTCCTTGACTTGTAAGCAGTGCATGATGTCCCTGTCATGCACTGCTTACAAGCATAAATCAGCTGCTGGCATCTGAACAAGACACTGCGTGGGAGCGGAGGAAGGTAAGTAGAATGGTATATGTTTTTTTAATTTTTTTCAGATGGGGCCATACATAACAGGATAGGGATGAGGGGGCCCATGTATGCCAGGATAAGGATGGGGCCATGAATACCAGAATGGAAATGGGGCCCTGCATACCAGGATGGGAATGAGTGGGCTATGTATACCAGAATAGGGAAGAGGGGACCATGCATACCAGGATGGGGATGATAGAACCATGCATACCAGGGTGGGGATGAGGGGACCATATATACCAGGATAGGGGATATTAGTACAGAATTTACCTCATTTTTTGCTTCAATTCTTTTTTTTGTAATTTCCTCCTCTAAAACCTAGGTGCGTCTCATGGTCAGGTGCATGTTATCATCTGAAAAATACTGTAAGTATATAAATCATCAAGATCCGCTTCTTCCCTCTTTACAATTGCTGAGAAAGGATATCTCAGATGAGCACAATGGTAGACAAGTCATGAGACCCCACTGGCCATGGGAGAACATTTTGGATACATGGGGTGTTCACAGTCGCTTATACACAGCCTAATGTGGTGTTATAAAAAGACTCCTACGACATTTTGAAGAAATCACAATACTATTGGATTCATAATTAATTTTTTTTGTACTACTAGTGAAATTTAGTCGTCACATGCCAAGTTTAAGGCATCAAACAGTGTTTGCACGAAAAATAGAAAAATGCATGACATTGGGCTATGAGCTAAATGACCGCTGCAGGTGTTTCATTGACTTAACTACATGGCGCTATTATATTGCAGAGTAACAGTGATGGAGGCTGAAATTAAGTTCTGTCCTCTTCAGCGATGAGTCTTCCTTTTGTCTTAGAAATAATGCTAACAGGAAATTGATCTGGAGACCACATTGTCAATGCCATGTAAAGGCCTTCTTGGTAGATTGTTACACTGGTCCTACTCCCTGGATTATGATGCGTGGTGTCACAAATACAGACCACTCTAGTCTTCATTCTAGGTACACTAAAAGCTCGGCTAACATCACTTTGGTGATAGAACTAGTGGTGCAGCCATTAACTTAATTTAGTGATAGAATAAGTGGTGCAGCCATTTCTTCTAAGCATTCCATGAGTAATTTTGAATACGACAATGCCAGGCCGTATGCTGTTCATACAGCATTTCTGAATTTACTTCCCATTACATACATCTGGGACCCGATTGATCAGCAATTGCAAGGAGAGCTGTCAGCTGTTGAGCGTGATAATTTGTGTGCTCAAGGGCTGAACATTCCTTAGACAACTCCTAATAACCTAATTGACAGCATGCTACCTTAAGTGTGTGTATTTCAGCCTTTGGCGTTCATCTTCAATACTGAATAAATCAAGATTTTTTAAAATATTTATTATTATTATTATTATTATTATACATTTTTATAGTGCCATTTATTCCATGGTGCTTTGCATGTGAAAGGGACAAATATAGACAAGAACAATAAACATGAGCAAAACAAGGCACACACAAGTATAGAAGGAGAGAGGACCCTGCCCGCGAGTGCTCACAGTCTATAGGAGATGGGTGATGATACACTAGGAGAGGGTAGAGTTGGTCGTGCGGTGTTTCAGCAGACTGAGAAGCACTGCAGGTTGTAGGCTTGTCGGAAGAGGTGGGACTTTAGATTCTGTTTGAAGGTTTCCGAGGTAGGCGAAAGCCTGATGTCTTGGAGTAGAGAGCTCCAGAGTATAGGGGAAGCGCAGGAGAAGTCTTGTATGCGGTTGTGGGAAGAAGAGATAAGAGGGGAGTAGAGAAGGAGATCTTGAGCGGATCAAAGCTTGCATGTAGGTAAGTAACGGGAGACTATGTCACAGATGTATGGAGGATACAGGTTGTGGATGGCTTTGTATGTCATAGTTATGGTTTTGAACTGGAGCCTCTGGACAATAGGAAGCCAATGAAGGGCTGGTCATAGAGGATATGCTGGGGAATAATGGGGAGATAGACGGATTAGTCAGGCAGCAGATTTAAGATGGATTGGAGTGGTACGAGAGTGCTAGAGGGGAGTTCAGAGAGTAGGAGGTTGCAGTAGTCGAGGCGGGAGATGATAACGGTGTGCACTAGTGTTTTTGTGGTTTCATGGTCAATGAATGCACTAAACCGGGCAATATTTTTAAGTTTTAGTCGGCAGGAGGAGGCAAGGGCTTGGATATATGGCTTGAAAGATAGGGCAGAGTCAAGAATCACCCCACGGCACCGAACATGCGGGACTGGGGAAAGTGAGCAGTCATTGACATTGATGGATAGGTTTGGTGGAGGTGTAGAGTGAGGTGGGGGAAAGATGATGAATTCTGTTTTGTCCATGTTCAGTTTTAGAAAGCGAGCAGAAAAAAAAGCTGAAATAGCAGACAGACATTGTGGGATTTTGGTTAGTAAGGAGGTGAAGTCAGGTCCAGATAGGTCCAGATAGGTAGATCTGGGTGTCATCGGCGTAGAGATGATATTGCAAACTATGGGATTCTATGAGCTGTCCCAGGCCGAAGGTATAGATAGAGAAGAGTAGTGGTCCTAGAACTGAACCTTGGGTAACACTGACAGATAGGAGGCGAGGTGAGGAGGTGGTAAGAGAGAGGAAGACACTGAATGTTCGGTCTATTAAGGTTTTTTTTCATCATTTGCATATACTGTAGGTAAAATGTCTATTGATCCTGTGATTTCCATAACTCCATGAATTTTCCTTTAAGTGATACAATTTCAATGTTGAGAAGTGTAATGGATTGAGGTAAATTTAATGCCCACTGCCTTTTTACACATTGCATCATATTGCATCAGCCATAGAAGGCTAGTATGACCTCAGGTGTGACTACATGGGCTTCCCCATTATGCTTTGCAGCTACCACATTGCAGTCACTTTAAGCATTTTAGGACAATTTAAGATATCGAAAGGACATCAGAGCTCACAGCTCAGCTTTACAAATTGGAAGATAAAGCTTAAAATTTTGGACAAATGCTATAGAAAGTAATAATAATAATAATAATAATAATAATAATAATCTTTATTTATATAGCGCCAACATATTCCGCAGCGCTTTACAGTTTAACAGTTTCAAAACACAAGTCATAGGTAACAACGTTAACAATACAATAATTAAAGCAAAATAAGCTGACCATGCTCGTGAGAGCTTACAATCTACAATGAGGTGGGGGAGATACAAAGTACAGGTGTGTATATACAATGGTGCATTTACAATGATGGACCAGCCATCTTGAGGGAGTGAGGCATGGATGGAGATAGTGAATGGGCTACACATACACACTTAAACATAGAACGACTTTGGTTAGTGAATGTGATAGGCCACTCTGAACAAATGTGTTTTGAGGGAGCGCCTGAAACCATGCAAATTGTGGATAGTCCTAATTTCTTGGGGTAGATCATTCCAGAGGATTGGCGCAGCGCGGGAGAAGTCTTGGAGTCGGGAGTGGGAGGTACGGATTAGTGCAGAGGTTAGTCGAAAGTCGTTTTCAGAGCGCAGCAGTCGGTTAGGCCGATAGATAGAAATGAGGGAGGAGATGTAGGGGGGTGCTGCACTGTGGAGAGCTTTGTGGGTGTGAACCAGTACTTTGAATTGGATCCTATAATGAATGGGCAGCCAGTGTAAGGACTGGCGAAGAGCGGACGCGTCCGGGTACCGATTAGCCAGATGGATGACCCTGGCTGCTGCATTAAGGATGGACTGGAGAGGGGATAGTCGAGTAATGGGGAGGCCAAGTAATAGAGCGTTGCAGTAGTCCAGGCGGGAGTGGATCAATGCTACAGTGAGGGTTTTTGTTGTTTCCATGGTGAGAAAAGGGCGGATTCTAGAGATATTCTTTAGGTGTAGACGGCAAGAGCGGGCAAGAGATTGTATATGGGAGGTGAAGGAGAGATTGGTGTCAAACATAACACCCAGACAGCGAGCCTGCTGCCGGGGTGTTATTATGGTGCCGCCCACAGAGAGGGAAATGTCAGATTTAGGGAGGTTAGTAGACGGCGGGAGCAGAAGGAGTTCAGTCTTGGAGAGGTTAAATTTCAGATAGAGAGCGGACATGATGTTGGAGACTGCGGACAGACAGTCTCCAACAATGTGCTGTACAACTGCATTAGTGAGGAAGATGATTGTAGTAGTCTGTGAATTAATACAGAGATTCAAATGATTAGGCAAGTGAATGACAGCAGCGATGCCAGCATCAGTGCCAGACTCCATGGATTAATCAGGGATATGGTGAAGCTGGCAATTACAGAAAGTACACTTTTTTCTTTCATTCATAATGCACTAAAAAGCAGTAGCAAGTCAGAACAATATTTTAGCACAAAAAATTAAATCAGTGGTCCATCAGAGACTGTGTGTTTGCTCATCACAAGGGGATGTACTCAGTTTTCTTTTATTTCTTGTGGAATACTTTTTGTTAAGGAAGGAATAATTGTTTTTTTAAATATAAAAGAAAATTTCACAAAATCCACACAGCACGAAAAGTGTGCATGTTGCAATCAATTTTTTTTGCACATCTGGTTTACTTGTAAAATTTTACATATGAACATACCAAACCAATATAGCACCTTCTTTCAGTTACTGGCTTTTTGCACATTTACATATAGACACCTTCTTGTGATGTTATTTTTTGGATGAGGTGTGAATTTTGTTAAAAAGGGTTTTGCACATCTGTTACACTAGTCCAGTTTAACAACCATGCACACCACAGCTATACTGTGGCATAATGCCACATTTTGCTTTATGTATGTGTCCTAACTTATATAACATTTCTTGTTACGACCTTTTTGGCAAGTGTTGACTAATGTTGAAAAAATTATCCAAAGTTATTTATAGTGTAGTACAAAAACTATAGTGAAAGAAAAAGGTGCAATGGAAATGAACAGAAGCAGAATCACCACCATCATCACTGCCACCAGACATTCAGGCAGTAGTACTAACAAATGAAGGCCACAATTGGCTTTTTTGCCTCTGGCAAGCATATCAGTGGGGAGAAATCAGGAGGATGTATGAAATATATGGTATATCACTAATCCCAGTTACAGCTGTATGGTGTTACCCCTGATACCGACACCGCCAGTGAGAGTTACTGTTGTGAAAAGAACAGTCAGCTTGGTCAAAAAAGAATAAGAGGGATTATTTTGGATTGTTTTATAATTAAAAAAAAACATAAAATGATTGTCACTACACTGTGCTTTTTAAATTATCTTTTTATGACTGGTTACCATCCATTTCTATGTTGATGTTACTTTACTAAGTAAATGTTTTTCTTAAAGAAATTGAAAGGGGCTGGATATAGTATTAGAAGACTTCAAACTGTTATCGATGTCTTTTCAGCACAATTGCAGGCTTTGCAGTATTCACTGTAAATCGACTTACTTTGAATCAACATTTTTGGAAAACTTATGAAATTTGCACAATTGACTCGATCATCTCTAACTAAAAAGTTTCTTTTAATCACATGTACTATCGATTTTCATTGCTTCTTCGCGCGAAACCCGACCATAGCATGAAGTCGGCCATGTGGTCGTCGACCGGAGCGCCAAAGTCAGTTTTCCCAGGCGCCTTTTTTCAGCCAATGAACAAGGACGTACACTGTGGGTAACGAGATGACATGGGCAGCGTCCACCACCATCTTAGAGAAGGGCATTGCAGTGATTGGCTTTCTTTGGGGGGCGTCATAGTGTCTAAAAAAGCCCTGACGGCCGACCGCCATTTTACTTCTGCCGATCTTAACAGTAGGGTGAGGTTGCTGACGCTGTTTATCAGTAGGAAGAGAGTTAGGGCTGGAAAGAGAAGTTCTTCTGTGCTTGTACTGATAGTAATTGTGCCTGCTAGCTGTATTTGCTGTGTGTACACTGCTGTGCAGACTGCTTTTTACACAGCACTAATACTTTTATTCTTTTTTTCTGCACAGTTACCGAGCGTTCATTTTTTCTCACACAGTATAGAGCTGTACGCTCCTCACACACTACTGTGTACCGGCTGGTATCACGGACAAATACATGCTGACTATCTGCGTGTGACTTCAGAAATATATACGGAGATTGAAATTTTCCCCTACACTATATACACCTGGTATCTTCTGATATAGTACCTTTTATCTGCTTTTTGTATTCTGGTCAAATCCATAGTGAGTGAACCTCTGTGTGTGACTCCGGAAATATATACGGAGATTTACAATTACCCCTACACTGTGAACAGCTGTGCGCTTCTGATACAGGACCCTTTTTCTGCTTTTTATATTCTGGTCTAATCCATACTGAGACTGTGAGCGTCTGTGTGTGACTCCAGAAATATATACGAAGATTGAAATTTTCACCTACACTATATACACTTAGTATCTTCTCATACAGTACCTTTTTACTGCTTTTTGTATTCTAGTCAAATCCATACTGAGTGAGCGTCTGTGTGTGACTCCGGAAATATATATGTAGATTTACAATTACTCCTACACAGTATACAGCTGTACGCTTCTGATACAGTACCCTTTTTCTGCTTTTTATATTCTGGTCTAATCCATACTGAGCCTGTGAGCGTCTGTGTGTGACTCAGGAAATATATATGGAGATTGACATTTTCCCCTACACTATATACACCTGGTATCTTCTGATACAGTACCTTTTTTCTGCTTTTTACATTCTGATCAAATACATACTGAGTGAGCGCCTGTGTGTGACTCCGGAAATATATACGGAGATTGAAATTTAACCTTATACTATATACACCTGGTATCTTCTGATACAGTAACTTTTTTCTGCTTTTCCTATTCTGGTCTAATCCATACTGAGACTGTGAGCGTCTGTGTGTGACTCTGGAAATATATACGGAGATTGAAATTTAACCCTATACTATATACACCTGGTATCTTCTGATACAGTACCCTTTTCCTGCTTTTTATATTCTGATCTAATCCATACTGAGCCTGTGAGCGTCTGTGTGTGATTCAGGAAATATATATGGAGATTGACATTTTCCCCTACACTATATACACCTGGTATCTTCTGATACAGTACCTTTTTTCTGCTTTTTACATTCTGATTAAATACATACTGAATGAGCGCCTGTGTGTGACTCCGGAAATATATACAGAGGTACTGGCCGACTACTTGCAGCAAGAAACGGAGTCATGGCTGGGCAGTCTACATCCTGAGCCAGGCAAGGTAGTCAGTGATAACAGCCGTAATTTTGTGGCGGCCATAGCCCTGGCAAAACTCAGACACATACCTTGCCTGGCTCACACGTTGAACCTGGTGGTGCAGTGCTTAATAAATAATTATCTGGAGTTAACAGCCCTGCTCCATAAGGTGCAAAGACTGTTCTTGCACATCCGTCGCTCGCCTGTAGACTACAGTCATATGCAGAGGCTTCAGCGATCACTCCACCTCCCCAAGCACTGCCTAGTCATAGACGTTGCAACACGGTGGAACACCACCATGCACATTCGTTGTAAAAAAAAAACACATTTTTTTGCTACGAATTTACACCTTTAATTAACCCCTACATGTGTCAAATTTTGCACACATGCACTCATGTAATTGTTAGTGAAAACCATATATCAAACTACATAAAATGACATGGTTAACTCTATGTAAGCCATGTGTCATTTCATGTCGGGTCTGTAATTTCACGAAAGCCGGCAATTGAATTAACGGCTATTATACGATGTAGAAATGTATGTATTATAAATATATATATTTGTGTCACAAATTCAATGACATGTATATATACATATATGAGGTGTAAAATTGTTGAAAAAAAATGCATGGGCTCCCGCCCTATTTTCTCAACCAGACAGACAAAGCCAGCGAGTGGGGGCAGATAATAATAGCCCAGAGATGGACCATTATTTTTGCCCCCCCCCTGGCTACTAACATCTGCCCCCAGACACCCCAGAAAAGGCAAATCTATAATTAGATTCACCCTTTCTGACACTTTGCCCGTCTATTCCCATTGCCCTGTAGTGGTGGTGAATGGGTTAATAAGGGGTTAAAGCAACCTTGCTATTGAAAGGTGACCTTAAGCCAGGTTAATAATTGAGAGCTGTCAATTAGACAACTATCAATTATTAATCCTATTGTATGAAATAAAAATAAAACACACACACTTTAATTAAAAATCATTTTAATGAAATAAATACACAGTTTTTGACCATATTTTAATTTACTGCCATTCCTTGCGAAGCCCTTGTTCACCTGTAATAAAAATAAAATAATAAAGCAACATTATTCTTACCTATCCGATGTTCAGTCAGGTCCCCCGATGTAATCCTTCTGAATGGGTTAATGTTTACTGCAGGGACCGCAGCTAATGCTGACAGTTTCACAGTAAATCCCCAACTGAATCATCTCCTGGCTGACAGGAGAGGAAGTAGTTAGCATAATTGATTGCTTTCCACTTTCACTTCAGGGCAGCCAGGGACACCGCACAGCATCAGTTACGTCAGAGGGAATGACCTGAAGTGAACTGATTAACAAAAATAGGGGATCCCCTCGAACAAAAAAATGGCGTGTGGTCCCCCTATTTTTATTAAACCGGCTTGATAAAGCAGACTACTGAGGCCTGGTTTTTCAGGTTGTTAAGGAGCCAATATCCATGGACCTTGCAAGCCTGATAATACCAGGCCACAGCAGTCTGCTTATCTTGGATGGTTAACAAAAATAGGGGATCCCCTCGAAAAAAAATGGCGTGGGGTCCTCCCTATTTTTGTTAACCAGCCAGATGAAGCAGACTGCTGAGGCCTGGTTTTTCAAGCTGGTAAGGATCCAATATCCATGAACCTTGCATGCCTGATAATACCAGGCCACAGCAGTCTGCTTAGCTTGGCTGGTTAACAAAAATAAGGGATCCCCTCAAAAAAAAAATGGCGTGGGGGTCACCCTATTTTTGTTAACCAGCCAAGTAAAAAGCAGACTGCTGCGGCCTGGTATTAAAAGACTGTCAAGGCCCATGGATTTTGGCCCTCAACAGCCTAAAAATACCAGGCTGCAGCAGCCCCACAATTGGCGCATCCAAAGATGCGCCAATTGTGGCACTTTACCCGTCTCTTACCACTTGCCCTGTAGCGGTGGCAAGCGGGGTAATAAGGGGTTAATGTCATCTTTGGTTGAACAGTGACAATAAGCCTGGTTAATAATGGAGAGGCGTCAATAAGACACCGATCTATTATTAATCATAAAGTTTGTAAATTTTTTAAAAAATACACAGCCAGAATAAAGTCTTTTAATGAAATAAAACACAACACAGTTTTCATTATTTTTATTGTACGCTCATCCTGCGACGCCATCGTTCTCCTGTAAAAAAACAAAAATAACATACCAACACAAATACTCCCTGTCCGACACAGTCCAAAATCACGAGTGTCCCATGACGAGTCCAGCTCTGCTACATCTGCATGCCAGGCTGAGCCTGACATTCACATAGAGCAGAGCAGCTTACCAGTGCAGATTCCCCGGCGGTAACGTCATTGGAATGGTTAACGGCCAGCTGTCGCGAATGTGCAACTGGCTGAGATTACCCAGTACCCGGCAGCACGTGCAGTTATCGCGAGATGCTGCATGTGACCGCCAGGAGAGGGTAATGGCCGGCCTGGATGGATGGATGTGACCGCCGGGGATCTTCTGCCAGGTAAGTGCTGCTGACACCTGACAGACCCAACCGACACTGACAGTTACACTTTCGGGAAGTTCCTGTGTCACGTAATTCGTTCTGTGACACAGGAACTCCTCATAGACTTTAGAGGAAAACTCCGATTCCGGTATCCGATATGACAAAAATATCGGATCTCAGAATCGGAATTCCGATACAGCGAATATCGGCCGATACCCGATATTTGCAGTATCGGAATGCTCAACGCTAATTGAAATATTTGCAAAGTAAAAACATACCTTAATTTTCCAATTGGTATTTCTATTGGAATAATGCATATTGATTTGTATGTATTGCAACAACTACTACTGTACTGTTTGATATGTTGTGCATATTGTGAGGTTGTTAACAAAGTTTTGTAAAAAAAAAAAACCCTCACTCACAGACAGGATGCCTCCTCCTTCTCTTTCTGTGTTGATGTAATGTTTTTTATGCTGCAGCCATAGCAGATATCAGGCTGATCACATTTCATGCTGTGTTGTAAGTTGTCTATACTGGATGTGAATAAATCTACATTATCTGTTGCTGACTCCGAATGTTACGCTGGTTAATCCGCTGCTAACAGGTTATGGGCCCAGAGTTCCCAGAGTGCCCAGAGTCCTAGAGTCCCAGAGATCCCCAGAACACAGAGAAAAGATTAGAAAGAAAGACAGCAAAGATGGCCACCAGCAGCAGCAACTCCATGAAGTTTACAGTACCAAGTCTCACTAACCAGAACTATCAATCCTGGAAATTCAAAGTGAAGATGCTGCCGATAAGGGAAGGTATGTGGAAATACACACAGGAGCCTAAACCTGACCCAGTACCACAGGAGTGGATAGAGATGGATCAGAAAGCACAGAGTACCATATCACTCAGCATAGATGATGATCAGATTGTTCATGTGTGTAAATGTGATACTGCAAGAGAAATGTGGGAGCAGCTGCAAAAGGTACATGAGAGGATTAATTTAAGCAATAAACTGTATCTTATGAGAAAACTGTACCAGTCTAAGCTACAGAAAGGCCAGGATATGCAGGAGTATATCAGGAGTATTCTAGAGCTTGTAGAACGCTTGAGAGGCATTGGGGAAGATCTGAAGGACTTTCATGTAGCCGCATTACTGCTTAGTGGTCTTCCAGAGAGCTATGACACGCTTGTGACCGCACTAGATGCGCGCCCAGATGATGAGCTTACTCTGGAGTATGTAAGAGGGAAGCTTATAGATGAATATAAGCGGAAGGCAGAATGTATAAGCACCAAGACAGAGTCTGCTTTACAGACACAGAGTCTATATGATAACAGAAAGCACCTAAAAGAAACACGTGAATGTTTTGTTTGCAAGAAATCAGGACATTTGAAAGCCGACTGCAGAGTTTGGAAAGCTATAATGAATCAGCTGAAAAAGCAAAACAGTCAGCAAAGGGTTAAGAGTAGTGTTGAGCATTCCGATACTGCAAATATCGGGTATCGGCCGATATTCGCTGTATCGGAATTCCGATTCCGAGTACCGATATTTTCGTCATATCGGATACCGGAATCGTAATTGTCCTGTCACTGTCAGTGTCCGTCGGTCTGGTCTGTCAGGAGTCAGTGGCACTTACCTGGCAGAAGATCTCCGGCGGTCACGTCCTGGACTGCTTCATGGCCGCCACCATCTTCTCCCTGGCGGTCACATGCAGTTTCTCGCGATAACTGCAGTGACTGCTGGGTAATCGCGGCCGTAAATCAGTCCGATGACGTCACCGCCGGGGAAGCAGGTAATCAGCTGTGCTGCGTCGGGATGTTAGGCTCTGCCTGGCATTCCGATGTAGCAGAGCTTGATCGTCGTGGGACACTCGTTACTATGGACTGCGTCGGACAGGTGGTATACTGTTGGTTTGTTTTTTTCCTTTTTTTACAGGAGATCGATGGCGTCGCAGGAATGAGAGGGTAATAAAAGAAATGAAAACTGTGTTGTCTCTTTTATTTCATTAAAATACTTTTTTCTTGCTGTGTATTTTTTAAACCTTTAAAAACTTTGGGATTAATAATGGATCGGTGTCTTATTGACATCTATCCATTATTAACCGGGCTTATTGTCACCGATCAATCAAAGGTGACATTAACCCCTTATTACCCCGCTTGCCACTGCTACAGGGCAAGTGGGAAGAGCCGGGTAAAGTGCCACAATTGGCACATCTTTTGATGCGCCAAATGTGGGGCTGCTGTAGCCTGGTATTATCAGGCTGTTGAGGGCCAAAATCCATGGGCCTTGACAGTCTTTTAATACCAGGCCGCAGCAGTCTGCATTTTACTTGGCTGGTTAACAAAAATAGGGGGACCCCTACGCCATTTTTTTTCGAGGGGATCCCCTATTTTTGTTAACCAGCCAAGCTAAGCAGACTGCTGTGGCCTGGTATTATCAGGCTGGCAAGGTCCATGGATATTGGATCCTTATCAGCCTGAAAAACCAGGCCTCAGCAGTCTGCTTCATCTGGCTGGTTAACAAAAATAGGGGGGACCCCACGCCAATTTTTTTCGAGGGGATCCCCTACTTTTGTTAACCAGCCAAGATATGCAGACTGCTGTGGCCTGGTATTATCAGGCTGGCAAGGTCCATGGATCTTGGCTCCTTAACAGCCTGAAAAACCAGGCCTCGGCAGTCTGCTTCATCTGGCTGGTTAACAAAAATAGGGGAGACCCCACGCCATTTTTTTTTCGAAGGAAACCCCTATTTTTGTTAATCAGTTCCCTCTGACGTCACTGATTGTGTCCCTGGCTGACCTGAAGTGAAAGTGGAAAGCAATCAATTAAGCTTTCCACTTCCTCTCCTGTCAGCCAGGAGAGGAACTCATTCATTTGGGGGTTTACTGTGATGCTGCAGCATTAGCTGCGGTCCCTGCAGTAAACATTAACCCTTTCTGCAGGATTACACCGTGGGACCTGACTGTGCATGGGATAGGTAAGAATAATTTGTGCTTTTTATTTTATTTTTATTACAGGAAATGGTTTTTGCAGTAAAATAAAAGATGGTCAAAAACATGTGTCTTTATTTCATTAAAATGATTTTTAATTAAAGTGTGTGTGTTTTATTTTTATTTCATGCAATAGGATTAATAATTGATAGTTGTCTAATTGACAGCTCTCAATTATTAACCTGGCTTAAGGTCACCTTTCAATAGCAAGGTGGCTTTAACCCCATATTAACCCATTCGCCACCGCTACAGGGCAATGGGAATAGATGGGCAAAGTGCCAGAAAGGGCGAATCTAATTATAGATTTGTCTTTTCTGGGGTGTCTGGGGGCAGATGTTAGTAGCCAGGGGGGGGCCAAAAATAATGGTCCCTCTCTGGGCTATTATTATCTGCCCCCACTCGCTGGCTTTGTCTGTCTGGTTGCGAAATTAGGGCGGGAGCCCACGCATTTTTTTTCAACAATTTTACACCTCATATATATATATATATATATATATACATGTCATTGAATTTGTGACATATATATATATATATTTATAGTTCATACACTTCTATATAGTATAATAGCCGCTAATTCAATTGCCGGCTTTTGTGAAAATGCAGAACCCGACATGAAATGACAAATGGTTTACATAGAGTTAACCATGCCATTTCAAGTTGTTTGATCTATTGTTTTCACTAACAATTACATGAGTGTATGTGTGCAAAATTTCACACCTGTAGGGGTTAATTAAAGGTGTAAATTCGTAGCAAAAAAGTCTGTTTTTTTACAACGAATTTACACCTTTAATTAACCCCTACAGGTGTGAATTTTTGCACACATACACTCATGTAATTGTTTGTGCAAATCAGATATCAAACTACATGAAAAGACATGGTTAACTCTATGTAAACCAAGTGTCATTTCATGTCGGGTGCTTCTGTCTTTTCACAAAAGCCGGCTTTACCCGGCAATTGAATCAGAGGCTATTTTACTATGTAGAAGTGTATAAACTATAAATATATGTATATATATATGTCACAATGACATGTATATATATATATATATATATATATATATATATATATGTATTCTATGTGTGTATATTTAGTGTTTACAAGGAAAGAAAGAGGTTTTTTTAGTTACGATACTTCTGTCCCATAGACTTGCATTGGATTTCCGGTATCGGAATCGGGTATCGCCGATACTTTTGGGGTATCGGCGATACCCATTCCGATCCGATACTTCTTGATATCGGAAAGTATCGCTCAACCCTAGTTAAGAGTGCTGTGTCTGGAGAAAATGATTCTGTGAATAGTGAAATTGCATTTACTGTCAGTGCAAATACATCAAAGCATGCATGGTGTATAGACTCTGGAGCAACTAGTCACATGACTAATAACAGAGACTTCTTTTCTAAGCTTAATCAAAATAAGTCAGAGAAAGTGATTATGGCTAATGATCAGTACATGAGTTCAGAAGGCATAGGAGATGGTTATATTGATTGTCAAATCTCACCAACACAAAGCAGGAAGATCCCAGTAAAAGATGTGCTCTATGTGCCTAGTCTTGAGAGTAATTTACTATCTGTGAAGAAACTCACAAAACAAGGAAATTAAGTTACATTTAAGCATGATAGCTGCATCATCTCAAAAGAGGGTCACACACTAGCAGAGGGAAAAATCACAGATGAACTTTATCAGCTGAAATGTAAAGAGTGTGTGTATACTGCTCAACAAGAAGAGCACAATAACTGTTTTCATGTATGGCATAGGCGTCTGGCACACAGAGACCCAGAAGCAATAAGAAAGTTAGTTCAGAAGCAACTAGCTGATGATATCACAATTGATCTATGTAACCAGACAATGAAGTGTACTAGCTGCATCAAAGGGAAAATGTCTAGAAAAGTTTTTCCTAAGAGAAGTACTACAAGAACAGAACAGCCACTAGATTTAATACACACAGATGTCTGTGGTCCAATGAGCACTCAGACTCCTGGGAAGAAGAGATATTTTCTCACATTTATTGATGATCATTCCAGATATACAGTTGTCCATCTGCTTCACAGCAAGATAGAAGTTCCAGAGAAACTTGAAATATATCTAGCTGAGGTATATAATAAATTTGGAAGAATGCCAAAGATTCTACGTGCAGATAATGGGACTGATTATACAAGCAATGAGACACAGAGCATTCTAATGAAAAATGGAATCCTATTTCAGACCACTGTACCGTACAACCCTGAGCAAAATGGTGTTGCGGAAAGAAGGAACCGAACACTCTGTGAAAGTGCAAGAAGTATGTTATTTGATGCAAATCTGCCTACAACATATTGGGGTGAGGCAATCATGACAGCTTGCTATCTTCACAACAGACTACCAGGTAAAGCTACAGAGAAAACTCCATTTGAGCAATGGAACAGCAGAAAGCCAAAACTGCACCACATAAGAATATTTGGAAGTAAAGCATTAGTACATATTCCCAAAGAAAAGCGAACTAAGTGGGAATCTCACGCTAAAGAAGGTATCCTGGAAACCCAGAAAGGTTATAGGATTCTACACCAAGAAACAAACAAGGTCACAAAAAGCAGAGATGTAGTGATTGATGAGAACTTTGTATCACCCAAGTTTTGTGACATCACGCCAGTAGTCCAGCTGAAGTCACAATTACAAGACAACAACAAGGAGGATGTAGAAGTCTGGCTGGATTCTTCAACCACTGAAGGAACAACAGAAAAATCAGAAGAATCTGAAATCAGAAGATCGTCAAGATCAAACAAAGGTATACCAGCTAAACGTCTATCCTACATTGTCAAGACACTACCTGAGTCAGAGCCGCAGTCATGGGATGAAATGCAAGGACTACCTATCCATGAAAGAACAAAGTGGATTGATGCTGCTAATGAGGAAATCAAGTTGCTTCATCAACTCCAAACTTGGAAACTCACCAAGCTACCACAGGGCAAAAAGGCAATCAAGTGCAAGTGGGTCTTTAAAACCAAATATGACTCTGAAGGTAAAGTCCACAGATTTAAAGCAAGGTTGGTCGCAAAAGGATATTCTCAAAAGTATGGCGAAGATTATGATGCTACATTTGCTCCAGTCGCCCAGTCGCTAAACAGACTACGCTCAGAGCTTTGTTAGCTGTAGCTGCTGTACAAAAGATGTATGTCAGACATTTGGATATAAAAACTGCTTTCTTAAATGGTACAGTAAAGATGTATATCTTTGTACCATGTTAGCCAGTAGATAGAAAATATTTAGAGTTGAGAGTCCTCAGTGGTTGATACCTTTTAATGGCTAACTGAAAAGATGGTAACAAATTGCAAGCTTTCGAGACTACTCAGGTCTCTTCATCAGGCATAGACTAATACAACATCTGAAGAATCACATATTTATACACAAAATAGCACAGAAAAAATGCAATAGGTAGGACAAGTGACGTGAAGCAGAATAGTCATTATGGCAGAGGGATGAGCATAAATTTTGGAACAGTTTATAGATAAGGAGTGTGAAAGTTTTATTACCCTCTGATTGGGGTCTGGTAATGTTTTGTGATGTTTTCACAGGGTATTTGGAGTAAATTCCTTAATTGATGTAGTAGGCCATAAATCCATGTGATAGGTTCATTCCAGCATTAAGAGTGTCAAAGGTCACCACTTCTGAAGAAACGTGCACAAATGGACAGCGATATTTTTTTCTTATCTAAATGCAAAAAGGAGAATTTAATTCCCAAAGGACTCTGGATTACAAACCCAATTCTTCACACCTACAATACCCATTATGCAAAAAACCTTTGTCACAGGACGTCTGAAAGACTTAGGAACCATCTTTTGCATGTCTGCTATAGCATAAGGAGTAAAGTCCAAGGGCAATTTGAAAGCCTAAGGAAAACACTTACAGAAACCACAGAACAAAAATTACAACAATACTATAACAAACTACGGACCTTTCTGATTCATAACAAAGAAAAGAAACTACACAGATTGCGTCTCAATTCCGGACTCTATACAAAGAGATCCAAAACAAAGCCAAAACCTGACAACTCTGACAACCACTCCATTCCAGACACAAAAGCATCTAACTGTGTCATCAATCTCTCGGATTACAAACCCAACAAGGTGGAATTGGCCGTGCTTTCTAGAGGACTCTCATTTTGTCCCACTAAGGCCCTGGATAAAACTGAACTCTGCAGTGATATGGAACATTTTTTCAGGAGACTGCGCCTGAGGGAATACTTCAATGATACAGAAGATTCAGAAAACACTCGGACTGAAGGAAAAGGTATCCCAACAACCAAGAAGAGGTCAGACTGGACACCTCCTCCTGGACGCAACCCTCATTTGGATAAATATATAGACTCATTCAGATATTTGATAAAATCCACCATCATAGACACCAAGAGGAGACAAGCATCCAACATCAGTGCCCAGGAGAGAAAGGCTATACAGTCTCTGAAAACCAACAAAGAAATCATCATTAAACCTGCTGACAAGGGAGGTGCAATAGTCATGATGAACACATCAGACTATATGAAGGAAGCAAACAGACAACTTACGGACACACGCTACTACAGAAAACTGGAGTCGGACCCTACACAGGACTATTACAAGGAACTAAGCAAGTTGGTATCTTGTCTGTCTGACAAATCCATAAGAGCCGATGACCTGATACCAGAGAGTCCAAGAACAGGGAAGTTCTACATGCTTCCCAAAATCCACAAAGCCGGAAATCCAGGGAGGCCGATTATTTCATGTGTGGACACCCTTACTGAGCAGGTATCTGGATGGGTAGAGGGCATTCTTAAACCCCTGGTAAAGGATACACCCAGCTACATTCAGGACACAACTGACCTACTGAATAAACTAGCAGCAATAGGTCCTCTACCAGAAGGAACCATCCTGACCACCATGGATGTGGAATCCTTGTACTCTAATATCCCACACCAGGATGGATTAAATGCCTGCAAAGACTTCATGAAAAACACCGGGAATGATGCTGATTCTGTGGTGAAACTCACAAAATTCATCCTCACCCACAATTACTTTGAATTTGACAACAAGATCTATTTACAGGAGACTGGCACAGCTATGGGAAGTAAAATGGCTCCTCAGTATGCAAATCTTTTCATGGCCAAGCTTGAAAGCGACTTTCTGTCCTCATGTCCCATCAGGCCTCGGGCCTACTACCGCTACATTGATGATATCTTAATCATCTGGACGGAGTCTGAGCAACAGCTAAAGACGTTCCATGAACAGTTCAATCAATTTCATCCCACCATCAACTTAACACTCAACTACTCCAGCACTGAAATTAACTTTTTGGACACCATCATTAAGCTAAAGAACAATGAAATAGAGACATCCCTGTATCAGAAGCCAATCGACCGTCCAACATACCTTAAATGGGACAGTTTCCATCCAAAACACATAAAAAACTCTATTGTCTACAGCCAAGCCATCAGATACAACCGTATATGTTCCAACCCCATGGATAGAGATGAACACCTTGGTCGCCTTAGAAAGACCTTTGTAAATCAGGGCTACCATCCAAGAACAATTGAAAACCAAATTACAAGAGCCACCAGAATATCAAGGAATCACCTGCTACATTACAAAGCTAAAGAAGAAAATAACCGGGTGCCTCTAGTGGTCACCTACAATCCAAATCTGGAGGTGCTAAGGGGAGCTGCACGGAAACTACAACCTTTACTACAAAAAGATGCCCGATTACAATCCATATTTCCAGATCCCCCTCTACTGTGTTTTAGGCAGCCCCCAAATCTAAGAAGCATCATTGTCAGAAGTTCCCTGTCCTCCCCAACAGCGGCAGGAACCTCTCCTTGCAACAAGAAGAAATGCAAAACTTGTCCATTTATAATGACCACGGACAAGATAAAGATCCCCAACTCCCATCGGGACTACAAGATACCAGGTACTTTCAGCTGCATCACATCTAATGTGGTGTACCTAATTATATGTACTAAATGTCCAACTGGGGGTCTGTATGTGGGGGAGACCGGGCAAAAACTGAGAACAAGGATGAATTCTCATCGCCACACAATAAGAGAAAAAAGAATGGATCTACCTGTGGCAAAACATTTTTGCTCCCCTGATCATAGCTTGCCTTATGGTCCCAACATACCAAAAAATCCGGTGGCGGCGGCGGTCCCGCTGGCGGCGGCAGCCTTCCTGTGGTGTCTGGCCAGCAGCGGGGCTCTGTGCTGCGTGGGGGCTCCGCCGGCATTTCCCTCTTAGCCGAACAGCCCCCCGCAGCTCCGCTGCTGCGGCCTCCTGATACATGGCCGCCAGGGGCCTCCGGTGGCGGTCCCGACGAAGTCTTCCGTGCGGTGGTTCCGGGGCAGCAGCCGGCTCTGTGCTGCAGGGGGGCTCCGCCGGCATTTCGGTCTTAGCCGGAAAGCCCCCGCAGCTCCGCTCCCTCCTGCATCTCGGTGGCGTCCTCAAACATGGCCGCCAGGGGACTCCGGTAAGATGGCCGCCGAATCTCATTCAAGTCTCGGCAACGAGATCTCGTCTCCCGAGATCTTGTCCTGAGATCTCGGGAGACGAGATCTCGTTGCCGAGACTTGAATGAGATTCGGCGGCCATCTTACCGGAGTCCCCTGGCGGCCATGTTTGAGGACGCCACCGAGATGCAGGAGGGAGCGGAGCTGCGGGGGGCTTTCCGGCTAAGACCGAAATGCCGGCGGAGCCCCCCTGCAGCACAGAGCCGGCTGCTGCCCCGGAACCACCGCACGGAAGACTTCGTCGGGACCGCCACCGGAGGCCCCTGGCGGCCATGTATCAGGAGGCACAGCGACCCCACAGAGCACAGCGACCCCACAGAGCACAGCCACCCCACAGAGCACAGCCACCCCACAGAGCATAGCCACCCCACACAGCACAGCCACCCCACACAGCACAGCCACCCCACAGAGCACCCCTGCAACACAGAGCACTTCGGACTGTAAGACGGACCCCCATTTGACACATTATTTTTTTTTCCCTGTTTTCCTTCTGAAAATTTGGGGTGCGTCTTATGGTCCGGTGCGTCTTATAGTCCGAAAAATACGGTATATGTTGAAACAAAAAAGAACAAAAATCGCAATACAGCAAATCCAGATGTAATACAGATTTGTCGCCATAGATTTTGCAGCAAATCCATGGCAAAATCTTCGATGGAATGGATATGCTTCATATCTGAAATTGACTACTTGCTTTGACCTCTGCTCTCTCTTTATCCACATGTATTGTAAGATGTTGCATCGTTTGGGTACAGCAAATGCACGGAAAATCAATGCCAATTTTATTTTTGAACATAGCCTCACATGTCGATATTGGTGCTAGATCAAATATGTACCATATATACTTGAGTATAAGCCGACCAGAGTATAAGCCGACCCCCTAATTTTGCCACAAAAAACTGGGAAAACTTATCGACTCGAGTATAAGCATAGGGTGGAAAATGAGGCAGCTACTGGTAAATTTCAAAAATAAAAATAGATACCAATAAAAGTAAAATTAAAGTAGGTTAAATGTTTTTGAATAGCCATATTGAATCAGGAGCCCCATATGCTGCTCCATAGATTATGCCCCATATGCTGCCCATGTATTTTCTCCTCAAGATACTCCATAGATTGTGCCCTATATGCTGCCCATGTATTATGCCCCACAAGATGCTCCATAGATTATGCCCCATATGCTGCCCATGTATTATGCCCCACAAGATGCTCCATAGATTGTGCTCCATATTCTGCCCCATGTATTATGCCCCACAAGATGCTCCATAGATTATGCCCCCATATGCTGTTGCGAATAAAAATAATAAAAAAAAGACATACTCACCTCTCGTCGCTGAGGGGCAAGGTGCTGGTGTCCTAAGCAGGCAGGGACACCGGCACGCTATTGGGGACAGGTGCCGGTGTCACCACTGGCTCAGGCACTGGCACCTGTATTTGGAGTAAATTCCTTAATTGATGTAGTAGGCCATAAATCCATGTGATAGGTTCATTCCAGCATTAAGAGTGTCAAAGGTCACCATCAATTTGTATTCGTAAATTCTTCTTTGTCTCAGAGATGTGAAATTGCCTCTGAGTACAAGTATTTTCATATCTAGCAAGCTATGATCAGGGGAGCAAAAATGTTTTGCCACAGGTAGATCCATTCTTTTTTCTCTTATTGTGTGGCGATGAGAATTCATCCTTGTTCTCAGTTTTTGCCCGGTCTCCCCCACATACAGACCCCCAGTTGGACATTTAGTACATATAATTAGGTACACCACATTAGATGTGATGCAGCTGAAAGTACCTGGTATCTTGTAGTCCCGATGGGAGTTGGGGATCTTTATCTTGTCCGTGGTCATTATAAATGGACAAGTTTTGCATTTCTTCTGGTTGCAAGGAGAGGTTCCTGCCGCTGTTGGGGAGGACAGGGAACTTCTGACAATGATGCTTCTTAGATTTGGGGGCTGCCTAAAACACAGTAGAGGGGGATCTGGAAATATGGATTGTAATCGGGCATCTTTTTGTAGTAAAGGTTGTAGTTTCCGTGCAGCTCCCCTTAGCACCTCCAGATTTGGATTGTAGGTGACCACTAGAGGCACCCGGTTATTTTCTTCTTTAGCTTTGTAATGTAGCAGGTGATTCCTTGATATTCTGGTGGCTCTTGTAATTTGGTTTTCAATTGTTCTTGGATGGTAGCCCTGATTTACAAAGGTCTTTCTAAGGCGACCAAGGTGTTCATCTCTATCCATGGGGTTGGAACATATACGGTTGTATCTGATGGCTTGGCTGTAGACAATAGAGTTTTTTATGTGTTTTGGATGGAAACTGTCCCATTTAAGGTATGTTGGACGGTCGATTGGCTTCTGATACAGGGATGTCTCTATTTCATTGTTCTTTAGCTTAATGATGGTGTCCAAAAAGTTAATTTCAGTGCTGGAGTAGTTGAGTGTTAAGTTGATGGTGGGATGAAATTGATTGAACTGTTCATGGAACGTCTTTAGCTGTTGCTCAGACTCCGTCCAGATGATTAAGATATCATCAATGTAGCGGTAGTAGGCCCGAGGCCTGATGGGACATGAGGACAGAAAGTCGCTTTCAAGCTTGGCCATGAAAAGATTTGCATACTGAGGAGCCATTTTACTTCCCATAGCTGTGCCAGTCTCCTGTAAATAGATCTTGTTGTCAAATTCAAAGTAATTGTGGGTGAGGATGAATTTTGTGAGTTTCACCACAGAATCAGCATCATTCCCGGTGTTTTTCATGAAGTCTTTGCAGGCATTTAATCCATCCTGGTGTGGGATATTAGAGTACAAGGATTCCACATCCATGGTGGTCAGGATGGTTCCTTCTGGTAGAGGACCTATTGCTGCTAGTTTATTCAGTAGGTCAGTTGTGTCCTGAATGTAGCTGGGTGTATCCTTTACCAGGGGTTTAAGAATGCCCTCTACCCATCCAGATACCTGCTCAGTAAGGGTGTCCACACATGAAATAATCGGCCTCCCTGGATTTCCGGCTTTGTGGATTTTGGGAAGCATGTAGAACTTCCCTGTTCTTGGACTCTCTGGTATCAGGTCATCGGCTCTTATGGATTTGTCAGACAGACAAGATACCAACTTGCTTAGTTCCTTGTAATAGTCCTGTGTAGGGTCCGACTCCAGTTTTCTGTAGTAGCGTGTGTCCGTAAGTTGTCTGTTTGCTTCCTTCATATAGTCTGATGTGTTCATCATGACTATTGCACCTCCCTTGTCAGCAGGTTTAATGATGATTTCTTTGTTGGTTTTCAGAGACTGTATAGCCTTTCTCTCCTGGGCACTGATGTTGGATGCTTGTCTCCTCTTGGTGTCTATGATGGTGGATTTTATCAAATATCTGAATGAGTCTATATATTTATCCAAATGAGGGTTGCGTCCAGGAGGAGGTGTCCAGTCTGACCTCTTCTTGGTTGTTGGGATACCTTTTCCTTCAGTCCGAGTGTTTTCTGAATCTTCTGTATCATTGAAGTATTCCCTCAGGCGCAGTCTCCTGAAAAAATGTTCCATATCACTGCAGAGTTCAGTTTTATCCAGGGCCTTAGTGGGACAAAATGAGAGTCCTCTAGAAAGCACGGCCAATTCCACCTTGTTGGGTTTGTAATCCGAGAGATTGATGACACAGTTAGATGCTTTTGTGTCTGGAATGGAGTGGTTGTCAGAGTTGTCAGGTTTTGGCTTTGTTTTGGATCTCTTTGTATAGAGTCCGGAATTGAGACGCAATCTGTGTAGTTTCTTTTCTTTGTTATGAATCAGAAAGGTCCGTAGTTTGTTATAGTATTGTTGTAATTTTTGTTCTGTGGTTTCTGTAAGTGTTTTCCTTAGGCTTTCAAATTGCCCTTGGACTTTACTCCTTATGCTATAGCAGACATGCAAAAGATGGTTCCTAAGTCTCTCAGATGTCCTGTGACAAAGGTTTTTTGCATAATGGGTATTGTAGGTGTGAAGAATTGGGTTTGTAATCCAGAGTCCTTTGGGAATTAAATTCTCCTTTTTGCATTTAGATAAGAAAAAAATATCACTGTCCATTTGTGCACGTTTCTTCAGAAGTGGTGACCTTTGACACTCTTAATGCTGGAATGAACCTATCACATGGATTTATGGCCTACTACATCAATTAAGGAATTTACTCCAAATACCCTGTGAAAACATCACAAAACATTACCAGACCCCAATCAGAGGGTAATAAAACTTTCACACTCCTTATCTATAAACTGTTCCAAAATTTATGCTCATCCCTCTGCCATAATGACTATTCTGCTTCACGTCACTTGTCCTACCTATTGCATTTTTTCTGTGCTATTTTGTGTATAAATATGTGATTCTTCAGATGTTGTATTAGTCTATGCCTGATGAAGAGACCTGAGTAGTCTCGAAAGCTTGCAATTTGTTACCATCTTTTCAGTTAGCCATTAAAAGGTATCAACCACTGAGGACTCTCAACTCTAAATATTTTTCTTAAATGGTGACATTGAGGAGGACTTATACATGACTCAACCTGAAGGTTATGTAAAAGGAGGTGAAGACAATCTTGTTTGCAAACTACAAAAATCTCTCTATGGTCTTAAGCAATCAGCAAGAGCATGGAATACCAAGATGAATAAAGTCTTGTTGGAAGAAGGATTTAAAAGATGTCAAGCAGATCCATGCTTATACACAAAATATACAGATGGAAAGTGGATGTATATTCTCTTATATGTGGACGATGTGATTGTAGTTCATCAAGAAGATGCAGAAATTGGAAAAATGACTGAAATTCTGAATCAGCATTTTGAAACAAAAGACCTTGGAAGTGTGACATATTATCTAGAAATCCAAATCCAGAGAGAGGAAGATGGGAGTTTTCTTCTAAACCAAAGTGCAAAAATTAATTCGATTCTGAATCAATTTGGAATGTCAGAGGCCAAAGGTATATCAACCCCAATGGAACCATCCTACCTGAAGCTGGAAGAAGATGACCTGTTGCCTAACAATGATAAATATTGTCAGGCAGTGGGGGCACTTCTGTACATATCAACTATGACTCGACCGGATATCACAACAACAGTTGGAATCCTTTGCAGATATGTGGAAAAACCGCGTCAAAGAGACTGGAATGCTGTTAAAAGACTTCTGCGATATTTGAAAGAAACGCAAGATGTAAATTTAAAACTATCTGCAGCGGGAGATCTAGAACTTACCTGCTATGAAGATGCGGATTTGGCTGGTGATTCGCGTGATCGTAAATCCACAAGCGGATACTTGTTTAAAGTTGGAGAAAGTTCAATCTCCTGGTCTAGTAGGAAACAAGTGTCTGTTGCCTTGTCATCCACAGAAGCGGAGTATGTGTCCGCAGCCTATGCAAGCCAGGAGGTCGTTTGGCTAAGACAATTGATGGACAATCTTGGCAAACCGTCAACTCAGCCGACGGTGATTTATGAGGACAACCAAGGATGCATTAAACTTGCATGCAGTGAAAAGATCAGTGCTAGAACCAAGCACATTGACGTCAGACACCATCATCTACGTGATTTGATAGATCATGGCATAATTCAGTTTGTCTATTGTGAAACTGATAAGATGCTAGCTGACATTATGACAAAGCCATTGCCACGAGCCAGGTTCCAAGAATTGAGAACCACAATGGGAATAAGAGGATAAGTAGTTGTTGAGTGGGGGTGTTGGAATAATGCATATTGATTTGTATGTATTGCAACAACTACTACTGTACTGTTTGATATGTTGTGCATATTGTGAGGTTGTTAACAAAGTTTTGTAAAAAAAAAAACCTCACTCACAGACAGAATGCCTCCTCCTTCTCTTCCTGTGTTGTTGTAATGTTTTTTTAAAGCTGCAGCCATAGCAGATATCAGGCTGATCACATTTCATGCTGTGTTGTAAGCTGTCTATACTGGATGTCTATACTGCAACAGGGTCCATACTAATCCTTGGCAACCAATTAAGGAAATGACAATTTTACATCAGAATGTGTAAGTCAAAATCAGGAGTGGACCAAGCAGAGGAATAGTCTAATAGAAACACGTCACCACTTCTGTATTTATCACCCACTACTGTTTTTGTGTTACAGATACTGAGGTAAAAAACTCACCAAGTACTCAACGTATGCAATTGTGCCTAAATATACAAATTGGTTTGGCAGAGTAGATTCTAGTCCAATTAAATCAAATTGGAAATAAAATGAATTGAGTAGGGCTAATGCATAGATACTTTGGTGGTGCAGGTGTTACAAAAAATACAGCCCTCTAAACTTGTCTGAGACACATTTTAAATCAAATGTAGAATATACAAGTGATGAAGAAACGTACCATATTTTTTGGACCATAAGACGCACTTTTTTCCCCCCAAAATTTGGGGGAAAATGGGGGTGCGCCTTATGGTCCCAACATACCAAAAAATCCGGTGGCGGCGGCGGTCCCGGTGGCGGCGGCAGCCTTCCTGTGGTGTCTGGCCAGCAGCGGGGCTCTGTGCTGCGTGGGGGGCTCCGCCGGCATTTCCCTCTTAGCCGGACAGCCCCCCGCAGCTCCGCTGCTGCGGCCTCCTGATACATGGCCGCCAGGGGCCTCCGGTGGCGGTCCCGACGAAGTCTTCCGTGCGGTGGTTACGGGGCAGCAGCCGGCTCTGTGCTGCAGGGGGGCTCCGCCGGCATTTCGGTCTTAGCCGGAAAGCCCCCCGCAGCTCCGCTCCCTCCTGCATCTCGGTGGCGTCCTCAAACATGGCCGCCAGGGGACTCCGGTAAGATGGCCGCCGAATCTCATTCAAGTCTCGGCAACGAGATCTCGTCTCCCGAGATCTTGTCCTGAGATCTCGGGAGACGAGATCTCGTTGCCGAGACTTGAATGAGATTCGGCGGCCATCTTACCGGAGTCCCCTGGCGGCCATGTTTGAGGACGCCACCGAGATGCAGGAGGGAGCGGAGCTGCGGGGGGCTTTCCGGCTAAGACCGAAATGCCGGCGGAGCCCCCCTGCAGCACAGAGCCGGCTGCTGCCCCGGAACCACCGCACGGAAGACTTCGTCGGGACCGCCACCGGAGGCCCCTGGCGGCCATGTATCAGGAGGCACAGCGACCCCACAGAGCACAGCGACCCCACAGAGCACAGCCACCCCACAGAGCACAGCCACCCCACAGAGCATAGCCACCCCACACAGCACAGCCACCCCACACAGCACAGCCACCCCACAGAGCACCCCTGCAACACAGAGCACTTCGGACTGTAAGACGGACCCCCATTTGACACATTATTTTTTTTTCCCTGTTTTCCTTCTGAAAATTTGGGGTGCGTCTTATGGTCCGGTGCGTCTTATAGTCCGAAAAATACGGTATATGTTGAAACAAAAAAGAACAAAAATCGCAATACAGCAAATCCAGATGTAATACAGATTTGTCGCCATAGATTTTGCAGCAAATCCATGGCAAAATCTTCGATGGAATGGATATGCTTCATATCTGAAATTGACTACTTGCTTTGACCTCTGCTCTCTCTTTATCCACATGTATTGTAAGATGTTGCATCGTTTGGGTACAGCAAATGCACGGAAAATCAATGCCAATTTTATTTTTGAACATAGCCTCACATGTCGATATTGGTGCTAGATCAAATATGTACCATATATACTTGAGTATAAGCCGACCAGAGTATAAGCCGACCCCCTAATTTTGCCACAAAAAACTGGGAAAACTTATCGACTCGAGTATAAGCATAGGGTGGAAAATGAGGCAGCTACTGGTAAATTTCAAAAATAAAAATAGATACCAATAAAAGTAAAATTAAAGTAGGTTAAATGTTTTTGAATAGCCATATTGAATCAGGAGCCCCATATGCTGCTCCATAGATTATGCCCCATATGCTGCCCATGTATTTTCTCCTCAAGATACTCCATAGATTGTGCCCTATATGCTGCCCATGTATTATGCCCCACAAGATGCTCCATAGATTATGCCCCATATGCTGCCCATGTATTATGCCCCACAAGATGCTCCATAGATTGTGCTCCATATTCTGCCCCATGTATTATGCCCACAAGATGCTCCATAGATTATGCCCCCATATGCTGTTGCGAATAAAAATAATAAAAAAAAGACATACTCACCTCTCGTCGCTGAGGGGCAAGGTGCTGGTGTCCTGAGCAGGCAGGGACACCGGCACGCTATTGGGGACAGGTGCCGGTGTCACCACTGGCTCAGGCACTGGCACCTGTGATATTCACCTGTCCCCGGTCCACCGCTGAGCGCCGCTGTCTTCCGGGTGGGTCCTCTGTCAGTGAATGCTCAGGCAAAGGGCAAGGCGCACACAACCACATCATCACGCCCTCTGACCTGAACATTCACAGCCAGAGGACGCGAGGACACAGCGCCCTCCTGGCGCATCTCTGCAGCCCCTGCTCTTCTCCCCCGGTCTCCGGCAGCTATGCCTAACTTCAGCGGTCACGTGGTACCGCTCATTAAAGTCATGAATATGCGCATATTCATGACTAAAAGGAGCGGTACCACGTGACTGCTGAACACAGACGCCGGAGACCATGGGAGAAGAGCAGGGGCTGCAGATACCGCCCCAGGGGGTGAGTATATAGGACAACTGCGCTCCACCTCTCCCGCCGACCCCCTGGTATATGACTTGAGTATAAGCCGAGAGGGGGACTTTCAGCCCTAAAAAATGGGCTGAAAATCTCGGCTTATACTCGAGTATATACGGTATATTAAGCGAATTACAGAGTATAGCTGCTTCTTCTGCTCATCCATCAGTGGTTTTCAAAGAACTCTACAAATGGTATTTTAAATATGTCTAAATTACAATTTTGAATTTAAGAAAATATGTTGTGTTAAAAAAATACACAGAATCAGCTAGTAAACCAAAAATCACATTGTACAACATACCACAACAATCATTTTTATCCTCCCATTATTCTAAATCTGCAATTTAAAAACATTCAGTTCATTCCAGGAAAAGATGTAAAGTGTATCTTTAAAATGTATGGATGCAAATACATGTTTGCAGTCTGTATCACGTGCACACTTGTGCCTAATCTATCATTGTGTTTCTGTCATATATAACAATAGAAGATTGCGGTTTAATTAAACTAAACTGCTGTAAGGCTATGCTAGATGCATGCAGACGAGCAGGGCCGGCCGACTGTGCATTTTACCTCTTGCCAAATTCAATGCAACTCCTGCTTTGGTATTCACTTCACATCCAGAGTACATAAAATAATAAATGTTCTATGCTAGAACACTGAGCACAGCCGCTGCAAAGAGCTTAAGATACAGCATCGCACTGCCAGTGTCTGCCCTGGGGAGATTACAAGCGAAAAAAAAGAGAGCAAAAGAATGTGTCAGCTAAAGAGAGAATGAAAGAGGAAGAGACAGATTGTCAGAAGGCTGAAAGAGATGCAGATGGAGTAAAAATTAAAAGACAGACAGACTGAAAGCCATAAAAGGCCGCATACAGACTGTAGTGTAGATAAAGAATGGAAGAATTAGTATTTATTCTAACAGTTTGAGCTATAGAAAAAGTCAGCTCCGGGAAGAATATGAAAAAAGCTGAACACAAAATTCTAAATCTTGGGGATGGAAAATGTAGTGGGTAGTAAAAGACATCTCAGAGTTTGCAATCAGTGAAAGAAAAATACATAAGCTGAAAAGGTTAAAGAAAAAAAAAGACTGGAGTGCAGAGCTCTACAATGAGAATAGTTTAGTTTTACATTGCAGTAGCAGCAAGATACTCACACTCCACTATCAAAAGATCAAACTAGTTTCATACTCCATTAAGAAACCATGGGTGGCGTTCACAATGGTATAAAAGCACGGTGTCTTGAAAGTAATGCTTCTCCATGTGGCCTGAATAGAAATAAAAAGAAGTTCCAACTGATTTGTGCATAGGGATGGTCTACAAAAGACTCCACTCCAGCAGCAAGATGCAGGCAATGGTAGGTGATTAGATACCAGCAAGTTCACCGATGCCTATACTTGAAACTCAAGGCACACATGGAAATAACAGCAGGCGTCAGACTAAAATAGAACTAAGGTACCATACATTGGCAAAGAGGTCTTTATTGGAAGACATTCATTGTTATTTCTCCTATACAATACCTCCTGTTTTCAATTGATCGGATTTCTCATTCATTTGTAATGCCAGGGGTATACTATGAAAAATTGGGACCCCTGTGACCTCCATCTTGTAAGACCTTCATGCTTACATTTTTCAGCCATGACTTGTCTTGCCACATTGATAATCGAAGCCCTGAAAATACCAAGGTCACATATATTTAATGTATATACATTTGCCACAAACAAATATACATACATATATATATATATGTATACAATTGCCTCGTGATTAAAAAAAATCCCCAAAACTGCGGCACAAGTAGTGCACAACACTATTAATTTAACAATTATTTAATTATTTTTTTCTCATTTACAGTGGCTTCCAAAAGTAACCACCCCCTTAGCATTTTTTGTGTCTTGACACCTCACTAGGAATTTCACAGTTTCTTTTCAGCATTTGGATCAGTTTATATAGATAACATGCCTACAGCTGTAAACCTTTGTTATTTTATTGTGAAGCACACAGCAAGTAGGACAAAATAGCTGAAAACTTCAGTGTACATAACTACTCTCCCCCCCTAAAATCTGAACTTTGTAGAGCCTCCTTTTGCAGCAATTACAGTTGCAAGTCGATTTGGATAAGTCTCTATGAGATTTCCACATCTTCCCATTTGGATTATATTGCCCATTCCTCAAGGTAAAATTCCTCCAGCTCCTTCAATTGAGATGATTTCCATTGGTGAACAGCAATCTTCAAGTCTAACCAGGAAAGATATACAGTATATCTTTGTACTGTGTTAGTCAGTAAATAGAAAAATATTCAGAATTGAGAGTCCTCAGTGGTTGTTACCTTTTAATGGCTAACTGAAAAGATGGTAACAAATTGCAAGCTTTCGACACTACTCAGGTCTCTTCATCAGGCATGTACTAATAAAAAATCTGAAGAATCACATATTTATACACAACACAGCACAGAAATAATGCAATAGATAAGACAAGTGACATGAAGCAGAACTATCATTATGGGAGAGTGATAAACAGTTGTGGCTAGAGTTGAGCGATACTTTCCGATATCCAAAAGTATCGGAATCGGAATGGTATCGCCGATACCCAAAAAATATCGGCGATACCCGATACCGATACTGGAAATCCAATGTAAGTCTATGGGAACAAAATATCGGAATTAAAAAAAACCCATTCTTGCCTTGTTGGTTAATTGTACATGAAGTAAAACAACAAAGAGTAATGTAGAATGTACTGGGGGAGGTTGAGGAGACATTAAAGGCATAGATGTTTAACCCAATCAAATGGAATAGCATTAATATTTTTTTTTTAAAGATGTTCGGATTGACAAAGAAATTGACAATGTTGTTAACGTTTTTTCTATTTTGGCAAATATGTATATTTCACAACTTCCATGCTCTTCACCTTTTTAACTTTTGACACACTTTCTCCTTCATAATCTTCAGCAGCATCATCTTTTTCATCAAATTATTCTTCATCTTCACCTTCTTTATCTTCTTCTTAAACTTCTTGCTATTCATCTTTTTGTTAACATTACTCATATTGTTCTTATTAAACTATTATTCTTCTTCATATTCTACTTCATCTTCATCTTCTTCATCATATTCTTATTTGTGACAGAGATTCCTGTACTTGTAATCTGTAAAAGTATGAATTTTTCATCCTTCCGTTCTTGCTGTCACAAAAGATTTAAATTACAACAGTATTTGTCCGTGTTCAGTTCAGCCTGCAGCAGCAGGCATTTTCCAGGGGCACCACGAGGAGGAACGGACTCATCCCCATACACTGCTTAGTCTTCTTCTGCTTATAATTTAGAGCATATATTTTGCTCTTCATTTTGGTCTTATACTTCATGTTCTTCTGCTTTTTGATCTTCTGCTTATTGTTCTTCTGTCTCTTGTTCTGTATCTTGTAGTTTGTCTTAACCTTCTTTGTCCTGTTGGTGATCTTCTTCTGGGTAATCTTTTATTTCTTCTTTGTGATGGTGTTCAGGCTGGTTGGCTTGATGCTCGTCGTCCTTGTGGTCGTCATCTTCTTCGGGGTGGTCATCAGGGTCGTCGTCTTCATTGTTGGAGATCCAGAGTGATTACCCAAAAAAACATTTAAAAAATCTTCAATTTGTAAATGTAGCTGAAGGTACAAGAAGGCTGACTAACTTCCGAGAACCAGCTGACGTCACTGGAACCCGGACGGGTAGCAGAAGGTACAAGAGCCAATGCAAGTAACGAGGACCAGCTGACTGTGCTGGAACCCGGAGGGGCAGCAGAAGGAAAAGAGCCAATGGCACAACCGAGGACCAGCTGACGTTACTGGGACACTGTTACTAAGCAGGAGGTACCTGTGCTCCAAAGCACTACCAAGGACCAGCAGACGTTGCTGGAACTCGGATACCGAGATGGAGGCACCTAGGCCAAAGGCACTGCGTAGAACCAGCTGACGGTACTGGAACCCAGACTGGTAGCATAAGGCACCCATGAAAATGTAAGTTGACAGGCCGCAAGCCGTCCGCAGTTACCGAATCACACAGTCCTACAGTGGGTGCTTGTCCTATTGTCACAACGGAAACAGCCTTTATTTACTTATCCCACAGCACACATAGGAATCACCTAAACTGCAGGCACCATACAGTCGGCTAACCCGAATGCAACACGACAGGACAACTTATTGGAGGCAAATTGACGTTGACACTGCCAGGAAACAGCTGTCGTGCTGTAACCAGGCTAGGCAGGAGTCAGTACCCCTGCCAATTACTTTCGAGCAACAACTGACGGTGTTGGAGCCCAGAGATGAGAAGAGAACAGGGTGGAGGCAGCAGGACTTTTTGTTGCCGTACACACAGCAGGGGAACAGCTGACATTACTGAACCCCAGAAACACAGGAGCAAGTGTTGACTGTGCTAACAGCACTTCCGAGCAACAACTGGCGGTGTTGGAGCCCAAGGTCAAGGAGGGTGTAGGCAGAGGCCTAGTATGAGATGTTTGAAGTTAAATTGTTTTGATCTGTGCATCCAACACTTGTGAGCAGCAACTGGCGGTGTTGAAGCCCAGGGTCAAGAAGGGTTTTGAAATAAAATATTGAGTTATTGCCTTGTTACGTGGCCATTGCAAATGTATGTACTTCAAACAAGAAAAAATGAATGTTTACTAGGACAATAAAATGATGAATTTCAATTCCAAGAATAAAAATAAACACCCTTAAAATATAAACGCATATAAGCACATGGCAACAAGAAATGGAACAACACACCACCCAAAATTTATTTTACAAAATATAGTGTTGTAAATTTATGAATAAAAGTCCATTTTTGTATTTAGGAATGATGCGTAAGGAACGCTATGTTAAACCATAACATAGTGAAGACAATGGATTTTGTAATAGTCACTCATCATCATCATTACAATTTATATGTGACAGTCACACAGATTAAAATTATTTCACTTACGAAAATTGTTAGTTCGGACAGCATTTATTACATGTCCAGCATGGACTCATCAAAGTGATGAGATGACGCAATAATGTACGATAAAAAATAAACATTTTAAAAAAACATTATGCATTGTCACAATTTAAGTGGGTGCCTGCAAGTGGAGATGAAACAAAGGCTACAGATAGCAAAGGTATATACTATGTCTGTATCAGACAGAGGCCAGCCTATGATGGGTAATGGCGATGTTATACTGTACGTCAATAAAGGCTGCGTCTGCAATCATGCATTTTTTGCTTGTAGAGTGTTGAAGAGGGTAAAAGCATGTCTGGTTGCGCAAGGCTTTATCCGGCAACACTACCTTCCTTGTGTCACGGGTAGGGTAGCATGTGTCTATTATTTGACTCTCTCTAAAATGTGACGTTACGCAGCCTCATTCTGCCCTAGGGACGGCAAAAATACGACAGCAGTAATCATTTACTGTATAAAACTCCACCTATGAGCAACAAAACAAGCACGTTCCCTCTTCCGGTTCCTGCGCTGACATGTGAGGAGGGAGTTTGGAGACGCTCATGAATTCCTCCCAGGTATCCAAGCATATCGGGCCGATAGGAGAGCAGTAAAACCACCCCCGGGAACACTGACACCTTTTACATTCGTGGGGACATAATTTATGGAGCGCTACTTGCTACGGAGTTCAAAACAGACCCCGAACTGTTTACCTATCCAACTGAAGCAGAAGGACAAGATGGCGCATGGAGGAGAGAAAGAGGAAAGAGGCGCGATGCTGAGCGCATGCCATAGACATGCATCAAGAGCTATTATCAGAAGCACCATGTGACCTGAGAGTTCCTCAGGAATTTGATTCCCAGAAAATGGCTGGAGAGATCACAGTCCTTCTCTTACCAGACATTCAGAAGCTGCTGGAGTCAGCATTGCAATCATCATTGTCTTCCATACAAAAGTCTGTAGATCTGAATACCATTCCAATTACCAAGCTGCAACAGGATGTGGCGCTGCTACAACAGGAGAAGCAACTTTCCCAAGACAGAGAACAGAACCTTCAGCAGAAGTTACAAAATTTGATAGACAAAACAGAGGACTTGGAAAATCGCTCGAGACGAAGCAATTTACGTCTCGTAGGACTGCCTGAATCGTTTCAATCAGCAGACTTACAATCCATCTGTGAGAATGATCTAACGAAAATATTGTGACTTAAGTACTACTGTCGTGTGGAACGTGCACATCGTGTGGGACCGCCGCAAAACAACAACAGGCGAGGGGAGGCATCCAAACCAACGATGTACAGACCACGGCAAGTAATAATGAAGCTGTTAGATTATAACGACAAAGTTTCATTGTTACGGGCATTCAGAGAAGCGAGGCGCCCAGTGCTACTCCATGGCTATGAGATTCTGCTCTTTGAGGACTTCTCAGTATCGGTCTCAAAGAAGAGGAGGGCGTTCAGTTCCATTTGCACAACGTTGTTTGAGCGAGATGTTCGCTTTCAACTACTGTTCTCAGTGCGTTTGCGGTTACAAAGATCTGACGGGACATATGTCATTTATGACACACCAGAACAAGCCGAAGCAGCCTTGGAACGAAATCCACAAAGTGATAGGGAGGTACAGCGACGCAGTTCCAGGTTCTCCCCACGCAGACGACGACAAGATGGCAGTTCATGAAGGAGATCAGGAAAGATGAAAGAGATTCTCTCCACGTTAAATTACCAATGAGATATATTTGCTGTTTGAGCCGTTTCTATTGGAGTTCCTTCATACCTATGCTAAAGCATGATAGCGTTGCTGCAATTTTAGATGGTTAAATTAATTAATTGATATTAGATGTTGAAGATCTCTCATGAGAGAGGGGATCTTGATACATGTGGGACAACTGACTTAAACATTACATATAGAGGGACAATAAGTGAAGCAGGCTATTGGGGTTTCATGCTTTGGACACATGGGGGGGTACACTGAATAGCCTGGGAGGATGGGGTAATCTCCTCACAGGTTAGAAAAAAGGAAGTCACATAAACAGAGGTAGTGGTGGAGAGACTACGACCGCTTACAGCGGTTTATTGGTAAACAAGAGTTACTAGAAAAGGGTAGCAAGGGACCTCTCTCCAATAATTAATCCTGGAATTGTCAATATATCTTGATTTGGTATTTGATATTGTGGTGCTACTTCCTCCTTTCCTCGCAGGTTGGTGCCAACGACGGCCATAAGAGGGTACACCGTCTCCTCCAGCACACTCATAACTTTTCTGCCGCCCATTCAATATAAAGATCATCTCCTGGAATGTCAAAGGCTTGAGGGCGCCGGAGAAGCGCACAAAGATTCTGAGGTACCTCCGCCGGTGGAAGCCGGACATAGCACTTCTCCAAGAGACACATCTGAAGGTGACTGATTTTCCTCCCATGCTCAAATTTTGGGTGGGAGACAGTTACGGGTCACAGGGCACGGAGCGCAAGACAGGGGTATTGACATTAATCAGCAAGCGCTTCAAGGGCAAGGTGATTGACTCCGAAAATGACACAGATGGTCGTTGGGTGAGAATATCAGTATCACTTGACAACAAAACCTATAGTATTTATAACATATACAGACCCACAGAAGACAATGGACCATTTTTCCGAGAATTGGAGGCACATATACTTCAAGACACAATTTCCCTGAAAATAGTAAGTGGTGACTTAAATACGGTGAATCGAACCAGTGAAGACCGTCGGTCGATGCGAACGACTGTGCGATCACATGACACACGTTTGAAACCCTTGCTAGACACGACTAACTTTGTAGACATTTGGAGACACCTGAACCCAGATGGCAGTGAATATTCCTTCTATTCGTCGGCACATGACTCTTGGTCAAGAATAGATTATATATTGCTATCACAGGAGCTAGTAAGGGGAGTGGAAGAGGCACATGTGCACAACGTAGCTATATCTGACCACGCACCTGTATCAGTGACCCTGCCAGATATGGTTCAGATGGGGCCAGACCAAACTTGGCGCTTCCCTTCCTATTTGTTAACGGATGAGAATTTTCGAGATCAGGTGAAGCAATGGTGGTTGGAATATGTAAGGTATAATGGAGATAGTAGGGATAGGCAGGAACTTTTATGGGCAGCAGGGAAGGCAGTAATGCGCGGGAAACTAATAGCTTATCAGACAACCCTAAAAAAGAATATAGCGACAAACTACTCGCAGGCTAGCAGGATATTACGCGATAGCTACACAGCATACCTGAGAACTTCATCGACACAGGCTACAAATAGATGGAAGCAGGCTAAGACTGACTTTGACCTATGGGTAGATCGACGCGAGAGAACCAGTAATATGAATTATAGAGCCGATCTATATCGTTATGGTAGCAAATCAGGGAGACTATTATCATGACTAGCGAAAGGAAATTACATTCCTCAACATATTACAGCGTTAATGAATAAACATGGGATCATGATCGATCATGCTGATATTGAGGAAAGCCTTATATTTTAACATGATCGGATAAATGAATGTAAAGGTGGCGAGAATTTGAAAAAATACACGCCAGAGAAGGGTGACGAGTGAAATAGTTTAATCAGGATCACAGCAAAGTTAGAGAAGGAAGATGACGGGAGGAATCCTAGAAGTTAGGGGTTTCCTTACAATTATTAACGAGTTTCGGTTTTCTGTTCTCTTGTTACTTAGACTTTTACAATGTTTTGTTTATGACCTTATCGGCTGCGACCGAGATGTGTAACGCCTTATGTGGCATTTTTGTTTTGAAAATACAAATAAAAAAGAATTAAAAAAAAAAAAAAAAAACATTCCCTCTTCAACAATCTACAAGACAGACAAGCATGATGGGTGACGCTGCCTTTATTGAGGTACAGTATTAGATCGACATTGTCCATGAGTAACTATGCACTGTGATAGCTATATAGCATTATTAATTTATATCTGTTGTGGTTGTTTCACCAGCACTTGCAGGTCTAACTACCTATTGTTAGTATGCATGATGCACTTTCTAGGTGTAATTATTTATTATTGCTCATTATTACCAGGTTTAGATGCTGGCCATTTCATATATGGTGTGTGAACAGTTGTCCTCAGTCTTTGTATTTTATAATGTCTGTCATAAATAAAACTCGTGAGGATGATGATGATGTTTATGATTCGTACATCCATTGACTGCATTATCTTACAGGTACAGATAACGTTCCTTAAGAACCATTAATTGATAATTATGAAATGTAGTTTTATGCATTAATTTCAAAAAGTAAACACTATGTTTTAGTTTTTGTTACCATTTCTACTAGCCATGTGCAGATATGCGCTGTGATGACAAATTAATATTTGTCCATATTTCTTAGTAAAATTTATAATTTTAGGCCTTGAAAACTTCAATCTTTCCTGTTTTAAGCATAACAATCAGGGTGACGGCTCTTCCCTATTTGGAGCATGTTCGACATGGGTTTTTCTGTGCATGTGTAGGGAACAGGAGACTTCTTGGTGGTGTGGTACACCAAAGGGATCTTGCTGGATGGGAGATATATTTCTTCTAGCAGACTGAAGTTTGCTCAGGATTTTACATGATCACAAGGACCTGTGATAAGGTCATAGTAACGTGATCTGGTCAGCTCTAGTGTTGAGCGATACGATACTGCAAATATCGGGTATCGGCCGATATTGGCTGTATCGGAATTCCGATCCCGAGTTCCGTTATTTCCGACAGATCGGATACCGGAATCAGAATTGTCACTGTCACTGTCAGTGTCCGTCGGTCGGGTCTGTCAGGAGTCAGCGGCACTTACCTGGCAGAAGATCTCCGGCGGTCACATCCCGGACTGCTTCATGGCCGCCATTCTCTTCTCCCCGGCGGTCACATGCAGTATCTCGCGATAACTGCAGTGACTGCTGGGTAATCGCGGCCGTAAAGCAGTCAGTCCGATGATGTCACCGCCGGGGAAGCTGGTAAGCAGCTGTGCTGCGCCGGGATGACAGGCTCTGCTTGTCATTGCGATGTAGCAGAGCTGGATCGTCGTGGGACAATCGTTACTATGGACTGCGTCGGACAGGTGGTATACTGTTGGTTTTTTTTTTTCTTTTTTTACAGGAGATCGATGGCGTCGCAGGAATGAGAGAGTAATAAAAAAAATGAAAACTGTGTTGTCTCTTTTATTTCATTAAAAGACTTTTTTCTTGCTGTGTTTTTTTTTTAAACATTTAATAACTTTGGGATTAATAATGGATCGGTGTCTTATTGACGCCTCTCCATTATTAACCGGGCTTATTGTCACCGTGCAATCAACTGTGACATTAACCCCTTATTACCCCGCTTGCCACCGCTACAGGGCAAGTGGGAAGAGCCGGGTAAAGTGCCACAATTGGCACATCTTTTGATGCGCCAAATATGGGGCTGCTGTAGCCTGGTATTATCAGGCTGTTGAGGGCCAAAATCCATGGGCCTTGACAGTCTTTTAATACCAGGCCGCAGCAGTCTGCATTTTACTTGGCTGGTTAACAAAAATAGGGGGGATCCCCACGCCGTTTTTTTTTCGAGGGGATCCCCTATTTTTGTTAACCAGCCAAGCTAAGCAGACTGCTGTGGCCTGGTATTATCAGGCTTGCAAGGTCCATGGATATTGGATCCTTACCAGCCTGAAAAACCAGGCCTCAGCGGTCTGCTTCATCTGGCTGGTTAACAAAAATAGGGGGGACCCCACGCCAATTTTTTTCGAGGGGATCCCCTATTTTTGTTAATCAGCCAAGATATGCAGACTGCTGTGGCCTGGTATTATCAGGCTGGCAAGGTCCATGGATCTTGGCTCCTTAACAGCCTGAAAATCCAGGCCTCAGCGGTCTGCTTCATCTGGCTGGTTAACAAAAATAGGGGGGACCCCACGCCATTTTTTTTTCGAAGGGAACCCCTATTTTTGTTAATCAGTTCCCTCTGACGTCACTGATGGTGTCCCTGGCTGACCTGAAGTGAAAGTGGAAAGCAATCAATTAAGCTTTCCACTTCCTCTCCTGTCAGCCAGGAGAGGAACTCATTCATTTGGGGGTTTACTGTGAGGCTGCAGCATTAGCTGCGGTCCCTGCAGTAAACATTAACCCTTTCTGAAGGATTACACCGTGGGACCTGACTGTGCATCGGATTGGTAAGAATAATTTTGCTTTATTATTTTATTTTTATTACAGGAAATGGTTTTAGCAGGTAAATAAAATATGGTCAAAAACTGTGTGATTATTTCATTAAACTTCTTTTTTATTAAAGTGTGTGTGTTTGATTTTTCTTTCATACAATAGGATTAATAATTGATAGTTGTCTAATTGACAGCTCTCAATTATTAACCTGGCTTAAAGTGACCTTTCAATTGCAAGGTCATTTTAACCCCTTATTAACCCATTCGCCACCGCTACAGGGCAATGGGAATAGACGGGCAAAGTGCCAGAAAGGGCAAATCTAATTAGAGATTTGCCCTTTCTGGGGTGTCTGGGGGCAGATGTTAGTAGCCGGGGGGGGCCAAAAATAATGGTCCCTCTCTGGGCTATCATTATCTGCCCCCACTCACTGGCTTTGTCTGTCTGGTTGCGAAAATAGGGCGGGAGCCCACGCATTTTTTTTCAGCAATTTTACACCTCATATATATATACATGTCATTGAGTTTGTGACACATATATATATATATTTATAGTTCATACACTTCTACATAGTATAATAGCCGCTAATTCAATTGCCGGCTTTTGTGAAAATGCAGAACCCGACATGAAATGACACTTGGTGTACATAGGGTTAACCATGTCCTTTGCTATCTGATTTTCACAAACAATTAAATCAGTCTATGTGTGCAAAATTTCACACCTGTAGGGGTTAATTAAAGGTGTAAATTCGTAGCAAAAAAGTCCGTTTTTTTTACAACGAATTTACACCTTTAATTAACCCCTACAGGTGTGAAATTTTGCACACATAGACTGATTTAATTGTTTGTGAAAATCAGATAGCAAAGGACATGAAAAGACATGGTTAACCCTATGTACACCAAGTGTCATTTCATGTCGGGTGCTTCTGTCTTTTCACTGAAGCCGGCTTTACCCGGCAATTGAATCAGAGGATATTTTACTATGTAGAAGTGTATAAACTATACATATATGTATATATATATGTCACAATGACATGTATATATATATATATATGTATTCTATGTGTGTATATTTAGTGTTTACAAGGAAAGAATGGGGTTTTTTTAGTTCCGATATTTTGTTCCCATAGACTTACATGGGACTTCCGGTATCAGTATCGGGTATCGCCGATATTTTAATGGTATCGGCGATACCATTCCGATTCCGATACTTAGGGATATCGGAAAGTATCGCTCAACACTAGTCAGCTCATGTGTACCTCACCTGAGGGTGTGGAGTAGGCCTATAAAATAAGGAGCTGTTGTAGTTGGTGTGTGGAAGGAAGGAGTTTGGCTGGAGTCAGCCTGGAAGATTGTTTTGTTACTGTGTGCTAGTGTGCACCAGGAAGCGAGTACCAGACCACCCGTAATGGGACCTGGCGGTCTCTGCTGACCTGCAGCCGCTTAGTTAAGCCCGTCCCAAGCAAGGGTGAGTCTGGGACCAGTGGTTCTCCAAACTGTAGTGATTTATGTTCTGTTATTTTGTTATCTGGACTTTTTGTGGAACTCATGATTAAAACCACTGCAATTTGAACTAAAAGGCTGTGTGTTTGCCTCATTACTGCGGCCCAGCCCTGCCTACCAGAGCGGATCCCTACAATTGGTGGCTTGAATGCGGGCAACGCAGTGAGGTCAGGCTGTTTTTTCCTGCATGACAGTAAATGTCCTGGGTAAAGAAAGTGACGCAAAACCCGGTGGATAACTGTCCGAAAATGGAGAACACCGTAAAATGCTGGTGGAGGCCATGCGACAGCAACACCAGGCTACACAGCAGCAACAGCAGGCTATGCAGCAGCAGCAGGCTATACAGCAGCAGGCTATGGAGCGGCAGCAGGCTATACAGCAGCAGGCTATGGAGCAGCAGCAGATATTTAATCGACAGCAACAGGAAAACAATAGTCTACTGATGCAGCACATCACAGCGCCGCAGACAGCAGGAGCTGCCCTGGGATGCCAGGATGTCCAGAAAGCGGTGCGTACAGCGATCCAAAATATGGAGCAATCAGATGACGTCGAGGTGTACCTGGAGATGTTTGAAGGCGTGGCTAAAAGGGAGAGACTGCCTCGGTACCAGTGGGCCGAGATCGTGGCTCCGTTTTTGACTTCAGGACCCGCAAAAGCCTATAGGGACCTACCCCCCGAGCAACAGGAGGACTATGAGAGCGTCAAGGGTGAGATACTTGCACGTCTTGGGGTAAATGTTTTGGTCTGGGCCCAGCGAGTACACCAGTGGAAGTTTTCCCCTTCCGAGCCAGCTCGGTCCCAGTATTATGACTTGATACACCTGATAGAAAAGTGGTTGCAGCCGGAGGTGTTGTCACCCCGCGCTATGCTGGATCGTATAGTGACTGATAAATTCTGGAGAACTTTGCCCCACACCCTTCAAACATGGGTTGGACAGGCAGCCCCTACTGATGGTCTCCAAATGGTAGACCTCAATGAAAGATATGGGGCTACCAAGGAGATACAGGGAGAGACTACCCGGAAGGTACCAAGTAAATTCCCCAAACCTTCACCCACAGCTCGGCGAGCAGAGACTCGGAGGGCCGCCCAGGACGGGTCGGGGAACGAAAGGGGCCCCATAATCTGTTGGCGGTGCCAAGAACCAGGACATGTGAGAGCTGATTGCCCCCACATGACTGAGCCCATGGACAACAACTTTGGCTACTATCAGTCTCACTATGCAGAACACATGTGTGCAGTGGGCAAACCAGAGGGACCCAGTATGAACCATTTGTGTAAAGTGGAGGTGGAGGGTAACCCTGCTGTGGCTGTACTGGACTCAGGTAGTCTCGTGACCCTAATACGAGCCAGCCACGTCCAAATCAGCGAGTATACTGCTCGGAAAATGGGTGTGTTGTGTATACATGGGGACTTAAAACATTATCCTACCGCCCTGGTGATGATAAACACGCCAGCGGGGATGAGGTGACACGAGGTGGGGGTGGTGGTTAATTTGCAATATGAGGTAATAATGGGGAGAGATTTTCCATTATTTTCTGTGCTTTGGCCTGTAATTACCCCTCCCACAGAACAGTCGTCGGCACCAGTGGCAACCAGGTTGCATTCTCCTGAAATCGGGCATGAACCTTGTGGCCCAGAGGAAGATGTACTGGCGGTAGGATTACCTTTGCCTTCGGTGGAGGAGGAAAACCCCTCTCCTATAGAAGTGTTAGCTGGGGAGATGGAAGATTTGCCACCGGGACCAGAATTCTCATACTTAAATGTGGCAGGTGACAATTTTGTTACGGCGCAACTACGTGACCCTACGTTGACTCCAGCCCGTGAAAATGTACTGGTTGTCAATGGGGAACCCCAACACCCCGGGGCAGCTACAGTATTTCCCCAATTCGAGATGAACCAAGATTTGCTGTATCGGGTTGAAAAAATACATGGGGAAATTGTCGAGCAATTGCTGGTACCGCAGTCATATCGGAGGTTGGTAATGGACTTAGCGCATGCGCATGTACTAGGGAGACATTTGGGACAAAAGAAAACCCTAGACAGAATTCTATAACGGTTTTACTGGCTAGGGGTCTATGAAGAAGTTAAACGGTATTGTAACTCTTGTCCCGTGTGCCAGGTAACCAGTCCACAGCCTCATTTTCGGAGTCCCTTGGTGCCATTACCAATTATAGAGGTACAGTTTGAGACAATAGCCATGGATCTGGTGGGGCCGGTTAATAAATCACCAAGGGGTCATCAACACATCCTCGTAGTTCTAGATTACGCTAGCAGGTATCCTGAGGCTATTCCCCTGCGACACACCTCGGCCAAACTGATCGCAAAATAACTCATGGGTATGTTCTCTCGGGTGGGAATCCCTCAAGAAATCTTAACAGATCAGGGGACCCGCTTTATGTCAAAAATCATGAAGGAACTCTGCCACTTGTTAAGTGTTAAACAGTTGAGCACATCGGTCTATCATCCCCAAACAGAAAGGTTCAATAAAACCTGAAGAATATGTTGAAAAAAACAGTCTCGAAAGATGCTAAGGACTGGGATCTCTTGTTGCCATACCTGATGTTTGCAGTGCGGGTTGTGCCCCAGGCATCTACGGGTTTCTCGCCCTTTGAACTATTATATGGCAGACATCCCCATGGCTTACTCGATATAGCAAAAGAGGCCTGGGAAAACCATCCAACTCCCCACAAAAGTGTGATAGAACTTGTGGCCAAAATGCAAGAGAGAATGGAGACAGTCCTACCATTAGTCCGAGAACATATGGAAGCAGCACAAAGGTCACAGAGGCAGGTCTATAACCGGGAGGCACGGGTAAGGTCCTTTAACCCTGGGGATCGGGTGTTGGTACTTGTACCTACAGTGGATAGCAAGTTCCTTGCAAGGTGGCAGGGACCCTACGTGTAAGGTTCTATGTATATATTCCTGAAACTCAGTTTGTTCGTCAGCCATTTTACTTTCTGTCTTGCTGCAGCTATCTTGCCCTCAGTCAAAATGGAGTTTCCAGCTTGCATGTTCCCGCCATGATTCTCTCCTTTGCTTCTTAAGCAGCCACAGCTGAGCAATCAGTGCTTCAGAATCTAGCCTGCAGTGAACATGTGACTTGACTCCTGTAAGCCTTGGACCTTGTACTCCAGCTATTCCTACTGAGGAACTCTGAAGCACTTGTGGACTCTGAACCCTGCTCTTTGAAAGACCCACGTTTGCATGGACTTACGGTAACAGAGAAGAAGATCCTGAATCTGTATTGGAGAGTGATTGCTGAGCTTGGATTACTCTGGCCTGCTGTGTCTCCTGTTTCTGTGTCTGCAAACTGTGTGACTATTTCTGCCAACTTGTATGAAGTAATACAGGACTTTTCTATATCAAACCTGTGACTCCTGTGTTTTCATCACACCCAAGCACAAGACGCTATATGAACTGTACTACATACTTTACAAGATTCTGAAGCCAAAACGTTAGTGTCTGCTGGGTCTGGAAGGCTGTGTCTGCTGTACTGTGGATATCAGACGTCCGGTTGTACTTTCTGTGATGACAGTGGTTGTGACTTCTCACAACCATTCCAGGTGAGCAATTCCCTTAAGTTTTTTCTTTTGCAGTGTTACCACAGGTAAACACTATTGTTTTTTTTTTTTTCCTTTCTTTTCTCTTTTTTGTCTGCTGTAACTCTGGATATCAGATGTCTGGTTGAAACTTTCTGTGATGATAGTGGTTGTGACTTCTCACAACCATTCCAGGTGAGCAGTTCCCTTAATTTTTTTTTCTCTCTGCAGTGTTGCCACAGGTGAACACTATTGTTTTTTTTTCTCTCCTCTTCTTCCAGTAATCCTGTCTTAAAAGATCTGGAAAATGGAGGCCCGCATAAAGGAACTTTGCGGAGTGACTGATAATATCCTTGCAGATTTGCAGAATATAAAGACCCGTTTTACAAATCTACAGGACCTCAATAATCACAATTTGCAAGTGGTTGGACAGACTACCAGGATTTGCGAGCCAGGATTGAGGTTCTAGAGGGGCGAGTCCAGGCTCCTGCCGTAGCCCCGAGTGCTGGGATTCCCAAGTTGCCCCCTTTTCGTTTTGGCGGTGAACGTGAGAAATTCAGGGGATTTATTAATCAATGCAATCTTTTTTTTCTGCACATGCTTCACAATTTCCCACTGAACGATCTAAGGTGCTTACTATAATTATGTTGCTTACCAACAAGGCTTTAATGTGGGCAAACCTTCTGATTGAGACTGAGGATGATTGTTTGAATCACCTTGATGATTTTATTTCAGCCATGGGGCAGGTGTTTGATGACCCCAATCGAGGTGCAACAGCTGAAGCAGCCATGTTAGCTTTGCGCCAAGGTAAGCACTCGGTAGCTGAATATGCCTTGGATTTCAGGAGATGGGCCCTTGATACCACCTGGGACAGTTCCGCCAAAAAATCTATTTTTCGAAAGGGGTTATCTCCACTGATTAAGGATGAACTTGCTCGTGCCGACCCTCCCACTGCGTTAGGTGACTTTATTAACTACTGCATCCGTATTGATACTCGTCTGACTGAACGCAGGCAAGAGAGATGGTTCGAAAGCAATCGTACTAACCTTTTCCTACCTTCCTCTCCAGCTAAGGAACCTTTGAGTAGGATTACACGGGAACCTGAACCTGAACCCATGCAGGTAGACTCTTTACAACGACGGGTTAGTGATGCACGCAAGGAACATCGTTTTAAGGAGAATCTATGTTTCTATTGTGGTAAGTCAGGGCACTTCATTATAAACTGCCCCAGCCGTTCTCGTAAGACTACTGCAGCACTCATTCATTGTGAGTGTTGCCAGAGGGGATCTGTCAGGTCCGAGCATCAGGCTCCAGAGAGATCTGCAGCAACAGATCTTGATTTCTCTGACTTAAACTCCGTTACCTCTGAGGACGTTGACTGTGTAAACGCTGCCATTTTTCAAGTTTCCTCAGCGGTGTCCCAGCTGAGTTGTAAGAAAAACAATTCTCATTGCTTTCTTTCCATCAAACTCTGGGTTGACTTAGCTTGGGTGTCTAGCTCTGCTATGATCGACTCAGGGGCAAGTGGAAATTGTATGGATGTCTCCTTTGCTCTGAAACAGGGAATACGTTCAGTGAAGAAAGCTACTCCAGTACAGATGGAAACTGTGGATGGCTCCCTGCTGACCACTGGACCAGTGGATCAGGAAACAGAGCCTTTGAGGGTTCTTATGGGTAAAGATCATCAAGAGAAACTGTCCTTTATGCTTATCTCTTCTCCCCACTTTCCCATTATTCTAGGGCTACCATGGCTGCAGGCTCAGAATCCTACCATTAACTGGGAGACCAAGGAATTACACTTTCCAGAGAAACAGATGAGTCCAAAAGTTTCAGCTTGCTCTGTTCCTAAAGGAATCATGTCAGTCCCTGAACTACCAGCTGTATACCAGGACTATGTGGATTTATGTGACAAGAAGAACGCTGACCAGCTTCCTCCTCACCGTCCATATGATTGTCCAATTGAATTATTGCCTGGAGCAGAGATACCTTTTGGTAAGATCTACCCCTGGCGGGGCCCGAGCTAAAGGCTTTAAAGGATTACATAGATGAAAATCTAGCCAAGGGCTTCATACGCCCCTCTTCATCTCCTGCAGGTGCACCCATCTTCTTTGTAAAGAAGAAAGATGGATCTCTGAGACCATGCGTAGACTATAGGGAACTCAATAAGGTTACTATTAGAAACCGTTATCCATTGCCTTTAATCCCTGAGTTATTGGAGAGAGTGCGACATGCCAAAATTTTTTCTAAACTAGATCTTCGTGGGGCCTATAACTTAGTCCGTATTAGACCTGGGGATGAATGGAAGACTGCATTCAGGTCACGCTATGGACACTTTGAATATCTAGTTATGCCTTTTGGTCTGAGTACCGCCCCAGCCACTTTCCAACACTTGGTGAATGACATCTTCAGGGATCTCCTAGATACATTCGTGGTAATTTATTTGGATGATATTCTAATTTTTTTAACTCCACAGAGGAACATCATGGACATGTGAGAATGGTCTTGGAACGTCTAAGACAAAATCATCTTTACATCAAACTTGAAAAGTGTGAATTCCATAGGACCGAAATTCAATTTCTGGGGTATGTACTGTCTACACAAGGAATTAGTATGGATGGAAGCAAAACCCAAGCCATCAAGGATTGGCCAAGTCCTAGAAATGTGAAGGAGGTACAGCGCTTCATCGGGTTTGCCAACTTCTATAGACGTTTCATTAGAAATTTCTCTGAGGTAGTGTCACCTATCACCCAACTTACCCGGAAAGAGTCTAGGTTCTCCTGGACTCCCCAAGCCCAGGAAGCATTTTCCCGTCTAAAAGATAAATTTACCACTGCACTATCCTAGTACATCCCAACCCCGAGCTTGCCTTCATAATAGAGGTGGATGCTTCAGGCTGTGCCATTGGAGCTATACTCTCTCAGAGAACAGGTGAGAAGAATGTCTTGCATCCCTGTGCCTTCTTTTCACAGCAGTTGTCTTCGGCTGAGAGGAATACGATGTGGGCAATAGAGAGTTGTTGGCCATTATTGCCGCCTTCAAGAATGGAGACACCTTCTTCAGGGAGGGCTGCACAGCAAATAGTCATCCTGACAGACCCATCGTAACCTTGAGTTTATCAGGTCGGCTAGTGCCTGACTCCTCGCCAGGCTCGCTGGAATTTTTCTTAAACCAATTTAATTTTATCATCTCTTATAGACCAGGATCGCGCAATGGAAAGGCTGATGCACTCTCTAGGATTTATCAGCAGAGACACGTCCAATTACTCCTCCTAGACTATTTTCCTGACTCTAGATTCCTAGGAGTAATTCATATCAAGACCTACTTAAGGAATCAAGGAAGCATACCATGCGGATTCCTTTTTGGCACAACCCCCAAGGGACGTAAGTCTTGTCTTTAAGAATGGTGTGTGGATTCAGGGACAACGTTGTATATTCCTGAAACAGTCAGATTAAGAGTATTGCAACTCATTCACGATTCCAAGATAGCTGGGCATTAGAGGAATTCTAAAGACACAGGAATTTCTTTCTCGTTTCTTTTGGTGGCCCCTTGCAGGAAGGATGTTTGAATTATGTCACTTCATGTGAGGTCTGTGCAAGATGCAAAACACCTCGCTCCTCACCAACTGGTCTGTTACAGCCTCTTCCCACCCGTCCCGCCCGTGGGGATCCATTTCTATGGACTTCATTGTGGAGTTACCAACCTCTAAGGGGAAGAACACCATTCTAGTGGTGGTTGACCGTCTAAAAAGACAGCTCATTTTATCCCTTGTGTCGGCTTACCACTGCAAACAGACATCAGATTTGATGATTAAAGATGTGTTTCGCTTCATGAGTACCGGATGAGGTTATTTCGGATCGAGGGGTGCAATTCACTTTAGGTTTTGGCAAAAATTTCTGTGCAGCATTGGACATTAAAGTAAACCTTTCTTTGCTTTTATCCCCGATAATGGAAAGACGAACGAACCAATCAAACCCTGGAGCAGTATCTCCGCTGCTTTATCTGCCACCTACAGGATGATTGGGTGGATTACTTCCATTAGTGAGTTCTGTATAACAACTCTCAGAGTGCCTCCACTAAACAGTCTCCTTTTTACTCTAATCTAGGTTATCATCCTAAACATTCTACCACGATTTCCCATAGAAACGCCTTAACCAGCGTGGCTGAAAGAATCACGTCTTTACAGAAGAATATGGATCTTTCTAAAGGAAAATCTGGAATCGGCTCAAGAAAGGTACAAGAAAACAGCAGATAATTTTCGTAAACCGCACCAGCTTTCAAGGTAGGAGATTGGTTGGCTGTCAACAGAAATCTTAAGTTAAGGATTCATCGTCTAAGTTGGGACATAAGTACATTGGACCCTATAAAATCAGTAAATTATAAGTGCCGTTGCTTGTCGTCTTCAACTGCCCAGAACTATGAGAATCCACCCTGTCTTTCATGTATCCCTACTAAAGGCTGCGACACCCAATACGTTTTCTGGACGTTCTCTCCTTGCCCTGACCCAGTGCTAGTCGATGGTCAGGAAGAATTTGTGGTGGAAAGGATTTTAGATTCCAGGTTGTATAGAAATCAGTTACATATTGATTAATGGCAGGGTACCAGTGGAGGCAACTCATGGGAACCGGTCAATAACGTTAATGTCCTCGCTTGCTCCGTCAGTTTCATCGGAGTACCCACAACAAGCCTGGTCTGAGGTCATCCGGAGGTTGTCCTTAAGGGGGGAGTAAAGAAGGTTTATGTATATATTCCTGAAAAACTCGTTTGTTCGTCAGCCATTTTACTTTTGTCTTGCTGAGTATCTTGCCCCAGTCAAAATGGGTTTCCAGCTTCATGTTCCCGCCCGATTTTTTCCTTTTTCTTAAGCGCCCAGCTGAGCAATCAGTGCTTCAGAATCTAGCTGCAGGACTGTGATTTACTCCCCTAAGCCTTGGACCCCTTGTACTCAGCAAACCCCTGAGGGGAATCTGAAGCTTGTGGATCGAACCCCTTTTTTAAAGACCCACGTTTGAGGCTTTTGGTAACAGAGAAGAATCCCCAATCTGTATTGGAGAGGATTGCTGAGCTTCATTACTCTGGCCCCCTGTGTCTCCGTTTTGTGTCTTCAAAAATTTTTGGGCTATTTTTTCCAACTTGTATGAATAAAAAAGGACTTTTTTTATAAACCCGTGATCCTGTGTTTTCATCGCACCCATGCACAGACGTATTGAACTGTACTATATACTTTACACTACGATTTTTTGAAAAGGGGGAACAGAAAAAAAAAAGTACCCAAAAAAGGGGAGAAAACCGAACAGGTAAACCATGTAAAACAGCTAAAAACCCTGGAAAGCAGAGCAGTTGTGGATTGTCCACGCCTGCTTTCCGTACGATGGCTTCCTTCCCCCAGAAAAGGCAAGAAAAGTCCCCCCCCATAAAAAAACCAGACACTTTTTTCCCCCAAAAATTTTTAGGAAGTCCGAGAGTTTTTTGCCAAAAAAAAAGTTTTTTTTTCGGAACTTCATGGTGTACCCCTAACCAAAAAGACATTGTCACTGGCCCGGGGGGAAAGTAAAATTAAAGCCATACGGGTGCCTGAGCCCCCCCGACAACCCCCAAGGAAGAGGTCAAGAAGTGCGCTTGGGGTCTTTTGACTCCCGAGTGAGGGGGGCCGCCAATGTCCTAAACCAAAAACCCGATGGGACACTAAGGTTTGTAATGACTTCAAAAAAAGAATGAAATTCTAAATTTGATGCTACCCCCGCCCCGGGGGGAGGTTAAAAAGCGGTTTGGGGGGACCGTTATTTTTTAGTCGACTCACAAAAGGGTTTGGCAGGTGCCCCTAAAAAAAAAAACTAAGAGGAAAAGGGTTTTGTAACACCCCGGGGGCTGTTCCAAAAATTGCCTACCCTTCGGGTTGCTGGGCTCCAGCAAATTACAGGGTTAAGGACGTTGTTCTTCAACCTCTCGCGATATGCCGCGGACAATCTGGACAATATTGGGTGTCAGTACAGACGGGAAGTCACTTTTCCAAGGTAAGGCGGTGATACATTCGTGAGACAAGCAGGGTAATGCCAACCCAAACAAGTGTTTTCCTGGGGTTGAGGAAGTCGGTACCTGGGGAAAATGATTTGGAGGGGAGTTTTTAAAAAACCCCCAAAAAAACAAAGAAGGCAATCCCCAAAAATGCCCCCCTTCCCCCCCCACAAAACAGTGAAAGGGTTTTTTTGGGGTTGTGGGTATACCGGGGTTTATTCCCAATTTTGCAACCCCGTCGGCGCCCTTTTTAAAGACGCCAAAAGGCGGAAGTCGTAATGATGCATGGAATGATCAGCTTGAAGAAGGTTTGAAACTAAAAGGGGCACTGTGTTGTCACCATTTTTGATCACACCCGACTTCAAAAGAGAATTATTGTCCAAATGGTCAGAGGTAGGTTGGGTGCGTGTTGTCTCAGGAGGTTAATGGGGGGAGCATCCCTTAGTTTCCTGGTCAAAAAATTCCCGCGAAACCAGATACGCATTGGGAGAGAGTGGCC
>JARQOD010000002.1:307777803-307922230 GCA_033576555.1 Oophaga sylvatica | reverse complement strand
AAAAACCCATTCTTGCCTTTTTTGGTTAATTGTACATGAAGAAAAAAACAAAGAAAATGTAAATTTTTGGGGGAGGTTGAGGAGACAATAAAGGCAACTTTGTTTAACCCAAGGCATTGGAATAGCATTAATATATTTTTTTTGGGAAATACGTTTGGATTGACTAACAAATTGACAATGTTGTTAACCTTTTTTCTATTTTGGCAAATATGTTGTTTCACAACTTCCCATGCTCTTCACCTTTTTAACTTTTCCCAGTGCCACATTTTTCTCCTTCATAATTTCTGCAGCAGCTCATCTTTCTCATCAAATTATTCTTCATCTTCACCTTCTTAATTTCTTCTTAAACTTCTTGCTATTCATGTTTTTGTTTACATTACTCATATTGTTATTATTAAACTAATTAATCTTCTTCATATTCAAATTCTTCATCTTCTTCCTCTTCATCTTCTTCATCATATTCTTATTTGTGACAGAGATTCCTGTACTTGTAATCTGTAAAAGTATGAATTGTTCATCCTTCCGTTCTTGCTGTCACAAAAGATTTAAATTACAACAGTATTTGTCCGTGTTCAGTTTAGCCTGCAGCAGCAGCAGGCATTTTCCAGGGGCACCACGAGAAGGAACGGACTCACCCCCATACACTGCTTAGTCTTCTTCTGCTTAGAATTTAGAGCATATATTTTGCTCTTCATTTTGGTCTTATACTTCATGTTCTTCTGCTTTTTGATCTTTTGCTTATTGTTCTTCTGTCTCTTGTTCTGTATCTTGTAGTTTGTCTTAACCTTCTTTGTCCTGTTGGTGATCTTCTTCTGGGTAATCTTTTATTTTTTCTTTGTGATGGTGTTCAGACTGGTTGGCTTCATGCTCGTCGTCCTTGTTGTCGTCATCTTCTTCTGGGTGGTCTTTAAGGTCGTCTAATTTCCGAGAAACAGCTGACGTTACTGGAACCCTGACGGGTATCAGATGGAGCAAGAGACAATGGAAGTAACGAGGACCAGCTGACTGTGCTGGAACCCGGACGGGTAGCAGAAGGAAAAGAGGCAATGTCACAACCGAGTACCAGCTGACGTTACTGTGACACGGTTACTAAGCAGGAGGTACCTGTGCTCCAAAGCACTACCAAGGACCAGCAGACGTTGCTGGAACTCGGATACGGAGATGGAGGCACCTAGGCCAAAAGCACTGGGGAGAACCACTTGACGGTACTGGACCCCGGACGGGTAGCAGAAGAAAAAGAGGCAATGTCACAACCGAGTACCAGCTGACGTTACTGTGACACGGTTACTAAGCAGGAGGTACCTGTGCTCCAAAGCACTACCAAGGACCAGCAGACATTGCTGGAACTCGGATACGGAGATGGAGGCTCCTAGGCCAAAAGCACTGGGGAGAACCACTTGACAGTACTGGACCCCGGACGGGTAGCAGAAGGAAAAGAGGCAATGTCACAACCGAGTACCAGCTGACGTTACTGTGACACGGTTACTAAGCAGGAGGTACCTGTGCTCCAAAGCACTACCAAGGACCAGCAGACGTTGCTGGAACTCGGATACGGAGATGGAGGCACCTAGGCCAAAAGCACTGGGGAGAACCACTTGACGGTACTGGACCCCGGACGGGTAGCAGAAGGAAAAGAGGCAATGTCACAACTGAGTACCAGCTGACGTTACTGTGACACGGTTACTAAGCAGGAGGTACCTGTGCTCCAAAGCACTACCAAGGACCAGCAGACGTTGCTGGAACTCGGATACGGAGATGGAGGCACCTAGGCCAAAAGCACTGGGGAGAACCACTTGACGGTACTGGACCCCGGACGGGTAGAAGAACGCACCCATGAAAATGTAAGTTGACAGTACGCAAGCCGTCCGCAGTTACCGAATCACACAGTCCTACAGTGGGTGCTTATCCTATTGTCACAATGGAAACCGCCTTTATTTACATATCCCACAGCACACATAGGAATCACCTAAACTGCAGGCACCATAGAGTCGGCTAACCCGAATGCAACACGACAGCACAACTTATTGGAGGATAATTGACGTTCACACTGCCAGGAAACAGCTGTCGTGCTGTAACCAGGCTGGCCAGGAGTCAGTACCCCTGCCAATTACTTACGAGCAACAAATGGAGGTGTTGTAGCCCAGGGAGTAGAGTTCAGGTGGTAGAAAGATGAACATAACAGGAGACATGGAAAATGTTGCCAAACAGTTATTTAATCTGAAAACGGACAGGCAAATTCAGGTGAGATCCATGCCTTGTTCATTTTCAGAAAAGTAAGCCGGTCTACATTCTCTGAGGATAGTCGCATGCGACGGTCTGTTACTACACCATCTGCAGCACTAAAGACACGCTCAGATAATACACTGGCAGCAGGGCAAGCCAGCACCTCCAATGCATACTGGCTAAGCTCTGGCCATGTATCCAACTTAGAGACCCAAAATTTGAAAGGGGAAGAGGCATCTTGAAGTACACTTAGAGGGAAAGCCAAGTAGTCTGTCACCATCTTACGGAAACGTTTCTTCCTGGTGACTGGAGCCGTCTCGGATGGTGTAGACCTTGCTGGCGCTGTCACAAAACTTTGCCACATTTGTAACATACAGTTCTTGCCCTGTGAAAAGCCGCTGCTTCTGCACCCTCTTGTTGTAGAGGTGTCTACACTGCCTCGACGCACAGAGCTGCTTTGTAAAGCAGTAGCAGCAGCAGCAGCTCTCTCGGCTGGAATGTACAACAGTATGGATTGCACCAATGTGTCTTGGTACTCCTGCATTTTACGGTCCCGGTTCACCGGTGTGATGAGGGTTTGTAAGTTGTCCCGGTAGCGAGGGTCTAGGATGGTGTACACCCAATAATCTGACGTGCTGAGAATGTGGGCGATGCGGCAGTCGTTTCTCAGGCACTGAAGCATGAAATCAACCATGTGCTGCAGACTCCCAACTGGCCAACAAAGGCTGTCCTCTGGAAGAGGCGTCATCTCTGCCTCCTCTGCATCACCCCACCCTCGCTCTACATACTGACTACAGCGTTGTGTACCTCCCTCTGTAGGGATTTCTTCCTCCTCCATTGACTCCTCCTCCTCCTCATCCTTCTCACAAAGTGAGCCCTGCCCAGCCCTTTGTGAGGAACCACGTTGCGCTGACTGTCCTGAAGGTAATTGAATTTGTGACTCCTCATCCTCCACCTCTTCCAAAACCTCTTCCTTTAGTGCTTTCAGTGATTTCTGAAGCAGGCAGATAAGGGGGACAGTCATGCTGACTAGTGCATCATCTGCACTCGCCATCCGCGTTGAGACATCAAACGCACGCAAAACGTCGCAGATGTCCTTCATAGAGGCCCACTCAGTAGTGGTGAAGTGTGAACGGCGCAAATTGCGAGTTGATTGCGCCTGTTGCAGCTGATACTCCATTACTGCTGGCTGCTGCTCACACAACCGCTCCAACATATGTAACGTGGAATTCCACCTGGTGGGTACGTCACATATGATGCGATGTTCAGGAAGGCGAAATCTGACTTGCAGAGCTGCAATGCGCGATCTGGCCATGCTGGAATGTCGCAAGTGAGCGCACTCTAGGCGGACCTTGTGCAGCAGTGCATCAAGATCCGGATAGTCCCTCAAAAAACTCTGCACGACCAAGTTGAGCACATGTGCCAGACATGGTATGTGAGTGAGGTTGCCAAGGCCCAGAGCTGCCACCAGATTTCGGCCATTGTCACACACTACCAAGCCTGGCTGGAGATTAGCTGACAAAAACCACACGTCGCTCTCCTGCTTGATGGCATCCCAGAGCTCCTGCGCTGTGTGGCTTCGATTCCCCATGGGAATTAATTTCAGGACGGCCTGTTGACGTTTGGCCACGGCTGTGCTCATATCGGTCGCAACAGGTAAGCGTTCACGGGTCCATGTGGAGGTAGACCGTGACGGCTCGTGCAGCGATGATTCTGAGGAACTGGAGTAGGAGGAGGAATCAATGTGCACAGACTGGATTCCTGCAATCCTTGGAGTTGGCAGAACACGTACAGCGCCACTGGCAAGATCTGTACCCGGCTCCACAACATTGACCCAATGGGCAGTGAGGGAAAGGTATCGTCCCTGGCCATGGGTACTGGTCCACGCATCGGTGGTCAGGTGGACCCTGCTACTGACGGCATTTAGTAGCGCATGTTTAATGTTTCCCTCAACATGTTTTTGCAGAGCAGGGACAGCTTGCCTGCTGAAATAAAATCGGCTTGGCACATTATATTGTGGGACTGCCAATGCCATAAAGTTCCTGAAACTGTCAGTCTCCACCAGCCTGAATGACAGCATTTCAAGGGACAGGAGTTTTGCAAGGCCAGCATTCAGAGCCTGTGCTCGTGGATGGTTTGCCGAGTATGGCCGTCTTTTATCCCATGCCTGTGTTACCGATGGCTGTTTTTTGTTCTGGGAGTGTGACGATGACTGTGAACTTGCTGCAGTGGGTGGAATAACAGTTTGTCTATGGACAACAGTGACCGAGGTTCTTCCATGGAGATCCTGTGAGGAAGCCGAACCAGGTGTGTGAGAGCTGGAGGTATAGGCTCGAACATGACCTAAAGATGTAGGTGCTGCTGTAGGTTGGCCTACATCTCCAGTGTGTCTTTGTAACTCAGCTACGTGCTTTGTCCGTACACGTTTCCACATATTTGTGGTATTCAGGTTCCTGATATTTTTACCTCTTTTAACTTTTTGCTTACACAGCTTGCATTGAACATAGCAAATATCAGATACAAGTCTGTCAAAAAAGGACCACGCAGTGCAAGACATGGGAGCGCCAATTTTTACATTTTTAAGAGAACTGCTCCCAACAGGTGCCAAACTGGAGGCTACAGGCAAGCGAGTCTGCAGCCTACCTCTCCCTCCTCTTTGTACCGTTGGGACAATCTCTTCCTCAGAGCTGCTCCCATCACCTTCCTGTTGCTCACGCCATGTTGGGTCTCGGACTTCATCATCTCCACTACCCTCTTCCAACATTTGCTGCTGTTGGATGGTCTGGGCAGCACCATGCTCCACAAAACCTGGCACCTGAGTCTCATCATCATCATAAGATGCGTTCTGCGGTGTGCTGTCCATCGGCACTGGCTCACCCGCCTCTTCAGATTGAGAGAGACACAGCTGTTGCGCATCACTGCATACTCCCTCTTCTTCAAATTGCAGAATGCTGCTTGCCTGTGCCCGTGTTTGCGAGCCAACAGATTCTGAGAACAGAAGCAGAGACTCAGCTGGCTCCAGTACAGAACTCTCTGACTGCCTGGGCAATTTGACAGGCGGTGAACAGACAGATGGTTGCTCAACAGTGTTGTGTTCCTGAGAGGAGGTGGAAGGAATTGAAGTCGATGCATTGGCTGCCATCCAACCAACAACGGCTTCAATTTGTTCTTCCCGCAGCAGGGGGGCACGCCGAGCTCCTACCAAAGTACGCATAAAGGAACGCTCACGGGGAAAACTGGTGGATGCTGTGTCACTGAGGGCGGCAGCAGCCACAGAATCCCCACGTCCTCTCCCTGCTGAAACTCCACGGCCACGACCACGTGCCTTACTCACTGACTTGTTCATCTTGGTAGATTGAGAAAGAAAGTCAGAAAAGTTATAAGGCCTAAGTGTGGTTATTACGCAGAGACTGAAGTGAACACTGAAACACAACTGTTCACAATCTGTGAAAGGCTACTCCTTTGTCTACTTCTATAGTGTTTGCAACCAATGTATTGGATACGGATGGAAGCGCGTCACACTAATAGATTATATTTTAAATGGAATGGAGCAGAACCAATTGGAGATAAATGAAAAGGATGAGCCACTGAGACACGCTCAGCAGAGTACAAGCAGCAGTGCTTGAACAAGTAACTGGAGCGTGATGTGCACTCAAAAAATTAAAAACACAGACTGAAGTGAACACTGAAACACAACTGTTCATCTTGGTAGATTGAGAAAGAAAGTCAGAAAAGTTATAAGGCCTAAGTGTGGTTATTACGCAGAGACTGAAGTGAACACTGAAACACAACTGTTCACAATCTGTGAAAGGCTACTCCTTTGTCTACTTCTATAGTGTTTGCAACCAATGTATTGGATACGGATGGAAGCGCGTCACACTAATAGTTAAATTGCATGGAGCTGCAAGAATTACACTGAAGGAAAAAAAAGAGTCTGTGAGTGACATGTGCAGATGCCTACAGACAGCGTTGCATGCAGAGCAAACTGCAGCGTCACCTGCACTCAAACACACCTTGCAGAGCTGTTAAAACAACACTGCAGGCAAAAGGAAGCTTTACACAGCGGTTGGTGCTAGCCTGCCTACAGCACAGTACACTAAATCGCAATCTCTAACTGTCCCTCAGAGTCAGCACAGCAGCGTTCTGTCCCTTACTGAATTCACAGCACAGTGACGCTAAAATGGCGGCGGCGCCTTTTATAGTGCATTCTGACATCATTTCAGCATCCAATCACAGCCATGCCATTAGTTAACATGACCGCAGCAGTACAGGATGTGCCCACACTTCTTAGGATTCCTCATTGGCTGACTAAAATCACATTGCCTCGGAAAGAATTATGGGAACTTCCGATTCCGGTATTCGATAAGACGAAAATATCGAAACGAAGTATCGAAAGGCCGATAGAGCTAATATCGGCCGATATCCGATATTTGTAGTATCGTATCGCTCAACACTAGTGCTGTATAATCTGCATGACATTATCGTACTGGGTTTCCCTTGGTTACAGTCTCATAATCCTGTTTTGGATTGGAAATCTGTGTCTGTAACCAGTTGGGGCTGCCAATGTGTTAATACCAACACTCCTGTTTTTTCTGCCTCCCCCAGGCTCAGGATGTTCCTGACTTTTTGACAGATTTTTCTGATGTGTTTAGCGAAAGTAAATCTGCATCCGTGCCCCCCATAGGAGCTATGACTGCGCTATTGAATTAGTGCCTGGTAGTAAATTCCCTAAAGGTCGCCTTTTTAACTAATCTGTTCCTGAACATGATGCTATGCGGTCTTATATCAAGGAGTCATTGGAGAAGGGTCATATCAGACCATCCTCTTCACCCTTGGGTGCCGGTTTTTTCTTTGTGGCCAAAAAGGATGGTTCATTAAGGCCGTGTATTGATTATCGTCTCTTGAACAATATCTTTGTGAAATATCAATATCCGTTACCCTTGATTTCTGACCTGTTTTCCAGGGTGAAAAGTGCTACTTGGTTTACCAAGCTTGACCTCAGGGGGGCATATAACCTTATTCGCATTAAGCACGGGGATGAATAGAAGACGGCATTTAATACCCCAGAGGGGCATTTTGAGTACCTAGTGATGCCCTTTGGGCTCACTAATGCTCCTTCTGTCTTCCAGTCCTTCATGAATGACATTTTCAGGGATTTTGTGGATAAATTTCTCATTGTTTATTTAGATGATATCTTGATTTTTTCCAATGACTGGGACTCTCATGTGAAACATGTTCGGACTGTGTTCCAGATTTTGAGAGAGAATGCTCTGTATGTGAAGGGATCAAAGTGTCTTTTTGGCGTACAGAGGATCTAATTTCTGCGATTCATTTTGTCCCCATCTGTTATTGAAATGGACCCGGTCAAGGTTCAGGCCATCTGTGATTGGGTCCAACCTACTTCATTAAAGGCTCATCAAAGATTCTTGGGTTTTGCCAATTTTTATCGTAAGTTTATTGGTAATTTCTCTTGTATTGTTAAACCATTAACTGATTTGACCAAAAAGGGTTCTGATGTGGTGAATTGGCCTCCTGAGGCAGTCTCTGCGTTTCAGGAACTTAAGCAGAGATTCACTTCTGCTCCTGTTCTACGGCAGCCTGATGTTTCTCTGCCATTTCAGATGAAGGTTGATGCCTCTGAAATTGGGGCAGGTGCCATTTTGTCCCAAAGAGATCCAGAGACCTCTAAAAGTAACCCTTGTGCCTTTTTCTCTCGAAAATTTTCTCCAACTGAACGTAATTATGACGTGGGTAATCGGGAGTTATTGGCCATGAAGTGGGCTTTTGAGGAGTGGAGACATTGGCTGGAGGGAGCCAAACATCAGGTGGTGGTCCTCACGGACCATAAGAATCTGGTTTATCTGGAATCAGCCAAGCGACTTAATCCTAGACAGGCCAGGTGGGCCTTGTTTTTCACACATTTTAATTTTGTGGTTTCCTTTCTTGCTGGCACTAAGAATGTTAAGGCGGATGCCCTCTCGAGGAGTTTCCTTGCGGACTCTCCTGAGTTATCTGATCCTGCTGTTATTTTGAAAGAGGGTGTAGTTCTTTCCGCCATCTCGCCCAATTTGAGACTGGCTCTTGAAGGGCGTCAGGAGGATAAACCCGAGCGCTGCCCTATTGGGAAATTGTTTGTCCCAGACCCGTGGAAAAAGAGTGTGATGTCTGAAATTCATTGTTCCGCGTTGGCCGGTCATCCCGGAATTTTTGGTACCAGAGACTTGGTTAGTCGGTCCTTTTGGTGGCCTACTTTGTCTCGTGACGTCAGAGAATTTGTGCAGTCCTGCGGGACTTGCTCTCGCTCTAGTGGTTTGTTGATGCCATTGCCTGTGCCCAAGAGACCATGGACCCATATCTCTATGGATTCGATTTCCGACCTCCCTGTTTCTCAGAGAATGACCGTTATCTGGGTGATTTGTGTTAGGTTTTCCAAAATGATACATCTTGTGCCATTACCTAAGTTGCCTTCCTCCTCTGAATTGGTGCCTTTGTTCCTTCAGCACGTGGTTCGGTTACACGGCATTCCTGAGAACATTGTGTCTGACAGAGGAGTCCAGTTTGTTTCCAGATTTTGGAGCACTTTTTGTTCTAAACTTGGTGTTCAATTGTCTTTCTCCTCGGCTTTTCATCCTCAGACCAATGGACAAACTGAGAGAACAAACCAGACATTGGAGACTTATCTGAGATGCTTTGTGTCTGCTGATCAGGATGACTGGGTCTCTTTTTTGCCTTTGGCTGAGTTAGCTCTTAATAATAGGGCTAGCTCTGCCACTTTGATGTCTCCATTTTTCTGCAATTTTGGGTTTCACCCTCGATTTTCTTCAGGACAGACGGAGGCTTCTGTCTGTCCAGGTGTTGACTATGTTATGGAGCGTATGCAGCAGATTTGGGACCAGGTAGTGGAGAGGTTGTCCCTCTCTCAGGAGAGGGCCCAGCGGTTTGCCAACCGGCATAGGACTGATGGTCCTCGGTTTGAAGTGGGGGACTTGGTCTGGTTGTCCTCAAGAAATATCCCTATGAGAGTTGCATCTCCTAAGTTTAAGCCTAGGTTCATTGGACCTTATAAGATCATGGAGATTCTTAATCCTGTTTCCTTTCGTTTACTTCTTCCAGGGACATTTAAGATCCATAACGTGTTCCACAAGTCCTTATTGAAGAGGTTTGTCGAGCCAGTGGTTCCTATGGCTGAGCCTCCTGACCCTGTTTTGGTTGAGGGCAATCTGGAGTATGTGGTTGAGAAAATATTGAATTCTCGTTTTGCTAGACGGAAACTCTAGTATTTGGTTAAGTGGAGAGGTTATGGTCAGGAGGACAATTCTTGGGTGTTTGCTTCGGACATCCATGCTAGGAGACTCATCCGTGCGTATCACAGAGCTCATCCTGACCGACCTGGTTGCTCAAATGAGGGTTCGGTGACCCCTCCTCAAGGGGGGGGTACTGTTGTGAATGTGCTAGAAATGAATTCTGAGCAGAAGCTCCCTCTGGTGGTTACAAACAGTACTGAACTATCCAATGAAGATTGTGAAGATTGGCGATCAGGTGTTACTGACTGGTCTTATATAAGGGAGGTTCCCTCCCATCAGGGTTGCCGGTGATCAATTGTTCTGGTCTCATCTTTGATTCCTGTTCACTTTGTAGCTTGCTGTTTCGTGCCTGCATCTTCTGCTAACAGATAAGACATTTTCTTCTTTTAGTTTTTTGTGCTTGCTTTTTGCATTTTGTCCTGCACTTCTGTGGGGGTCTGCCGGGTCCCCTCCGGGGGCTTGTGCTCCTCTCAGTTTAGTTCAGCCACTGTTGTTTGTTCATTTTCCTTTTCCAGTTTTTTCCAGTGGCTGCTGTTTTGTTTTGTTACACCAGAGAACTAATTTAGGTGGTAGAGGTCGTGTGATCTCAGGTGTTTTTTGTAATTAGTAGAGTTGGTACTTTTCAGGGTTTTTTGGGATTGCAGTAAGTGTCCTTCCTATCCTTTTCTATTTAGGAAGTTTGGGCCCCAACGTTTGCTCATACTATTTTCTGTCAGATAGTTTTCCTCTTTCTGTCTTTAGGTGTAGTTAGCTTCTCAGGCTGTGACGAGGCGTCTAGGACCAACGTAGGTACGCTCCACGGCTGCCTTTAGTTGTGGTGGTTAGTCAGGGTACTGCAATCCCATAGATTCCAACCTCTCTGGTGTATTTCCTTTTTTGCCTGCTCTCCTCAGCTACCAAATCATAACACTCCTGCATCACTTTTCCAAGTCTTCCAATGACTCTCCCCACCAGATTTCTGGGTACCGGAATTACCTCTTCTACCAAGCCCAGCCGATTTTGATCTTCCTTCGCCTGCTCCAGACGTCGAGCGGCTTTCATGTTACTCAACATAATTATCACGGTGAGGATTGCAAGAGAGCTCACCAGTGCAATCTCCCGGAAGACGAGTGCAGAAGAAAGCTTCAGGCTCCTAGGAACGCAGGGTGAGCAAGGCAGGAGAGAGATGGTTTCACGGCCTGAATCACCTGACAGTTGAGGGGCGTGGCTTCAGCTCCAGGGAGCTAGAAGCTGAGGGAAAACTCCTAGAAAGGTAACTACGGGACAAAGTTACCCAGGGGTACAGACAGAGACGTAAATATGAACAAGCCAAGGTCAAAGCACGAGAAGACAGTATAGTACCAAGGATGAGACAGAACGGATAGTCGGGGACAGGCAGAGGTCAAAACCAAACAGACAGCGAAGGTACAGAAACAGAATCCAACAAGCAGTATCCAGAGAACAGACCGAGTCAAAACCAAAGTATCAGGCAAACCAGAACACAGCACAAACACACTCAGGGGTCAACACACTCTGCCAAGGGCGAAAGTATAACTGACAGGGATTGGAGCATTCTAGGGCTATAAGAAGCTCTCCCCGAACCAAGGAGAGGCCACAATAATAAGCCCCAGCTTGCACTGGGATCAAAACCTTAACCCCTAGCGTGCAGGTCAACCCTGCACGGGGATCATGACAGTACCCCCCTCTCAACGGGGGGCCTCTGGACCCCCAGGCTTGCCCGGGAACCTGGCATGGAAAGCCCGAACCAGGCGATCCGCATGCATCAAACGGGCCGGCACCCAGGATCTGTCCTCCGGTCCATACCCCTTCCAATGAACCAGGTACTGTACCGACCGCTGCACCAACCTGGAGTCAACGATATGCTCAATCTCATATTCCATGTGTCCCTCAACCAAAACAGGAGGAGCAGCGGACTCGGACTTCCCCCGCACTGCCTCAAAAGGTTTCAGTAGGGATTTATGGAAGACGTTAGGGATCTTGAATGAGACTGGAAGACACAACCTGTAAGCCACTGGATTGATCTTTTCCACAATCTTGTATGGGCCAATGAACTTGGGGCCCAACTTGGCTGATGGAACCTTCAAGTTAATGTTTCGCGTGGAGAGCCAAACTTTTTCTCCAACCCGAAACATAGGACATGGTGTTCTTTTCCTGTCAGCGAAAAACTTGTACCTGCCTTGAGACCTGGATATTCCGCTGGACCTCCGCCCATGTATTCTTTAATCGCTGAACAGACCCCTCTGCCCCTGGACACCCAGAATCTGAACGAGAAAACTCACCAAAATGAGGACTAAAACCATAATTGATCAGGAAAGGAGACATACCAGTAGATTGGCTCACCCGACTATTGAAGGCGAATTCCGCCAAAGGCAGTACATCACACCAGTCATTCTGTCTTGCAGAAGTCAGACATCTGAGGATCTGTTCCAGAGACTGATTAGTGCGTTCCGTCTGACCATTGCTCTCAGGATGGTATGCAGATGAAAAAGACAGAGACATCTCCAATTTCTTGCAAAAAGCACGCCAAAACTTTGCCACAAACTGCACTCCACGATCAGACACCACATTCAGGGTACCCCATGCAACCGGATAACATGCTGTACAAACAATCTGGACAAAGTCTCAGCTGAGGGTAGTGCGGATAAGGGTACAAAATGAGCCTGCTTCGAAAACCTGTCCACCACTACCCATACCACCGTATTGCCCTTGGATGGAGGAAGATTAGTAATAAAATCCATGGACAAGTGAGTCCATGGCCTTTCGGGAACTGCCAAGGGCATCAGTTCCCCAGCCGGCCGGCTATGTGAGTTTTTAGAACGAGCGCAGACCCCACAACCAGAAACAAATTTTTTTATGTCAGAGCTAAGAGTAGGCCACCAAAAGATCCTAGCCACCGCCCGACGTGTGGCAGATATACCAGGGTGAGCACTGAGCTTGGATTCATGGAACTCCTGGAGGAGTTTAAGCCGAAGCTGCTCTGAGACAAACAACTTACCCCTGGCTTGGCAGCAGGGGCCAGAGACTGGGCCCTCTCAATCTCCTGTTCCAACTAAGACGAGACCACTGCCAACACAACCCCAGGGTGAAGAATGGAGGAAGGTGGCTCAGGGGGAGACACCGGATGAAAACTGCGAGATAAGGCATCAGCCTTGATATTCTTTGACCCCGGACGAAACGTAATAGTAAACTGAAAACGGGAAAAAAAGTGACCAACGGGCCTGTCTGGGTGTTAGTCTCTTAGCAGACTCAATATATGATAAATTTTTGTGGTCGGTAATCACAGTAACCGAGTGACTGGCCCCCTCCAAAAAGTGCCTCCATTCTTCAAACTTGACCGCAAGAAGCTCTCTATTGCCAACATCGTAATTCCTCTCAGCAGCAGAGAATTTCCTGGAAAAAAAAGCACATGGCCTGAGGTTGGTCAGAGTGGCAGGACCTTGGGACAACACAGCACCCACCCCCACCTCAGAGGCGTCCACTTCCACAATAAATGGTTTGGACGGATCTGGCTGTACCAAAGCCGGAGCAGTCATAAAGCATTTTTTCAGACTAGCCTCTTTTGCGAGCGAGGACCAATTTTTCACATCCGAACCTTTGCATGTTAAATCAGTGAGTGGTTTGACCACCTGCGAAAACCCCCGAATAAATTTTCGGTAGTAATTGGCGAACCTCAAGAAGCGCTGGAGCCCTTTAAGATCTCGGGGTTGTACCCAATCCGCAATGGCCTGCACCTTCTTGGGGTCCATACAAAAACCCTCACAGGACACAATCAATCCCAAAAAAGATAATTCTTGAACAAAAAACACACACTTCTCCAATTTAGCAAACAGATGATTTTCCCTAAGTCTTTGGAGAACAGTTTGTACATGATTCATATGAGAATGACTGTCGGGGGAATATATCAGAATATCATCTAAGTAGATAACAACAAAACGACCAATGAGATCAGAAAACACCACGTTGATGAAATTCTGAAATATGGCGGGAGTATTGGTAAGACCAAACGGCATGACTAAATTTTCAAAAAGTCCCTCGGACGTGAGGAACGCAGTTTTCCATTCATCCCCCTTCCTGACCCTTATCAAATTATATGCTCCCCGAAGATCCAGTTTAGAGAACCATTTTGCCCCTGATAGTTGGTTACATAAATCAGGAATCAACGGAAGGGGATACGTATTTCGTACAGTAATCTTATTTAATTCACGAAAGTCGAGACAGGGACGTAGACCGCCATCTTTTTTCTTCACAAAAAAGAACCCCGCCGCCACAGGTGAAACTGAGGGACGTATGTGTCCCTTGCGAAGACTTTCAGCAATATAATCCTTCATAGCTAAGCGCTCAGGTCCAGACAAATTAAACAGACGGGCTTTAGGTAGTTTAGCCCCGGGACTAACTCGATGGCGCAGTCAAAGGGTCTATGTGGCGGCAACGTCTCTGCCTCGCTTTCTGAGAACACATCTTCGAAGTCTTTCAGGTACTCCGGAATACCTTCCAGCTCGACAGATGACACAGACACAGATTTAACAGGTTTAACCAGCAGTGCAGATTCATAACATAACTTAGAATCATTAAACCCCCATTGAACAATCTCCCCCGTTTTCCAGTTAATAACTGGGTTATGGCGTTGTAACCAGGGCATGCCCAACACCAACCCTGCTGGTAGATTGTCCAGAACAAAACAACTTAATTTTTCCTCGTGAGCAGCGCCCACTCTGAGCGAAAACAAGTCAGACATAAAGAGAATTCCCTCTTTTGTGAGGGGGGAGGAGTCAATGGCCACCACCTTGATCGGAGTCTTAAGCCTAGCTGTCCGTATCTTGCAGCGTGTGACCAATTGAGAGTCAATCAGATTGATGGATGACCCGCAGTCCACAAAGGCTGTAGAGGAAAAAGAACAACCATCCACTAACAGTTCCACATGAAGCAACACCTTAGAGAACGAGGAAAAGTGTACCTGAGGGTCTGAGTAGTCTCCTCGCTGACTACCCAGACCTAGTCGTTTCCCGCCGACCGGGTTGAGGACGGGCAGACAGGACACTCCTTTTTCCAATGTCCAGCTTTACCGCAGTAGAAGCACAACTGTTCTTCCCGACGGCGTTTTCTCTCCTTTTCCTTCAGAGTGATAGCGCCCACATCCATGGGCTCATAGACAGTCTCTTTTCCACTGGGGAACAAAGTAGTCTCCACCTGCATCACCTGCATCACCCCTCTGGCCCGCAACCTGCGGTCCATCCGGACAGCCTGGGTCATGGCGTCCTCGAGAGAGTTAGGTGGGGGGTGTAACGCCAAAGCATCCTGCAACCGCTCGGACAAGCCTCTGCGAAATAGTCCTCGGAGGGCGGCATCCTCCCAAGAAATCTCTGCGGCCCAGCGGCGGAACTCAGTACAAAACCACTCGGCCGAGTGCTTCCCCTGACAGACACTCATCACCATGTCCTCTGCCAATCGCACTCGGTCAGGCTCATCATATATGTGCCCAAGGGCCTCAAAGAATGCATTCACCGACACTCTCTCAGGGGCAGTGGGAGGAAGGGAAAATGCCCATGCTTGTGGGGACCCTCTTAATAAAGACATGATGACCCCTACCCTCTGACTTTCATCCCCAGAGGACCGTGGTCTCAAACTAAAGAAAAGTTTGCAACCCTCCATGAAGATCCTAAACTCCTTTTTGTTTCCAGAAAAGAAGTCAGGCAGTTTAACAGGTGGTTCTGAGGACACGAGCGCAACATCACTCGCCATAGCCCTCAGAGAACCAGCAGATAAAGCCCCCTGCACAGTCTCAGAAACCTGCCGCTGTGAACACGACAGCGCTTGCTGTTCCAGAGATAAATCCTGAAACATCTGACTCAGATTTTTCATCTGTTCGGACAGCGACTGTATGGGATCCATAACTCTCTGCACAACCTGCGCCCTAAACACAGCCGTGAAGAAAAAAAAAAAAAAAAAACTTAGTGGTCAGTTATAATATCACGGTGAGGATTGCAAGAGAACTCACCAGTGCAATCTCCCGGAAGACGAGTGCAGAAGAAAGCTTCAGGCTCCTAGGAACGCAGGGTGAGCAAGGCAGGGGAGAGATGGTTTCAGGGCCTGAATCACCTGACAGTTGAGGGGCGTGGCTTCAGCTCCAGGGAGCTAGAAGCTGAGGGAAAACTCCTAGAAAGGTAACTACGGGACAAAGTTACCCAGGGGCACAGACAGAGACGTAAATCTGAACAAGCCAAGGTCAAAGCACGAGAAGACAGTATAGTACCAAGGATGAGACAGAACGGATAGTCGGGGACAGGCAGAGGTCAAAACCAAACAGACAGCGAAGGTACAGAAACAGAATCCAACAAGCAGTATCCAGAGAACAGACCGAGTCAAAACCAAAGTATCAGGCAAACCAGAACACAGCACAAACACACTCAGGGGTCAACACACTCTGCCAAGGGCGAAAGTATAACTGACAGGGATTGGAGCTTCCTAGGGCTATAAGAAGCTCCCCGAACCAAGGAGAGGCCACAATAATAAGCCCCAGGTGTGCAGGTAAGAGCTTGCACTGGGATCAAAACCTTAACCCCTAGCGTGCAGGTCAACCCTGCACTGGGATCATGACAATAATCATCTGTTTCGCGTAGAGACACTGCAAATGCATATCCTTCAGGACAGCCACCAGCTTCTCTGTGTCTTCCTCCTCTGCCAGGATCACCAACTGGTTCGTCTCTGGTGCCCAGTTCACACTATCGGCTTTTACCGCCTTTTTAAAGGCCTCATGCACCCCTTCACTGGCACAGGCTTCTCGCATGTCTGCAGATACCTTTATCACACACCTAAAGACTAAAGTCTTCTCCTCCTTCTGAGACTCATGTTGTTCACGACCCCTTGCCCAGATGGGCACTGGCACTTCCGCCTGGTCATCACTCGGGCATGGCCGCTGTACGTCTTCAACCCGCAACTTCTCCTTCTGCAGACCCCTTACTGCTTCTCTGAGCACTTCCATCTCTTCTCCCAAGGTCCTACCCACACTTTGCCACATAGACAGGTGACCTCTGAGCTCAGAGACTACCTTCTCCAACTCATCCACTCTATGTTCCGCAGTTTGCCTCAGGGCCTTTTCTTGCTCGATCTGCTCCTTCATGGTCTTTAGTTCAGCCGACTTTTGCTTCTCACCAGACACATTGTTAGCCATGTTCTGCTTTATGGCCACAACCTCGGCCTTAAGGTGGCGCACCTGCTCCAACTGTACAGCGTTGGCGCCTTCCGTATCTGACCCCGTCAACCTTTCTTGAGGCTCCACCCTCTCCGGCTCTTCAGGGTCTGGAAGCGTACTCACATCTTGCACAATCGCATCAGTCATAGGTTTTTCTTTATTACCATCCTTAGTACATACATTAGGATAGTGCGTGCGTGCCCCACATACATTGTGTTCCGGCGCCTTGCGCCCTTTGTGTCTCCGACTACGGGAGGATTTTTTCTCCTTGTGGGGCTTTTTCTCACAGTACTCCTTTTCTTTATTAGAGTCACAGTCTGAGTCACAATATGAGTCACCTCCCACCTGGCACCCGTCAAGAGACTTCAGGTCTGTCCGTTGGTTAGCCGCACCCTTTCCACTTGTGTCATCGTCTACTATGTCACCGAGTTGGTCAGACCCGTCCACTTTGGGAGGTGTCCCTGTACTAATACACATTGCCCCAACAGTACGGAGACCTCTATTCAGTGGCTGTAGAGGAACTCCCCCCTCCCACAATTCTGAGAACAGCCCAGAGTCCAGGCCTATTACCACCGGACAAGCTAAGTTTGGAACTAAAGCTGCCTTATGGTTTTTACTGTCCCTGACCGTCTCTAGTATCACAAAGGCCTCTACATATTCCCTAGTGGACCCATTGATGCAGGTGACCTTGATCTTTCTTGTGGTTATAAAGTTATCGGGTGCAGCCCTCACTAGGGTCACCGAGCTTCCTGAATCGACCAGTCCATGTACCTCCTCCTCACCATTCATCAGCAGGTCACACCCACGTAGCCTCTCACCTGGAGGGTAATTCAAATGACAGACTGGACAAACATAGCACCATTGCACCTGGCAACAATCCGATGTCGCCTCCCCTTTAGCGTTGGGATACTCCACCTCCTTTTTACCCCCCCATCCCTGCTGGTGGTTAACGCCCCGTTTAGACCACTATCCCACTCTAGAATATACCCTGTGGACTCCCCCACAGTTTCCTTAGGCACAACTCCCACAGTACAGTTTTATTTCTTTTGGGCTGTTACTGGCCCTTTAAGAGTCTGTGTGACTTGGTTCACACTGTCCTTCTATTACACCACTAGCTCCTGCTGGCACCGATACTGCTGCTGTGGCTGCCACCAACCACCGGCACCTCCGACTGCCGCTTACAAGCTGCTGCTACTGCAGAACCTCTTCCTGCAAGTGTCCCGGTAGCTCCCGCTACCACCAGTCTCTGCACGCTTCCGCTGCGCCGTCTTCGTGGACCCCCTGATCCACAGCAACCTTCGTAACCCCACCGGGTTACAGCCAGACGTCTTCACCTGGTTATTTGTCATGCTGGAAAAAAAAAACATCCCAAAAAAAAAGCCTGACCTCATTGCGTGTGCCCGCATTCAAGCCACCAAACTGCAGGGATTCGCTCTGGTAGGCAAGGGCCTGACCGTAGTTATGAGGCAACACACAGGCTTTAAGTCCAAAAGTCAATGTTTTACTGTCTCTTTAACACCAGGTAACAAAACATTACAAAACATAAATGCATTCCAGCTTTCAATATCACTGTTCCCAGACGCACCCTTGCATAGGACGGGCTTGACTAAACGGCTGCAGGCCTGCAGGGACCGCCAGGTGCCTTCCCGGGTGGTCTGGAACTCGCTTCCGGTGCTCACTGACACACTGTAACAGAAAGTCACACTTCCAGGCTAACTCCAGCCAAGCTCCTCAACAGAATCGCGTGGTTCTCAGTGTGGGACCGTCACAGGCTCCGCACACCCATGTGTCCTGTCCGGGTGCTATTCAGGACCCCCGTCCAACACCCTGGCTACCAAGCTCCAAGTCTCACCATGTGCTTCCAGGAATCCGATCCAACCCCAGGATCCTCCATCACTGACAGACCTTCCAGGAACCTTCCAGGCAGCCCTATGCAGGACACACTCTCCACTGTCTCAGCCAGACTTCCAGAGACTTCTCAGTCTTCAACTCAATCTCTTCACCATGTGCCCAACACTGTCTTTCATACCTGTAGCCACTCCCCCAGCTAAGGTAAGAAGTACATGGTCCGGTCACCTGTTCATGACCTCATCACAGGTCCTTCACAACACCTACAATCACCAGATTGCAACATTCATTCTCCCACCACCAGTGGGCGGTGTATGTGTGGTTAGCATGTCCCACCCAGCTCACAAGCTAACCCTGTAGGTTCACCCTTAACAATAATCAGAACTCTTATGGGACTAAAAGTCCCAGAACAACATTACTGACCTACAGCACAGAATAGCTCTGCGACACATACTTTCCATTTAGCACCATACCAGGGACTGGTTTCCCATCCATCTCATGCCTCCATGCATAATTTGAGCAACTTATACAGCGCCCCCTAGGTGCCACATTAGTCACTACACCACAATATACATGTCATTGTGACACATATATATATATATATATATATTTATAGTTCATGCAGTTCTACATAGTGTAATAGCCGTTAATTCAATTGCCGTCTTTTGTGAAATCACAGACCCGACATGAAATGACACATGGTTTACAAACAGTTAACCATGTCATTTCATGTAGTTTGATATATGGTTTTCACTAACAATTACATGAGTGTATGTGTGCAAAATTTCACACATGTAGGGGTTAATTAAAGGTGTAAATTTGTTGTAAAAATATGCGTGGGCTCCCGCTGTATTTTCTGAACCAGACAGACAAAGCCAGCGAGTGGGGGCATATAATTATAGCCTAGGGAGGGTGCATTTATTTTGTGCCCCCCCTGGCTACTAACATCTGCCCCCAGTCACCCCAGAAAAGGCAAATCAATAATTAGATTCGCCCTTTCTGGCACTTTGCTGGTCTATTCCCATTGCCCTGTAGCGGTGGCGAATGGGTTAATAATGGGTTAAAGCCTCCTTGCTATTGAAAGGTGACTTTAAGCCAGGTTAATAATTGAGAGTTGTCAATTAGACAACTCTCAATTATTAATCCTATTGAAGTAAATAAAAAAACACACACACATTAAGAATAAATAATTTTAATGAAATAAAAACACATTTTTTTTACCATCTTTTATTTAACTCTTAATCCTTGCAAAGCCCTTGATCTCCTATAATAAAGAAAAAATAATAAAACAACATTATTCTTACCTATCCTCCTCTCTGTCACATCACACGCTGTAATCCTTTACAAAGGGTTAACTAGCTTTCAGCCAAGCAGTGCAGCTAATGCTGCCTGCTCAGCTGAAAGCTCCTGAATGAATGACTTCCTCTCCCAGCGACAGGAGAGGATGTGATTACTGTGGGAAGCTTAATTGATAGCTTCCCACAGAAATCAGTTCACTTCAAGTCAGCGGGGACTCCCTCTGACGTCACTGATGCTGTGCGGTGTCCCCGCTGACCTGAAGTGAAAGTGGGAAGCAATCAAAGAAGCTTCACACAGCAATCACTTTCTCTCCTGTCGCCGGGAGAGGAAGTCATTCGTTCAGGAGCTTTCAGCTCAGCGGCAAGCATTAGCTGTGCTGCTTGGCTGAAAGCTAGTTAATCCTTTCTGATGGATTACAGCATGGGACCTGACTGTGCGTCAGATAGGTAAGAATAATGTTGCTTTATTATTTTATTTTTATTTCAGGAGAACAAGGGAATCGAGGATTACCTGTACAATAAAAGATGGTCAAAAACTGTGTATTTATTTCATTAAAATGATTTTTCATTAATGTGTGTGTGCGTTTTTTAACCATTTCATACAATAGGATTAATAATTGATAGTTGTCAAATTGACAGCTCTCAATTATTAACCTGGCTTAAAGTCACCTTTCAATAGCAAGGTGGCTTTAACCCATTATTAACCCATTCGCCACCGCTACAGTGCAATGGGAATAGACCAGCAAAGTGCCAGAAAGGGCACATCTAATTATAGATTTGCCTTTTCTGGTGTGGCTGGGGGCAGATGTTAGTAGCCAGGGGGGCACAAAATAAATGCACCCTCCCTAGGCTATTATTATCTGCCTCCACTCGCTGGCTTTGTCTGTCTGGTTGAGAAAATAGGGCGGGAGCCCACGCATTTTTTTTCAACGAATTTACACCTTTCATTAACCCCTACATGTGTGAAATTTTGCACACATACACTCATGTAATTGTTAGTGAAAACCAGATATCAAACTACATGAAGTGACATGGTTAACTGTATGCAAACCATGTGTCATTTCATGTCGGGTCTGTAATTTCACAAAAGCCGGCAATTGAATTAGCGGCTATTATACTATGTAGAAGTGTATGACCTATATATATATATATATATATATATATATATATATATATATATATATATATATGTCACAATGACATGTATATATGTATATATATATATGTATTTTATGTGTGTATATGTATTCTTTACATTCTTTATTAAAGCTGTCAGTGTGATTTTACAGTATAGCTAGGGATGAATTAGCGGCTATTATACTATGTAGAAGTGTATGACCTATATATATATATATATATATATATATATATATATATATTTATTTATTTATTTATTTGCTTTTTGTCTACATTTTTTTTTTGACAATGTGATTTTTACATGAATTTTTACATAGAGAGAACTGCTCTATGTAAAATGTCATGTTAAAATCGCATTGCATACAGATGGAAAACGGATGGAAAACGGATGGTGCGATTAAAAATCGAATACAAATCGCATGACAATCGCATGACAATTGCATATATTCGGACCGTTTTTTCCATCCAGAAAACGGACCGTTTTTTTCCCACAAATAGAAAGGAGCCCTAACAGTGGAAACTGATGAAGATGACGATCATTGAGTAAAGTAATGCACCTACACTACACAACATATACGTTTACACAGATTTTTCATGGAAGTGCATTTTTAAAGAGAAGCTGTCACCAGGTATTTGCTATGTAATCTGTGAGCATCCTAGACCAACAAAGCCCCACCACTGAATAACAGCCTTCTATCAATTTATATGGCACACAAACGAATAATCAGAGGTGTGGGCAGAATCATATGCAGCTCAACATTTAAAGCTCTGCTAAATCTGCAGCAGGGAAAACTCTGATTCTATCACAAGTGCTGCACCTAGTAAACTAAGTGATACATTGCTGGAATCAGAGTCAGTAGTATAGGTACCCCACCTCTCGTCAAACTCAATCTGACAGGTCGACACGCCCCCTATCATTTAATCCGTCTCCCTGTCAGATTGATCTGCCTCGGAAATCAGGACTGCTGAATCTGTGAATTTCAATCAAAGTGATTCATGATTTATTCGTCTCTATTTATATTTTATCCATTTCCTTGTGGATTTGATTAGTCTGTGGTGTTTAAGTGAAATACAGACTCCAGTATATAAGGATTTTTAGTGAATTAATGAGCCAGTAAATGTAAAGGTATTTTCTAGCAGAGAGTGTAGTACAGACTAAAAGGCTTTTATTCTATAGTATTATTCAGTATATAAGGCTTGTTTTATATGTATGTAAAAGTTTGGAGGAAATACAGACTCCAGTATATAAGAAGTTTTACTCATTTCTAGCAGGATCTGTATAAAAGACCCCCAGTAAAGACTCCAGTATAAAAGGCTTGTTTTATATGTATGTAAAAGTTTGGAGATGTATATTTAGTGGGGGCATCTCAGCTATATTGTGTATAGCTCTCATTTCTAGCAGGGTTTGTTAGAGATAGCTCACTTATTAGCAGCAGTGTTGGGGGAATTTCAATCAAAGTGATTGTCTGTGGAGGAAAGGTGTATTAAAGAGTGAATCTTGATTTTATTCTTTTTTGTGGGTAGATACTTTTAAGGACCCAGTAAATGTAAAGCTATTTTCTAGCAGAGTCTGCAGTACAGACTCCAGTATATAAGAATTTTTAGTGAAATACAGACTCTTAGTGAAATACAGACTCCAGTATAAAAGGCTTGTTTTATATGTATGTAAAAGTTTGGAGATGTATATTTAGTGGGGACATCTCAGCTATATTGTGTATAGCTCTCATTTCTAGCAGGGTTTGTTAGAGATAGCTCACTTATTAGCAGCAGTGTTGGGGGAATTTCAATCAAAGTGATTGTCTGTGGAGGAAAGGTGTATTAAAGAGTGAATCTTGATTTTATTCTTTTTTGTGGGTAGATACTTTTAAGGACCCAGTAAATGTAAAGCTATTTTCTAGCAGAGTCTGTAGTACAGACTCCAGTATATAAGAATTTTTAGTGAAATACAGACTCTTAGTGAAATACAGACTCCAGTATAAAAGGCTTGTTTTATATGTATGTAAAAGTTTGGAGATGTATATTTAGTGGGGACATCTCAGCTATATTGTGTATAGCTCTCATTTCTAGCAGGGTTTGTTAGAGATAGCTCACTTATTAGCAGCAGTGTTGACATGAACTGTCATGATTAGTGTCATGCCCTGTAACTACAATTGCATGAAGGTCGCCGCTTAGCAGAGTATTTAGATATGGTAATTCAGTTGCTAGAAACCACAAACAGTAATTAGTCATGTATTGTGTATAGAGGTTTGTACAGAGATCACTCTATTGTGAATCTTGATTTATAAGGCTCTTTTAAGGCCAGGAGTAAACATAGTGATTGTTTCATGTGAGAATACAGGCATAGGATGGTCGCTTTTTCAAGAAAACTGTCCCTACAGTTCATCCCTATAGTGTAGTTTAATGTATGGGGGGTGTGCAAGTCATATCTGTGTACTGCTAGTCTGTAATTAAAATAAAACTATTTCACAAACTTTTTAACATACCAGTGTTTCGGACCATTATGCCATACCAGAAGCACACGGTGCCATGTACTCTAGTCCATAATGTTCGATTTTGAGCACCATTCATCAAAAAATTGAGGCATGTTGAGACGTGTCCCGGCCTATTTTGGCACATGACAAATGTTTCTGACTCTCAGATGCTATTTTATTAGTTACCATATGACTATTGTAGCGAATCAGTGTGTATTAATTTGATTACTAACACGATTACGGCAACTTGATGACAAATTCACAACAAATTCGTTATTTCGGATACAGGGACCCCTACAGTTTACCCCTATAGTGTAGTTTAATGTATGGGGGGCAAACAGATCATCGCTGGTGTTTGGAAAATACCATATTTCATAGATGTTGGTGATCCGCTGAATCATTTTTAAACACTCATGCACCCACAGCACACTTATGGTGTACCCGCACCGCCGCAGCTAGCGCTTTTTAGCTAAAAAGGCATGATATAACTTACCACAGGTGATGTTTGTGACCTTATTTGCATCATTTTCATTATAGTACGACGGACAGCCGTGGAAAAACAACCCTGAAATTCAAAAACTATGTGCTGGCCGTTAACACACGCAGTCATCTAGAAAATATTGAGCGAGTTGCATCACAAACCCTCTCAAGACAGGCTGAATGTCAATGTTCCCGGTATGCACTACATACATGACCCACTGTATAGCCTGGGATGCGTTGCGTTCTTGTTGCACAAGCCTATTTTCAAAGATGCTACACCTCCGCAGATATAAAAGAACACACAAGAGCACAACACCTCGGACTATCACATTTACCAGTAGTTTTCAAAAACCGCTGCTTTAACAATAAAGTGAGAATCGTGGCGACATGCATTGTGGTCTATAAATGTATACCCTGAAAATTTACTGTTGGTAAAGAACAGTAAAAAGTCGTGCGTACAACTATCACCCCCAAACTCTCACCACTATCACAAACACTATTGCCTACAGAGGCGCCCCGCGAGAATTTCTGTATGTGTGTATCAGGATGCTCCCTGCTTTGACCGATTGTATGCTCGTGAATGCTGCCATTTCCATGGGGCATCATAGTTGTGTAAATGCGGTGGGGCTCGTGTATCGACCCCTAGGTTGTAATGCGTGAGCATTTTAATTATTTTTTCAATTCATAACCATACGTTCTCAGGCAGACAGGTTTATTTCACAGAAGTTGACTGAACAGTTGCATAATTTTTGTTTAAAAGCATACATTTGCATAATTTTGTTTAAAATCGCACAGTTCTGCGATAATGTCGGGTGTTGGACACGCACTTATCAGTCTTTCATACGTGTCGCAGAAAGATTTTAGTCTGTTCTGCGTGAGTTTATTGTGCACGTACTGTGCAGACATGTCAAGAAACATTTTGGCGTGTTCAGCAGTCCATGCGGGTGTTGGCGTGTAAGGCGATCGACCATCAACCTTCTGTTTCTTACTTACACGACGGCGCGATACCGCGCGTTTCTTTGGTGCTAATGCACCGGGTGTATTGGCAGATGCTGCTTCCACGTTGTTATTTGCAGATTCTGTAGCTTGACACAGACGTATATTCTTAAGCCTACTACTCTCCGTATTCCCGGGGTGTGCGGTTGGCGCGACGCTTTCTTTACGATCCGCGACACACTTGAGTGAAAGAGGTTCCGTTCTCACCGCCGCTCTGTTCTCAAATCCATAATTGCGCTGTTGCAAAACTCGCGAATGACGCTCCGCCGTAACTAAAGAAAAGACACGTGGTGTAGTTAGCCGCTAAGCGGGCGAGATATAGGAAAAGTTACATGCTCCACTTTACTCTGCTTCAACGCGATATTTGTAAAGCTACCAGCACCGATTACCTGTGAAACCGCTGCATGATTGTTTGTATAAGTACACTATAGAGCGGCATAGTCATATATACTTACAAGTATCCCCCGGGTGCTGATCTACAGAGAATGCTGAATTAACAGACATCACGCTGCTCGCTCGCGGCCGTATGGGGCTGATTTCTCCATCAAATTGTAACCTCACGGGCGATACTTTAGCAGCTGTAAATAAAATATAACATACATGAATGCGCACAACACATTCACAAAGCTAACTTGACACACGTAAATAAAATATATCTACTAGTTACTGCAGAAATTTTTAGCTGCGTGTATAAGTGCACTATAGAGCTGCGTAGACATATATGCTTACAAGTATGAGACGTGTAGTGCACTTCAGAGATTGGTGAATTAAACGGTGTGGAGTTGCTCGGTCGTTGTCGTATGGGGCTGTTTTCTTTTTCAAGCTGCAGACTCCTGCACGCTAGTTTAACAGCTGTAAATAAAATATAACTATTAGTCGCCTCAGAAATGATATCTACATGGCCCACACGCACAAAGCTAAATTCGCAAAGCTACCGTAACGCGCGTAAATAAAATATATCCGCTAGTTATCAGTGGGGACGCAGGGTACAGAGGATGCAAACACATTACACCCGTGTTTCAAGGATCCGATACCTTTTCTATTCCAGTGCCGTGTGCTTAGCGAATCACTCCATCTTTTAGGAGCGTAGGGTATCGCGCGAGTTAGAGGATTATAGTCCGGTTCTACGAACTCGACACCTGAATCCTGGGGATCCTCCACGATCTCAACATCGGAATCGCGATGCTCGAGCGGCTCAGCCGCCACGTTGTTTTCAACCTCCCAGTCCGCTTGGAGGCGAGGTGTATCTGTATGAGAAAATGTATTTAATTACCCGGCTAGATACATAGGTTTAAAACAGCTGATATAGCTATAGGTTTCTTGCCTGTGACAGACTGGTGAGAGCTGGAGGCTCGTCGCCCGCTAGCAGAGTTGCCATCCTCTAACAGGTTCTGCGTAATGAACCGGTTCTCGTAGGAGTAGTCTGAATGGACTCCCACTTCTTAAATAAGAAAGAATGAAGTAAATCACTTATATATACAAAGCGCAGACTCAGACATCCCGAGACAATACGTCGTACACTATATACGGTGTAAAATTTACCCGATTGTTCTGGTGAAAGCAAAGCAGAATATTGAACGCGAGAATATCTGGACTCCATCTTGAATAAAAAGGGTCCGCTATTGAATTTTAGCAAATAAAGATCAAGTATGAAAACACGGGTAAGTTGTTCATACAAATACTACACAAACTTAAATATAATTGAAACGAAAGACATAAAAATACTCACTTTAGTTCTGTTCAGATCTGGCGTGTGTCCTGTGATGTGCGAACCCTTACAAGTCCTTGAAACACGGGTGTAATGTGTTTGCATCCTCTGTACCCTGCGTCCCCACTGATAACTAGCGGATATATTTTATTTACGCGTGTTACGGTAGCTTTGCGAATTTAGCTTTGTGCGTGTGGGTCGTGTAGATATCATTTCTGAGGCGACTAATAGTTATATTTTATTTACAGCTGTTAAACTAGCGTGCAGGAGTCTGCAGCTTGAAAAAGAAAACAGCCCCATACGACAACGACCGAGCAACTCCACACCGTTTAATTCACCAATCTCTGAAGTGCACTACACGTCTCATACTTGTAAGCATATATGTCTACGCAGCTCTATAGTGCACTTATACACGCAGCTAAAAATTTCTGCAGTAACTAGTAGATATATTTTATTTACGTGTGTCAAGTTAGCTTTGTGAATGTGTTGTGCGCATTCATGTATGTTATATTTTATTTACAGCTGCTAAAGTATCGCCCGTGAGGTTACAATTTGATGGAGAAATCAGTCCCATACGGACGCGAGTGAGCAGCGTGATGTCTGTTAATTCAGCATTCTCTGTAGATCAGCACCCGGGGGATACTTGTAAGTATATATGACTATGCCGCTCTATAGTGTACTTATACAAACAATCATGCAGCGGTTTCACAGGTAATCGGTGCTGGTAGCTTTACAAATATCGCGTTGAAGCAGAGTAAAGTGGAGCATGTAACTTTTCCTATATCTCGCCCGCTTAGCGGCTAACTACACCACGTGTCTTTTCTTTAGTTACGGCGGAGCGTCATTCGCGAGTTTTGCAACAGCACAATTATGGATTTGAGAACAGAGCGGCGGTGAGAACGGAACCTCTTTCACTCAAGTGTGTCGCGGATCGTGAAGAAAGCGTCGCGCCAACCGCACACCCCGGGAATACGGAGAGTAGTAGGCTTAAGAATATACGTCTGTGTCAAGCTACAGAATCTGCAAATAACAACGCGGAAGCAGCATCTGCCAATACACCCGGTGCATTAGCACCAAAGAAACGCGCGGTATCGCGCCGTCGTGTAAATAAGAAACAGAAGGTTGTTGGTCGATCGCCTTACACGCCAACACCCGCATAGACTGCTGAACACGCCAAAATGTTTCTTGACATGTCTGCACAGTACGTGCACAATAAACTCACGCAGAACAGACTAAAATCTTTCTGCGACACGTATGAAAGACTGATAAGTGCATGTCCAACACCCGACATTATCGCAGAACTGTGCGATTTTAAACAAAATTATGCAAATGTATGCTTTTAAACAAAAATTATGCAACTGTACAGTCAACTTCTGTGAAATAAACCTGTCTGCCTGAGAACGTATGGTTATGAATTGAAAAAATAATTAAAATGCTCACGCATTACAACCTAGGGGTCGATACACGAGCCCCACCGCATTTACACAACTATGATGCCCCATGGAAATGGCAGCATTCATGAGCATACAATCGGTCAAAGCAGGGAGCATCCTGATACACACATACAGAAATTCTCGCGGGGCGCCTCTGTAGGCAATAGTGTTTGTGATAGTGGTGAGAGTTTGGGGGTGATAGTTGTACGCACGACTTTTTACTGTTCTTTACCAACGGTAAATTTTCAGGGTATACATTTATAGACCACAATGCATGTCGCCACGATTCTCACTTTATTGTTAAAGCAGCGGTTTTTGAAAACTACTGGTAAATGTGATAGTCCGAGGTGTTGTGCTCTTGTGTGTTCTTTTATATCTGCGGAGGTGTAGCATCTTTGAAAATAGGCTTGTGCAACAAGAACGCAACGCATCCCAGGCTATACAGTGGGTCATGTATGTAGCGCATACCGGGAACATTGACATTCAGCCTGTCTTGAGAGGGTTTGTGATGCAACTCGCTCAATATTTTCTAGATGACTATGCGTGTGTTAACGGCCAGCACATAGTTTTTGAATTTCAGGGTTGTTTTTCCACGGCTGTCCGTCGTACTATAATGAAAATGATGCAAATAAGGTCACAAACATCACCTGCGGTCAGTTATATCATGCCTTTTTAGCTAAAAAGCGCTAGCTGCAGCGGTGCGGGTACACCATAAGTGCGCTGTGGGTGCATGAGTGTTTAAAAATGATTCAGCGGATCACCAACATCTATGAAATATGGTATTTTCCAAACACCAGCGATGATCTGTTTGCCCCCCATACATTAAACTACACTATAGGGGTAAACTGTAGGGGTCCCTGTATCCGAAATAACGAATTTGTTGTGAATTTGTCATCAAGTTGCCGTAATCGTGTTAGTAATCAAATTAATACACACTGATTCGCTACAATAGTCATATGGTAACTAATAAAATAGCATCTGAGAGTCAGAAACATTTGTCATGTGCCAAAATAGGCCGGGACACGTCTCAACATGCCTCAATTTTTTGTTGAATGGTGCTCAAAATCGAATATTATGGACTAGAGTACATGGCACCGTGTGCTTCTGGTATGGCATAATGGTCCGAAACACTGGTATGTTAAAAAGTTTGTGAAATAGTTTTATTTTAATTACAGACTAGCAGTACACAGATATGACTTGCACACCCCCCATACATTAAACTACACTATAGGGATGAACTGTAGGGACAGTTTTCTTGAAAAAGCGACCATCCTATGCCTGTATTCTCACATGAAACAATCACTATGTTTACTCCTGGCCTTAAAAGAGCCTTATAAATCAAGATTCACAATAGAGTGATCTCTGTACAAACCTCTATACACAATACATGACTAATTACTGTTTGTGGTTTCTAGCAACTGAATTACCATATCTAAATACTCTGCTAAGCGGCGACCTTCATGCAATTGTAGTTACAGGGCATGACACTAATCATGACAGTTCATGTCAACACTGCTGCTAATAAGTGAGCTATCTCTAACAAACCCTGCTAGAAATGAGAGCTATACACAATATAGCTGAGATGTCCCCACTAAATATACATCTCCAAACTTTTACATACATATAAAACAAGCCTTTTATACTGGAGTCTGTATTTCACTAAGAGTCTGTATTTCACTAAAAATTCTTATATACTGGAGTCTGTACTACAGACTCTGCTAGAAAATAGCTTTACATTTACTGGGTCCTTAAAAGTATCTACCCACAAAAAAGAATAAAATCAAGATTCACTCTTTAATACACCTTTCCTCCACAGACAATCACTTTGATTGAAATTCCCCCAACACTGCTGCTAATAAGTGAGCTATCTCTAACAAACCCTGCTAGAAATGAGAGCTATACACAATATAGCTGAGATGCCCCCACTAAATATACATCTCCAAACTTTTACATACATATAAAACAAGCCTTTAATACTGGAGTCTTTACTGGGGTCTTTTATACAGATCCTGCTAGAAATGAGTAAAACTTCTTATATACTGGAGTCTGTATTTCCTCCAAACTTTTACATACATATAAAACAAGCCTTATATACTGAATAATACTATAGAATAAAAGCCTTTTAGTCTGTACTACACTCTCTGCTAGAAAATACCTTTACATTTACTGGCTCATTAATTCACTAAAAATCCTTATATACTGGAGTCTGTATTTCACTAAAACACCACAGACTAATCAAATCCACAAGGAAATGGATAAATTATAAGTAGAGACGAATAAATCATGAATCACTTTGATTGAAATTCACAGATTCAGCAGTCCTGATTTCCCAGGCAGATCAATCTGACAGGGAGATGGATTAAATGATAGGGGGCGTGTCGACCTGTCAGATTGAGTTTGACGAGAGGTGGGGTACCTATACTACTAGAGTCTCTGTTCCTACCTAAGGCTGCTGTCAGATTACATAGCTGTCAAATAACATGATAAATTCATTGAATCACATATTCAGTATGGATCTACAGGATATTTCATTAAACACTTCATAACCTTAAACGTAATATCACAGCTGACCCCCAACTCTCACTGCCAGGAGTAGTGCGCTGCTTCAGGCTATTTAGCCCCCTAAATGCTGCAATCGAGATCGATCGCAGCATTTAGAAGGCAGAGGAAGGGGGGGAGGATCTCCATCTCCCCTCCGGTCGGAGACGTCATTGTGAGGGGCTGATAGTTGCCATGGTGACCTGACATTGTCCGGGTCACCAGGGCTTTCAAGATAGTTAGATAACGCTTGTGTCAGTGCAGCACTGACAGTTATAAAACATAGCAATGCTTCTACATTGCTATGCTTTATAACTGTGAACTGAGCAGTGAAAGTACTATAGTGGGACACAAGTAAAAAAGTAAAAAAAAATTGTAAATTTTTTTTACAAAAATCACAAAATCATACTTAAAAAAATTAAAATATGTTGTACCCATAAATAAATGCTTTTATGAAAATAAAAATAAGGTACATATTTGGTATTGCCACGTCCGGAACAACCATACCTATAAAACTGCCCAACTAGTTAACCCCTTCAGTGAAAACAGTAAAAAAATTAATAAAAAATGAGGCAAAACAGTATTTTAGCAGTAAAAATTGAATTATTCTTTCTTCATTACCCTTGGTATAAATTTCTGTGAGGCACATGTGGTGTTAATATGCTCTCTGCACCCCTAGATGAATTCATTAAGAGGTGTAGTTTGTAAAATGATGTCACTTATGGGGGGTTTCTGCTGTTCTGACTCCTTACAGGCTCTTTGAATGTGACATGGCACCCTCAAACCATTCCAGAAAAATCTGAACTCCAATATAGTGATTGTTCCCTTCTGAGCTTTGCACTTTGCCTCAAAAATAGTTTTCGACCACATATGGAGTATTGGTGTACTCACGAGAAATTGCACAACAAATTGTATGGTCCATTTTGCTCCTGCTCCTTGTTACCTGTTATAAATGTCTGTTGTCATGATCCAGTCCAGAGTTTGCTTTCTGCAGTCTTCTCTCTGGACTGGTCATGCGGGGGTTAATCCCCTCTGCCTCGTTCTGGAGCTGGCTTGGCTATTTCAGTCCTCTGCTGCATGCTGCTGGCCAGGGTCAGCTATACTTCAAGATTCCATGATAGTGCCTCTGACCTGTATTCCTTTAGTGTTCCTTCTGCCCCTAATTACCTGTACTTGTGTATGACTCGACTTGTTCTCTGGACTCTGCTTCTGGTTTTTCCGTTTCTGATACTATGCTTCCCGACAGGCTTTTTCACCCTCTGGCTTGTACCCAGACTATGTCTTATGTTTCTGATACCACGTTCCCGGTAGGTCCTGACTTCTTCCTCATCCTTGACTACGCACTTGCTGTTTCCCTTGGTACTTCTGCTCCTGTGAGTTGCTGACTTTGGCTAGTCTGACCACTCTTTCTTTACCTGTGGCACCTGTACAGCTGCTCTGTGTTATTACTCTGTGTGTGTATAACCTCTCTTCCCTCACCAGCACCCCCTGGTAGAGGATGCACTGTACTGCACTATAGCAGCTCGTTACATCTGTGAAGTACCTAGGGGTTCAAAGTGCTCACCACATATATAGATAAATTTGTTGAGAGGTCTAGTTTCCAAAATTGCACCACTTTTTAGGCACATAGGGGAATCTCCACATGGCGTCCGCTAATGATTTCAGGAAATTTTGCATTCAAAAAGTCAAATGGTGCTCCTTCCTTTCCAAGCCTTGCCGTGCACCCAAACAGTAATTTTTCTCCACATATTGGGTATCGGCATACTCAGAAGAAATTACATAACAAATAGTACTGTGCATTTTCTTCTGTTACCCTTGTGAAAATTGAAAAATTGGGGCTAAAAGAACAATTCTGTGTGAAATTTAAGACTTATTTTCACGGCTCTACGTTATAAACTTCTGTGAAGCACGTGGGGGATCAAGGTGCCCACGAGACATCTAAATACATTTCTTGAGGAGTCTAGTTTCCAAATGGGGTCATTTGTGGGGTTTTCCACTGTTTAGGCACATTAGGGGCTCTCCAAACATGACAAGGTGTCTGCTAATGATTCCAGCAAATTTTTTGTTCTAATGCTTCAAATGGTCAAACGGTGCTGCTTGGGCCTTACTATGGGCCCAAACAGTAGTTTTCTTCCACATGTTGGGTATCGGCATACTCTGAAGAAATTTAACAACAACGTTTATGTTGCATTTCCTCCTGTTACCTTTGTAAAAATGCAAAATGTGGGGCTAAAAGAACATTTTTGTGGAAAAAATTTAACTTTTTATTTTCATGGTTCTGTGTTATAAACTTCTGTGAAACACCAGGGGGGTCAAGTTGCTCACCACACATCTAGATACATTCTTTGAGGGATCAGTATCCAAAATGGGGTCACTTATGGGTGGGGGTTACTGTTTATGCATATCAGGGGCACTCCAAATGTGACATGGCTCTGCGCTCAATTCCAGACAATTTTGTATGGAAAAAGTCCATATTTTCCTGTTACGCTTGTAAAAAATAAAAAAAATTGAGGCTAAAGTAAACTTTTTGTGAAAAAAATTAAATGTTCATTTTTTCCTTCCACATTGTTTCAGTTCATGTGAAGCACATAAAGGGTTGATAAACTTCTTGCATGTGGTTTTGAGCATCTTGAAGGGTGCAGTTTTTAGAACTTTATCACTTTTGGGTATTTTCTGTTATATAGACCCCTCAAAGTCACATCAAATGTGATGTGGTCCTGAAAAAAATTGTTTTGTAAATTTTGTTGGAAAAATCGCTGGTCAAATATTAACCCCTCTAACTTCCTAACAGATAAATTATGTTTCAAAAATTGTGCTGATTTAAATTAGCATATGGGAAATGTTATTTAACTATTTCATGTGACATAACTCTGATTCAAGTGCATGAAAATTAAAAATTTGAAAATTGTTAAATTTTTGCCAAATTTCTGATTTTTTTCATAAATAAATGCAAGTCATATCAAACAAATTTTACCACTATCATGAACTACAATATGTCTCAAAAAAAACTTTCTCAGAATCACTGGGATCCGTGCTGTAAAATATGTCCTTGTCATGAAGGTGAAAACAGGCTTGGGGAGGTGAAAGGGTTAAAAATAGAAAATATGGAATAAAAATGCTTTTGTAAGTACAGACAGCTAATCTTTCAGAACTTTATAGCATATGTTATCTTATTTGTAAAACTTGAATTTCTTCCAAAATTCTATATACAAACTATATTACATAGCAAGTTCCCATGGCACCTCAGATTTACCAGGGCACCTAGGGGCAGACTACGTGGAGCGGGGGCGCCAAAACCATCGTTCCCCCTAGGGTGCCAACCTCTGCTGCTAGGAAGGTATCAGCCTAGGAAATATACTAGGGACATATAGACCATCCCCTGAGTGTGGATTTTTTTGATTTGGTATTTGTGCACGTCTTTGGTGTTTTTTTCATTTTGGGATGGTGTACCTTTAAATAGGTTTTTATTAATAAAAAGTATTTTATGAAGTTTATATATATGATTTTGGTTTACGAAATACCTCTTGTATTGGATTTTCTGATTGTGATTTAATTCAAATCTGTAATGGCCAGTTTCCTGTCAGGCCCTATCAATTCTGATTTATGGTTGGAAGATGCTAATCAGGCGTTTAATATTGGTGGAGTACAAGAAAATGGTACGGGTCCTCTCGCTTTGAAAAATCTCTTCAATGAAGTGTATGGGGGTTATAAAGAATACCTCAAATCATGGTGGGAGATTAGAACATTAGAAAATTACTTAAAAAATCGAATTATACCAAGGGGGTTAAGAATTAACATTAATCCCTCCCCAAGAATTGCCTCCCCTGATCTAATGAACCTATGGGTAAAAGAGTCCATTGAATCATCTCTGAGGTTCATGCAAATTTTGCTGAACGAAGAGAAGAAAGTGTTTGAAAAGTGTACTGTGAATTTAAATAAACTTATTGAACGTATTCTAAAAACAAATCAGACCCAGATTTTAATAGGAGGGAAGGGCTCCTACAAACATCAATAGAGAAATACCAAGCTCTGATAAAAGAGAGAAAACATTTACAATTTCAAAGAGATCTGAAAGACTTTTCTGATAATAATATCTTTAATTTCCAGAGGGAGAGACAGTTGGAACCCTCATCTTCAGATATTGACACTTCCGATACGGAGAGGACCGATACCTCTGCTAGAGGGACACATCCGTTTGGGGGAACAATACCCAAACAGAGATGGCAAAACAAGAGAGGGAGGTATGAGAGGAGAGGAAGAGGGGGATACAGAGGGGGTGAAGGTGGGCACAGGATCTCCCTCCCGACACCCACTTCAGCACCTTTATCGGTCTTGCCTTCCTCTTCCTCATCCTCCTCCTCTTTTTTGGAGCAGGGGGCAAGGACAGCATATTACCTCAGAACCAAATACAATTAGTGAGGCGACATATTATCAACCTGTCCTCATGTGCCCTATCCAATAATGATTTGAGTGTCCTATCCAGAGGTTTAAATTTTGTACCAACAAATCGGTTCAATTGCTTTGAGTGGGTGAAAGACCTAAACCTTTTTTGTAGAAAATTAAAATGGAAGAAATTTTTCCTGCATAATAGCCTTGAAGAATGTCATCAGCAAGGACTTAGCAGGGAAGATTTAGAAGATTATCAAGCATTGGTGGGCCTTCTACGAGAAAATGAGAGAAATCCAGCTGGGGGCAAGGGCCCTTTTACAAATTTAAGGAATAAAAGTGATCGTATGTCACCACAAAATAATGTGGACAATGTGGACATATTTTTACATTTGGTTGAGAGGGATCTTAGAAAGATAAGAATATCTGATCAGTCTTTGGGAGATAACCTTCTAGAAGGGGAAAGAACAGCCCTCGAAGTTCTAAGAAAAAATGACCAGATAATCATAAAACCCTCAGATAAGGGGGGGAATCTGGTCATTATGGACCATGTGATATATTGTAAAATGTGTCAAATAGTGTTGAGCGATACGATACCGCAAGTATCGGGTATCGGCCGATATTAGCTCTATCGGACTTTCGATACTTAGTTCCGATATTTTCGTCTTATCGGATACCGGAATCGGATTTGTCACTGTCACTGTCAGTGTCCGTCGGTCGGGTCTGTCAGGAGTCAGCGGCACTTACCTGGCAGAAGATTTCCGGCGGTCACGGGCTGGACTGCTTGATGGCCGCCATCATCTTTCCCCGGCGGTCACATGCAGTTTCTCGCGATAACTGCAGTGACTGCTGGGTAATCCCGGCCGTAAAGCAGTCAGTCCGATGATGTCACCGCCGGGGAAGCAGGTAATCAGCTGTGCTGCGTCGAGATGACAGGCTCTGCCTGTCATTGCGATGTAGCAGAGCTGGATCGTCGTGGGACCCTCGTTACTATGGACTGCGTCGGACAGGTGGTATACTGTTGGTTTTTTTTTTTTCTTTTTTTACAGGAGATCGATGGCGTCGCAGGAATGAGAGTATAATAAAAGAAATAAAAACTGTGTTGTCTTTTTTATTTCAGTAAAATACTTTTTTCTTGCTGTGTCTTTTTTTTTATACATTTAAAAACTTTGGGATTAATAATGTATCGGTGTCTTATTGACACCTCTCCATTATTAACCGGGCTTATTCTCACCGTGCAATCAACGGTGACATTAACCCCTTATTACCCCGCTTGCCACCGCTACAGGGCAGTGGGAAGAGCCGGGTAAAGTGCCACAATTGGCACATCTTTTGATGCGCCAAATGTGGGGCTGCTGTAGCCTGGTATTATCAGGCTGTTGAGGGCCAAAATCCATGGGCCTTGACAGTCTTTTAATACCAGGCCGCAGCAGTCTGCATTTTACTTGGCTGGTTAACAAAAATAGGGGGACCCCTACGCCGTTTTTTTTTCGAGGGGATCCCCTATTTTTGTTAACCAGCCAAGCTAAGCAGACTGCTGTGGCCTGGTATTATCAGGCTGGCAAGGTCCATGGATATTGGATCCTTACCAGCCTGAAAAACCAGGCCTCAGCAGTCTGCTTCATCTGGCTGGTTAACAAAAATAGGGGGGACCCCACGCCAAATTTTTTTCGAGGGGATCCCCTATTTTTGTTAACCAGCCAAGATATGCAGACTGCTGTGGCCTGGTATTATCATGCTGGCAAGCAGGGTCGGACTGAGGCACCGGGACACCGGAGAAACCTACGGTGGGCCCCAGCTCCTGCGTGGTGGGCCCTGATTTGAAAGGATAGGTCGCGGGGCAGAGGGGATGGTGGCCCCGGGGCCCGCGCTCTGAGGGGGCCCACCCGGAGCGACGATACAGTTACATTCTGCGGCAGAGCAGGGAGAATCACTCTCCCTGCTCTGCCGCCCGGAAGCTATGGGGCCTGAACAGGCGTTGGGGGGGCCCGGTGCCAGCAGTGGGCCCCCCACCCGTCATCGGAGGGTCAGCTGTATCGGCATCCAGCCGATAAAGCTGACCGCATGGAGAGAGAAGGAGCAAGCGCTCCTACTCTCCCATAATCCCCCTCTCAGCGTATGACAGCGGGCGCAATAACATCACCTGCCGGCGCCCGCTGTCAGACGCTGAGAGGGAGAACAGTGAGCAGCACAGGAGCCGGGAGGTGAGTTTTTTTTTTATTTTTTTTTTAATGGGGGTGCAGTCGAGTCCTGGCTGGAGAAGTCGTCATGTCGGTGTGGGCCAGATGGAAAAGACATGAAAAGTGAACAATTCCATTAGAAAGAACATCAGCGGTAAGTCATTATCTGCACCTGTGCTGTAATCTATTATATGTTCTGTAGGACTGGTATTATTTAACACAGACCATATGGCGGTAATATCAATATTGGTCTTTTTATATATAGATTATTTTGGCCAACAGCGCGGTCATTTGCTGAGGTTCTCTGATGATGGGCCCACTCGGAAGTTTTGCCCCCACTAAACCAAAACCCTAGCTACGCCTATGGCTCTCTCTCTAGTCTTTCTTTCTCGCTCTCTGTTCTTTCCTTCTCGCTCTCTGTTCTTTTTTCTCTCTGTTCTTTCTTTCTCTCTTTTCTTTCTTTCCTCTCTTTCTTTCTCTGTTTGTTCTTTCTCTCTCGCTGCTCTTTTCTTCTTTTCCTCAGTACCAGCCACTGTGCCCTCATTACCAGTCAGTGTGATCAGCAGTGCTAAATGGTTACGCTTGGGGCGAGGATATGGGTGTGATTAGCTGTGAAATGGGTGTTGTCGGGGCGTTGCCTAAAATTTTCAGCGGCGCGCAACACGCGCCGCAGCCTTTAATCCTCTTTCCTGTCTTCCAAATTTGGGAGGTATGCTGTATGACCTCCCTACAACTTCTGGTCATGCTCCTGATGAGCGCGACGGATGGTCTCGTGAGGGATCTCCTCCCACACCTGGACTAAAGCATCCACCAACTCCTGGACAGTCTGTGGTGCAACGTGGCATGGCCTAAAATTTTCTGCAGCATGCACAGAGTGCCACAGCCTTTGTCCCTCTTTCCCTTATTCAAAGGTTGGGAAGTATGATGTTGGGCCGCAAGAATATATTTTCTCTGGTGGGCCCAAGGTACTCCAGTCCGACGCTGCTGGCAAGGTCCATGTATGTTGGCTCCTTAACAGCCTTAAATACCATGCCTCAGCAGCAGGGGCGTACATATAAATCATGGGGCCCCATAGCAAAAGTCTGAATGTTCCCCACCCCCCAAAAAAAAAACCCAGAGGCATTGTAAATGTAAAGTGCCAGCACAGTGAGGGAAGTTGAGTCGCACAGAGACAGGGGTTTTGGGGGTACTCGGCACCGATCACGTCGACTTCTATGGGGGATGTCACGAGTAGCACAGCTCGGTCCGTGACCTGGGCGATCACTGGAATGTGGGATATTTCCAGGGGATGATAGAATGTTCGTGTAGTTTGTCGTAACGCCACCTGTAGTACCTGGTCAGGGTGTCCAGCGCTGCTGTGCAGGTCCTCTGGAAGGGATGGTGTAGTGCAGGTAGGTGAAAAGTCTTCTACAGGTAACACGCTATCCTTCCAGGGCAGATAGATGTGAGATAGAGCAATGGTGCAAAGTGATGTAGCAGAGTGGACTATGCGACGTAGTAAGAAAGCAGGAAACACTTCAAGTTAAACGTTGCATAATAAAATTTTTAATAATAACATTACAAAAGTGCAAATGGCTTATATTATGTGACATGTTTTGTTACTGTTCATACCCTTGATATGTGTTATACATGTGTGTTAATAAATACATATTCAACAAAAGTGCAAATAGCATTAGTGCCGAAGTTCGTGGAGACTTCTTAGGACTACAACCCCACCGGGGTAACTTCACAGTGTCCTTTACTTGTGCTTGTGGAGGACCCGCTCCAAACCTCCAACTGTGGTCTTGGGTGGGCTGCAAGACTTTCCTTGAGCAGACCTCACTTTCGGCCACACCAAACGGGTTTTAAGTTTCTGAGGTAGTTGAAAATAGTGCACAACACAATAGTGTAAAACCAAGATGGAGCACCGAAGTGCCAACTATTTACAGAAAAATTTGTGAGCCAGTACAGTTCATGGCTTCAAAGTTCAACATTTTCATTACAGTGAAACACCATTACCCAACCTGGGTATATTAAGGCAACAATAAACTTGTTCTTCTGAACATTCACCCGTCCGGGTACATCAAACCATTACCCAACCTGGGTATATTAAGGCAATAAACTTCTTTTTATGAACATTCACCCGTCCGGGTACATCAATAATTTAACTATTTACATACAGAGACCTCTTCCAGGTACCACCTGGTACTCTTCTGGAGCTTGCCAAACATCCGTGACAGGAGGGTCCACCCAGACCTGATGACGTCGTGTGGCCAGTACAGTGACGTCGTGACCCGCTATATGGGTCTGTGTGGCCACCTCTTTCATCTCCCTCCGGGTCTGGACCCTATGTCCCTGACTGAACGAACCCCAGGGGGCCTAACAGGCGCCGGGTACGGGCCAGCTATCATTATCATGTCCATAGCTGGGGCTGCTGAGGAGACCACTGAGGGAGGCTGGGGAGATTTACGGCGTGGGGTGGGCACTTGTGCAGAGGCCTGGTTGGGGGAGGCTGAAGGCTCGTAGGGTCTGTCAGTTTCCTGACACTCTGGGGAGTAGGGGTCGCATCTGGTAACATTTAGGGAGTACCATCCATTGTAACCCCAGTGTCGGGTGTAAGTCACCAAGTCTCCTGGCAACAGGTCCATCCCCGGGTGTCCTTCTGGGAGGTGAGCCTCCACGTCCCGCTGGGTTACAAAAACTTCTAAATAAAGTCCAGGCTCCTGGATGAAGCCCCAACCACCTTTTAACTTAAAGTTCCGTACTGCACCCTTACGCCGCGGCTCCCTCACCGTACTTTTATCCTTTCTCATACGTGCCTTCTCTGCCAGGTCCTTCTCCAGGTGACGTTGCCGAAGCTTTTGGGATTCTCGCTGCTCCCTTTGTCGCTCTGCTTCCCGCTCCCGACTTTCTCCACTCTTCCTATTGACGCCAGTTGTAATTCTCCTCCACCAGCATCTCCATGTCTCCACCATCAGACGCCAGCTTACGATGTACGGTTTGCGGCAGCTCTCCTGGCGCCCGCCAGTCCTGGCGGCGCTCACCTGCGGCCGAAGCAGCCGGCTCAGGAACAGATGATGGTCGGGGCTCCGATACAGGCAGGTGGAGCTCTGGTGCCTGCGCGGCCTCCTCCATGAGGACGGGTGTCGCTTCTTCTGCCTCAGCGACGGGGGCAGACAGCGGGATCTGGGGTGCTGGTGCAGTGTTTTCTGCAGGAACGGGTGCCTCCACTGTGATACTGGCAACCGGTTTAGATTGCAAGGGCTGGGATGCCCGCACGGCCTCCTCTACTGGAACGGGTGCCTCCACTGAGATACTGGCAACCGGTTCAGATTGCAAGGGCTGGGATGCCCGCACGGCCTCCTCTACTGGAACGGGTGCCTCACCTTCCGGTACAGACACTTCAGGGGGTAAGAGGGATTGGCGCCGCTCCAATTGTAGTTTTAGGGCCCGCCAGCTCGCTTCCATCCTGGCGACCTCCTCCCGGTGCCGGGCCAGGTCTCTCAGGGTATCCTCTGCTTCTTCCAGCGTAGGAGGGTTTCCAGGCCGGGTGCCAAACGGTGGCTCCGTGGCGATCGGGTCGCTTCCGTGGGGGGAGAGCTCTGACTCCTCCATCCCTTCCCACTTCTGCTCACGTCCATTCGCCATCTCAGCAAAGTCACATGTGTCATTAGCATCAGGAGAGGCGACATCTTTTGTAGGGAGGCGGGACCTTCGCGTTCGTTTACGTCCACTGAGGAGGATGAGGAGGCGGAACTCCAGAGCTGTGGGGCACGATCTTACATTGCAGTAACATTTAGAGTGTGCGGACATCGTTTTCGCGCCACGGAGTGAGTGTAAGCCCACGAGAGCACCCCCTTATTCTTCACCTGTGCCTCGTGGCGCAGATATGACGGAAAAATGGCAAATACAGTCTATGATGATTTTTGCAATTCTCAAGCAAAAAAAACAGTTCAATTAAGGCACACAGGACTCGCTTATAGCGAGCTTCTGAATCCTGTTCGCTGGGTGCGATGCAACATCTCTGTGGCGACTGGACCCTCGGGTGCTTCTGTCTTTTCACAAATGCCGGCTTTACCCGGCAATTGAATCAGAGGCTATTTTACTATGTAGAAGTGAATAAACTATAAATATATGTATATATATATATATGTCACAATGACATGTATATATATATATATATATATATATATATATATATATATGTATTCTAAGTGTGTATATTTTGTGTTTACAAGGAAAGAAAGTGTTTTTTTAGTTGCGATATTTTGTTCCCATAGACTTACATGGGACTTCCGGTATCGGAATCGGATATCGCCGATAGTTAGTGATATCGGCGATACCATTCCGATCCGATATTTTTAGATATCGAGCAGTATCGCTCAACACTAGTGTCAAACTATACTCGAGGATGACAGTACTTATGAGGTTTTGGAAAATGACTCCTTACCCTTTTTAAAGGGGAACTTAAACAATTGCTAAATGGAGCCCTTGTGGGTGGTTTAATCTCAAAGAATGAACATGACTTTCTCTTACCAAAATACCCAGTAACGGCAACTTTTTATTCCCTACCAAAGGTACATAAGGGTCTCAACCCTCTGAAGGGACGACCGATTGTCTTGGGAGTTGATTCACTGACTCAAAATTGTGGCATTTATATCGACAAGATTCTACACCCCTTTGTGACATCGCTGCCCTCATATCTTCGAGACACAGCCGATCTTCTGCAAAAACTGGAGGGTCTCCACGTTGAAGAGCATGCATGGTTAGCATCAATAGATGTGGAGGCCCTGTACAGTAACATCCCACATTCATTTGGTCTAAAGGGAGTAGACTATTATTTGAGGCAAAGGTCTGTCTCTTGTAGTGAGCAAAATAGGTTTGACCTGTCCCTTTTGAAATTTCTATTAACACATAATACCTTTAATGGGAAACAATACCACCAGCTCAGGGGCACTGCGATGGGGAATTCTTGTGCCCCATCTTATGCAAATCTGTTCCTGGGCTGGTGGGAGGGCACGCTGGTATTTGGAAATGATAACAATCGATGGCAGGATAAGATATCCATCTGGTATAGATATATAAATGATATCCTGGTCGTCTGGACGGGGACAAAAGAGGAATTTGAAATTTTTGTGGGGGAACTGAATGTCAATGAGATTGGACTCAGCTTCACATCAGAGATAAACAAGGACAAAATAGCCTTCCTGGATATCACCATCCAGAAAGAACTGAATGGGGGACTAACCACTTTCGTAAACCCACCAGCACCAACAGTCACCTACATTGGCACAGCCATCACCCAGTCCCACTTAAGAGAGGAATCCCAAAGGGGCAGTTCCTCCGCTTAAGGAGAAATTGTTCCAATCTTAGAACCTTTCAAGGCCAAGCAAGGGACATGTATCATAGATTTAGAGAAAAGGAGTATCCAGAACATGTCATAAGTACAGCCTTCGAATTTGCAAAAAAGGAAGATCGGCAATCTCTGCTGCAGAAATGCAGTAGGGGCGTACCATCTGAAGAGATTAGAGTTATTGGAACGTATGATCAGCGGCATCAGATGGTCAGGGAAATCCTCAATCGACATTGGGACATCCTAAAAATGGATCCAGATCTTGAAGGGGTGATAGGAGACCGCCCCCTTGTCACTTTTAGGAGGGGGAGATCCTTAAGGGACATGTTAGTGCATAGCCAGTACAAGAGACCAAGGCAACAGGGACCTGGCTGGATAGAAAGCCCTGTGGCTTCTACAAATGTGGGAATTGCCATTTTTGTAAATGGATGCAGCCAAATAAATCGTTCAGGAGCTCCTCAACAGGAAAGTCTTTTTACCAAAGAAAATTCTCCAACTGTAAAACGACTGGGGTGGTCTATATGGCCACCTGCCCATGTCCCAAAGATTATATTGCGAAAACAAAAAGGGAATTTAGAAGGAGAGTTGGGGAACACCTGGGAGACATACGAAACAATAGAGACACCCCTTCGGCAAGACACATGTGGAGTCACCACAGGGGAGATCCTGATAAAATCAGATTTGCAATAATTGAGGTGGTTGCCACAAACCCTAGGGGTGGTGATATCAATAAGATGATACTAAAGAGGGAATGTGAATGGACGTTCAGAATGGAGACTTTAGCACCCAAGGGCATCAATGAACAAATATCATACGCCTGTTTCATCTAATGTCCACCCTTTTCTGTATATTGAATTTTTGGGCCATTGTATGGAACTGTTTTTTTGCAGGTTCTGATCTTTTGTTCCACTGACCTAAGTGGTGGACCCACAATCATTTGTGGATTATTATTTCATCATTTCTCTGATGCCACAATATGAGTCCTCGTGTAAGGGCAAAGTTTTGGGAGTAGCGTCTACCTAAGTAACATATATGCTGAGTAAATATATACACTGGCATCTATTAAAGTGTAGATTGGAATATACATTCATGATTATTGTGGGTGACAGTGAAGTTTTCATGATTATGATGCACACTGATATTTACCCACAAAAGATGTACGAGGTGAGATTTATTTATGTATGTATATAGTAGTAAAGCAGCTTGAATTAGATATATACTGAAGATATGTAGGCTGGAATAAGACAGTATGCTGCCCAATGTAAACATATCCTACAATTGTGTCTATATAGGAATTCATAAAAAGCACTAGTCTATTGAATAGTATTGGAGTACACTGACTGAGAATCACACCGATACTTACCAATTTTAGAAGTGTATAATGCTGTATATTTATTAATCCTTAATGATGACTTTAGTGCAATCTTACTGACACTTCTTGATATGTGCATTATGTATTTATTTGTTTATAACCGGTGCACTATCCATATAGGAACAAAATGGATGACAATTCGGAAGTTGCTGTAGGCTAATCCGGGGGCTATACATGGGCATGTGCTGTATGTGTGGCGCTTCAATTTCGGATGACCGCACTAATCCGGGTGTACAATGGAGGATACCCCGGAAGTGGTCTGGTATGTCATCCGAGGCACCAATCTTAGACATGCGCAGTATGCTCTTCCCTATTGTTTGAAGGGGGCGGGCTTCATATCCAGGGTGATATGCCGGAAGTGAGGTAACGGCACTCTCCGAGCAGTCACGGTCCTATAGATCGTTTATATTTAGTATTATAGATCTTTATGGAAGATATGCACCAGGATAATAATAAAGGGCTTCTATAATGGGCATTGGTCTGTTTTATACATAGGTGCCCTAATAGCAGTCACGAGGACGTCACTCTGAAGCCAGGGAACTTCCGGTTCGTGACGCAGGGGGGTGTTTCCCTGGCGGCATTTTTAAATCAGAGATATCATGTATCGGCGTCTACATCGCTATACACCGTGGCACATGCTGTCATTATACCGAGCCTCCTGATGAGCCATATGGGGCGAAACGCGTCGAGGCGTTGATGTTTTCATGAGGGGCAATGGGCAGATAAGTACCGCCTATATCAAATCATGATGTCTTTATTTCTGGTTGCTATTTTGTACTGATATTGGTATCATCAGTGGAGATTATGGCATCCATCACAGATGATAATTGTGGATTTCCACTTCTTTTCATCATCAAAAATATGAGCCATACCCACAAAACATCTAATTGATCAAATGAATGGCGATCCTCTAAGCATCATTTGTGAAGTATTGCATATTACCATAAAAATATAATTTGTCTAGTGCAATGGTAATTAGATGGTGAATTATATGCATTTCCGTTTTGTCTATTAATGACATCTAAATATCAAAGAATTTGGTATTCTCGGTAACTATCACAAATGTCCCATTTTTTGCTCCTCATTGTTTTTATATCAATATGGGGATTAGGGTCCTATTAGTGCCAGATATTATCATTGTTTAGTTTTAGGGGTCCATTTATCATCTGGGTAGAGGCACCCTAAGTGGCAATAGTATTTACCAAGGGCACCTAGGGGCAGACTACGTGGAGCGGGGGCGCCAAAACCATCGTTCCCCCTAGGGTGCCAACCTCCGCTGTTAGGAAGGTATCAGCCTAGGAAATATACTAGGGACATATAGACCATCCCCTGAGTGTGGATTTTTTTGATTTGGTATTTGTGCACGTCTTTGGTGTTTTTTTCATTTTGGGATGGTGTACCTTTAAATAGGTTTTTATTAATAAAAAGTATTTTATGAAGTTTATATATATGATTTTGGTTTACGAAATACCTCTTGTATTGGATTTTCTGATTGTCACCTCAGATTCTAACAGCAAATGAATCATGTCAATGCCTATGCTAATTTGTGTTCATTCAGGAAGTTCAATCCCTGTCTAATGGCTCAGTAGTTAGCACTGCTGCTTTGTAGCACTGGGATCCGGATACAAATTCCTCAAGGACAAGATCTGAAAGTATCTTCTCCCCATGTTAGCTCCATTTCTCTCCCATTCTCTATATACAGCGGGTACTGAAAGTATTCACACCCCTTTCAATTTTTCACTCTTTGTTTCATTGCAGTCATTTGGTAAATTCAAAAAAGTTCATTTTTTTCTAATCAATGTACACTCTGCATCTCATCTTGACTGAAAAAAAACAGAAATGTAGAAATTTTTGCAAATTAAAAAAGAAAAACTGAAAAATCACATGGTCATAAGTATTCAGACTCTTTGCTCAGACACTCATATTTAGGTCAGATGTTGTACATGTCCTTGTGATCCTCCTTGAGATGGTTCTACTCCTTCATTGGAGTCCAGCTGTGTTTAATTAAACTGATAGGAACTGATTTGTAAAGGCACACACCTGTCTATATAAGACCTCACAGCTCACAGTGCATGTCAGACCAAATGACAATTATGAGGTCAAAGAAACTGACCAAGGAGCTCAGAGACAGAATTGTGGAAAGGCACAGATCTGGCTAAGGTTACAAAAGAATTTCTGCAGTACTCAAGGTTCCTAAGAGCACAGTGGCCTCCTTAGTCATTAAAGGGAAGAAGTTTAGGACCACCAGAAGTCTTCCTAGACCTGGAGGTCCAGCCAAATTGAGCAATCAAGGGAGAAGAACCTTGGTGAGAGAGGTAAAGAAGAACCCCTGGATCACTGTGGCTGAGCTTCACAGATGCAGTAGGGAGATAGGTGAAAGTTGCCCAAAGTCAACTGTCACTGCAGCCCTCTACCAGTCAGGCCTTTATTGCAGATTGGCCCGACAGAAGCCTCTACCCAGTGTCAGACATATGAAAGCTCGCATAGAGTTTGCTAAAAAAAACACATAAAGGACTCCCAGACTATGAGAAATAAGATTCTCTGGTCTAATGAGATGAATATAGAACTTTTTGGTGATAATTCTAAGCGGTATGTGTGGAGAAAACCAGGCACTGGTCATCACCTGCCCAATACAATCCAACAGTGAAACATGGTGGTGGCAGCATCACGCTATGGGGGTGTTTTTCAGCTGCAGGGACAGGATGACTCGTTGCAAGTAAAGGAAACATGAATGCAGCCAAGTACAGAGATATTCTGGATGAAAACCTCTTCCAGAGTGCTCTGAACCTCAGACTTGGCAGAAGGTTCACCTTCCAACAAGACAAAGACTCTAAGCAGACAGCTAAATTAACAAACTAGTGGCTTCAGAACAACTCTGTGACCATTCTTGACTGGCCCAGCCCTAGCCCTGATCTAAATCCAATTGAGTATCTCTGGAGAGACCTGAAAATGGCTGTCCACCAAAGTTCACCATCCAACCTGACGGAACAGGAGAGGATCTGCAAAGAAGAATGGCAGAGGATCCCCAAGCCCAGGTGTGAAAAACTTGTTGCATCATTCCCAAGAAGACTCATGGCTGTACTAGCTCAAAAGGGTGCTTTTACTTAATACTGAGCAAAGGGTCTGAATACTTATGACCATGTGATATCTCAGTTTTTCTTTTTAATAAATTTGCAAAAATTTCTACATTTCTGTTTTTTTCAGTCAAGATGGGATGCAGAGTGTACATTAATGAGAAAACAAAATAAACTTTTTAATATACCAAATGGCTGCAAGGAAACAAAGAGTGAAAAATTTAAAGGGGTCTGAATACTTTCCGTACCCACTGTACATACTGCTAGAGACTGTAGATCGTAAGTCCCAATGGAGACAGTGATGATAATGTGTGGTATATGTGTAAAATTAATGAATATTTACTATAGGACAAAATGTGACAAAGTAGCACTAAATTATGGACTTAACAGAAAAATATTTAGACTTGAGAGTCCTCTGTGGTTGATACCTTTTAATGGCTAACTGAAAAGATGGTAACAAATTGCAAGCTTTCGAGACTACTCAGGTCTCTTCATCAGGCTAAACTAATATAAAATCTGAAGAATCACATATTTATGCACAACACAGCACAGAAAAAATGCAATAGGTAAGACAAGTGACGTAAAGCAGAACTGTCATTATGGGAGATAGAGATGAACATAAATATTGGAACAGTTCATAGATAAGGAGTGTGAAAGTTTTAATGCCCTCTGATTGGGGTCTGGTAATGTTTTGTGATGTTCTCACAGGGTCTTTGGAGTAAATTCCTTAATTGATGTAAAATGTCATAAATCCGTGTAACAGGTTCATTCCAGCATTAAGAGTGTCAAAGGTCACCATCAATTTGTATTCGCAAACTCTTCTGTGTCTCTGAGATGTGAAACTACCTTTCAGTACAAGTAATTTCATATCCATCATACTATGACCAGGGGAGCAAAAATGTTTTGCCACAGGTAGATCCATTCTTTTTTCTCTTATTGTGTGGCGATGAGAATTCATCCTTGTTCTCAGTTTTTGCCCGGTCTCTCCCACATACAGACCCCCAGTTGGACATTTAGTACATATAATTAGGTACACCACATTAGATGTGATGCAGCTGAAAGTACCTGGTATCTTGTAGTCCCGATGGGAGTTGGGGATCTTTATCTTGTCCGTGGTCATTATAGATGGACACAATTTTTTGTTAAATTAATGTAAAAGCTTAATTGATTGAATCCATTTATACTGACTGAATCTATCCCCTGATTATACTTTTAGTACCCAGTGGTACCAGTTTCTTTATTTTCTAATGTATAGTAACTCAAATCAAACACTTTCTCCTACTTCCTTTTTGATGATGCTTCATTTTAGAATTCCAGTGCATGCTAGGAAACTCAAAGCGTCATCCGGGTATGGAGGCTGCGGTCACTGCCGCAGTCTATGCCTCCCTCACTGAAATGAAACGTCATCAGTGATGCTTGTTTTAGGAGCTGTGCTAGTCCCAGTGTAATGTGAACTGTGCAATATGCACAATGACTTGCACGCTCTCTGTTGTTAGCTCAGATCAACAGTAACGAGTCTGCACCAGGGTGCACTGTTAGTGTGCATTCTAAATCTACCTGGCATGCAGAGACCAGCGCCGCCCCCTTTAGGCAACATAGTGAAAATATTCATTACCTCACTGCTTTGTTTTATCGGATAGCACTCAATTCAATGTTATACTATGGTGCAGTGCAGATCTGCGATTAGTTTCTAATTTCGATTCGGCATGTTCAGCATTCTTCACCTCGTTCCCTCGCAGCTCTGATCTTTGCACAGCATCTAAGCAGCTCCACTGCCCAGTAGACAGCATGATGGTCCTTGCTGCACCCTGAAAAATGAAGGTCAAAAATCATTATAGATATTATGTGAGGTATTGGTAAATACTTTGGCCAAGATATGAAAGCTCACAACCCGCGATGTGCACAGTGCAATGTGCACAATGACAGTGCGTTCTCTGTTCTCAGCTCAGATCAACAGTAAAAAGTGCACCAGAGCGCACTGTTAGTGTGTGTTCTAAATTAACCTGGCGTGCAGAGAACAGCGCCACCCCTTTAGGCAACATAGTGAACATATTCATTACTTGACTGCTTTGTTTTATCGGATAGCACTTGGCCAAATGTTATACTATGGATCAGTGCAGATCTGAGATTATTTTCTCATGTCGAGTCAACACGAGAAAACAATAGCAGCATGCTGAGTGGATCCAAGAATCATATAAGTCTATGGGTGCCCACTGACTGGTGACCCTGAGTGGAGCGGGGGCCCTAGGCAGCTGCCTAGTCTGCCTACCGCTAATGCCGGCCCTGAGTGTGAACGAGCCCTATCACTTACTGACAACAGCAGCAATTGGTGGGCAAGACAGTCAAAATAATAACTACATTAAGTCTGAAGAACTCTCTAATAAATGTACACAGTGTGGAAACTCCAACTACTATATAGTTTCCCTTTAAAACCTGTCATAACTGGTCATTCAGTTAGCTTTTCAAAATAACATGTTGTGTGTATATATTGACGATCATTGTTTCCTGTCACTATATGACTTGTATCATGCATTTTAACTGGTTTCCTACTAAAGGAAAATAAAATTGTACTCTGACTGTCTATACTTTAGCTGTATTAGATTTGCAATAACTGGAACAAATGTTGTACAAAGTAGGCATTTTAGGGTTAAGGATAGAATGCCTACACTGGGAATAAGTTCTAGAGTTGAACTGTTTTGTTACTGACATTAATGTTAATGGACTCTATAATTCTCTGTAACTCTCAAACTTGCTTCCCTCACATCCTCCCAATAGAAAAAGCCATAATGTAATCAGTGCTGATGCATTGCTGAGGAAACTCCGTCTGTTTTATGACTACCAGGCCTGAAGCTTTCTCGAGTGAGATACAGCTCCTCGCCTGGGAAATGATTGGCTTCAATGTCAGTGGAGCAGAGAGAGGGATTAGAAATAGAACCAGGGCACATTATAGTAGAAAAGTGAACACTGAATGAAGAAGGAACAAGGGAGAGAAACAATAGGCCAAAATCAATGATTAACAATGAGTATTGAACAATACAACGGCATGCCGCAGGTCTGTGTTTGGAGGGTTGTGCCTCCAACCACAAGAAACTTACAAAGATAGATGACAGCAATACAGTATTTACAGTATACCGTCAATAGAATAATATATCTCTCCACTATTCTGAGTAGTGTTATTTTTGTTTGTGTAATTGTGTAATTTTAGAAGACAATTTCAAAAATGTTGACATTGCTTGTGTTCATATGAAGTTATGTGACATCATCACTAGAGATGAGCGAACCTTTCAATGTCTTGATGTTCGCTGAACAGTTTGTCGAATGTACCCAAACCCCATTGAATTCAATGGGAAGCAAAACCAAACTCATAGAAAACACCCTAAAAGGCACCAAAAAGCTTCCCAAACAGCTCAAATTAGGGTCAGACACCAGGAAAAGTATCATCAATTGACCCAGAGTACAAATAGTATAAATGTGCAGATTGGATGAATGGGACAGGGCTTGGGCCAGCCTTTGTAACTGAAACATTGATCAGTAACAAGTGACAGGTGTAGGCCTGGTGCTCTGAGAGATTTGACAAATTCAGGCAACACACATGAAGGAGACCCAACTAGGAGTCCAAACATTTACAAAAATTATGGGCGGACACCAGGTTAAAGTGGCATCAATTTACCCACATTAGAAGCTTGATAATTGCACAGCAGTAGTCAGTCATGGGCCATGCCTGAGTTATCAGAGTCTGGGCCAGCGTTTAGAGCTTTGAATTGAAGTTTCAATTAAGATGAGGAGGGTAAGAGAGCAGTGTTAGGGTATGGTTTCACGTTAAGGAAACCTGGCATTTTGGACGGAGCGGAAAGTCCGCTCTGCCCAAAGCCCTGCCCCTTCTGAATGCGCGGTGAATCCGGACATGTTCATTGAACACATCCGGAATCGCCGCAGAGCTGCATAGGACTCTGACATTTACCTTGCGGCGACGGAGCGTCGCCGCAAGGTAAAAGGACATGCTGCGATCTGAAAAGACGCGCCACATGTCCGTTTACACAGGTCTGACGCCTGCATGTTTTAACGCAGAGTGGAGATGGGATTTCATGAAAATGCTGTAACATCTGGACGCTGTGTGTTTGACGCTGCGGCTGTACACAGCGTCAAACACGCAGCGTTTCCTGAACGTGGAAACATACCCTTAGCCTTCTTTGCTTTGAGACCTCCTACCTTATGCAACAGCTCAAACTGTGTTTTTTCCCAGCTACTCAGGTGGCACATATATCAGCTTGGTAGAGCACTAATGTTAGAAAAATGTAAGGATAGTAACACAGGTAGTTGACTGAGAGTAAATGCAGGCATGTCGGGCTGGGAGTCCTACTGCTGCAGGCAACACACATGAAGGGCATTCAACTTGGAGTGAAATATTTCAAACAATTACTGTCACACACAACTAAAGAGACATCAATTTCCACAGAGTAAAAAGAGTATAATAGGCCTCTGACACCCCTTCCACTACAGGCAACCCACCAGATGGAAACCCAACTTGAAGTTTCTACATTTCAAAAAAATATTGTCACATGCTACTAAAGTGGATGCAATTTCCACAGAGTAGAAACAGTATAATGAGCCTCAGAAATACCTTCTACTAAAGGCAACCCAACAGATGAAGACCCAACTTTGGAGTCTCCACATTTTAAAAAATTGTTCGTATTATCAGCAGCAACAGCAGGCACAGAAGCCATGACAAAGGTGTCACAGACTGCAATAATGCGAGATCAATGCTTGACACTAAAAATGACACTGTCGCCTATTCTGCCCAGTCTGTGACTGGGGTGCAAAAGTCTTTTAACCAGCTGTTTCACAACTTTAGGCCCAGACCTATCAGTCACCTGTCATTAAATGAATAATCAGCATTTATTTTCTAAGATAGGACTAATATTGTTATTCATATGAAAAAATAACCGTGTGCACAACCAAGAAGGTGCCAGAGTAGGTTCCCAAACCGTATCTAATAGAAAATGAACTCGGCACTCAACTTTAGTATAGTGAGAATAAAGATTTTTATTCACAGTAGTAACACGAAACGTTTCGGTCCTATATCATGGACCTTCATCAGTCACAGATACTACTGGGAAGGGGGTTGATCCACATAGGGAAGAAAGAAAGGGCTGGATATAGCCTGTGTTGGTGGGGTGAGATGAGGAAGAGGACAATGCCTCTATTGCACTAGTAACCTGTTGTGAAGGAGTCCGGTAGTGAGGATAGGTCTCTGCATTGGACGCGGTGTCCACCGCTAGTCTGAGTCTAGCGGTGGACACCGCGTCCAATGCAGAGACCTATCCTCACTACCGGACTCCTTCACAACAGGTTACTAGTGCAATAGAGGCATTGTCCTCTTCCTCATCTCACCCCACCAACACAGGCTATATCCAGCCCTTTCTTTCTTCCCTATGTGGATCAACCCCCTTCCCAGTAGTATCTGTGACTGATGAAGGTCCATGATATAGGACCGAAACGTTTCGTGTTACTACTGTGAATAAAAATCTTTATTCTCACTATACTAAAGTTGAGTGCCGAGTTCATTTTCTACTAATATTGTTATTCAGGCACACTAACAATTTTAAAAAGCAAATGGGGCCTCCTGAGTCCTGACTGGAACACAGTATTAGACCAAACGATTTAGAGTAGGAAATGTAAACTCTGGCCTACACACTATTAGACCTAACAATTTGGATTAGCAAATGGGGCCTCCTGGCTGAACCCCAATATTAGCCCTAATGATTTTTATTAGCAAATGGGGCCTCCTGAGTCCTGACTGGAACACAGTTTTAGCCCAAACGATTTTGAGTAGAAAATGTGGACATCTGCCTGCACACTATTAGACCTAACAATTTGGATTAGCAAATAGGGCCTCCTGAGTCCTGACTTGAAAAAGACCTGGGCGTATGGGTGGATGACAAACTCACATTTAGTGGCCAGTGTCAGGCAACTGCTGCAAAGGCAAATAAAATACTGGGATGCATTAAAAGAGGCATAGATGCTCATGAAGAGATTATAATTTTACCTCTATACAAGTCACTAGTGCGACCACACTTAGAATACTGTGTACAGTTCTGGTCTTCGGTGAATAAGAAAGACATAGCTGAACTGGAGCGGGTGCAGAGAAGAGCGAACCAGGTTATTAGAGAACTGGGGGGTCTGCAGTACTAAGACAGGTTATTACACTTGAGATTATTTAGTTTGGAAAAATGAAGGTTTAGGGGTGATCTTATTACAATGTATAAATATATGAGGGGACAGTACAAAGACCTTTCTAATGATCTTTTTACTTTTAGACCTGTGACGGGGACAAGGGGGCATCCTCTACGTCTGGAGGAAAGAAGGTTAAGCATAATCACAGACGCAGATTCTTTACTGTAAGAGCAGTGAGACTATGGAACTCTATGCCGTATGATGTTGTAATGAGTGATTCCCTACTAAAATTTAAGAAGGGCCTGGATGCCTTTCTTGAAAAGTATAAAATTACAGGTTATATACACTAGTTTCCTAGATATTGCGTTGATCCAGGGAGCTAGTCTGATTGCTGTATGTGGAGTCGGGATGGAATTTTTTTCCCCCAATGTGAAGCTAACTAAGCCACATGGAGTTTTTTTTGCCTTCCTCTGGATCAACATGTTAGGGCAGGTTAGGATAGGATATGGGTTGAACTAGATGGACTTAAAGTCTTCCTTCAACCTCAATAACTATGTTACTATGTTACTATGTTACATTATTAGCCCAAATGATTTTGAGTATAAAATATGGATGACGGACTGCACAACACTATTATCCCTACTGATTTGGATTAGAAAATGTGGCCTCCTGGTTACACCCCAATATTAGCCCTAATGATTGTTATTACAAACGGGGCCTCCTGGCTGAGCCCCAATATTAAGCCTAACGATTTTGATTAGGAAATGAGGCCTGCTAAGTCCTGACTAAAACACAGTAGAGATGGACGAACCCAAACAGTAAAGTTCGGCGTCTGTACTGAACACCTACTGTTGGGGCAGGGACACCTAACACGGACTTCAACAGGAAGTCCGTGTTACTGTTCGGGTTTGGCTGCCCGAACACCAGGTGTTTGTCCCGCTGTCATGTGCATGGCAGTGCGACAAACACCGCTTATGATCGGCGGTGAAATCATCCCTGCCGGTCAGAGAGCCATAGTTCCCACGCTGTCAAAAGACAGCTTGAGCGCTCAGCTGTGATCGGAGGTATAAAGTTTACCTCCGGTCACTGGTGTCAGCTGATGGGTCTACTGATCCAATCATCTGACACCTGCTGCCGCTAATTACAGTGAGAGCAGGAGCAACAGATGGGAGTATTCATTAGCTGCTCCTGCGCTGTAAATAAATAATTAAAAACGAAAATCTCCTGTAATGATAATATAATAAAAAAATAACAATATACCATACCTGTCTGACGTAATCCATGTCTGGGGGATAAACAGTTTTCAACCTGGATGCTGCCAAGATGCGACTGTCCAGGCTGAGAATCACTAGGGAATGAACTACTGCGAGCAGAGCCTCACTGACCAGTGGTGACATCATTGAGGTTGCTGAACTGCGGTGACCTCGGTGAGATCCCTACTAGCAGCATGAGGGTTTTTCTTACTCTCCGTCGTCCCCCTGACCCCTCCGGTTATCATACAGCACCACTATCCAAAACAAAAGCATTAGTGGAAACGCGATCATTTACCCATGTGTGACCGAATTTTGCCGACATTGAGGAAAAATACTCTGGAACACGAATTCAAATGTGGTACATTTGTGCCGAATTTGAGATTGTCTCACGTTTTCCGAACAAGTTTGCTCATCTCTAACCATCACCTCTATACAAGGGCAGACATACCAAGAGGTAAGGGAGCTCATTTCCACCTCCAAAGCAGGGTGATTTGTGCATTATGATGAGCTACTGGACTGCAAAGGGCCCGCATGTTCTTGCACGGAGCCCTCTTCTTCCAATGTCTGCAAGTGACTCCATATGAATATACAATATGGTGCAGTGTATGTATGGAAAAGCATTTATTTTCTTTATTTATCCAGCAACAGAATATTTTAGCATGAGTAAAGATAACCTACTAAATGTTTGAGAAATTGGGAGTAGCGTAATTTTAATCATGACACAGAGCAAGTCAGAGAAAGCTAAGACCAGTATGCAAAGTGGGTACAGGTGTAAAGCGGTAGTCAAGACTGAGATGCTGTCCTGTTTCACTCTACCACTTTACAGACAAACGGTGACCCAGTCCAAGTGTGCTATAGGGTGTGGAGTGCATTACACTCACTTGTAGGCTGCAGGCATTCGGTGCCTCCAGGCATCAGTCCTCAGGAGCTGCCTCACACAATTCAAGGGACACCAAGTTCTTTACAACAGGCAAACATTTACTAGTCAGTCCAATTTCATCAGGTGGTGAGATGACAAGTGGGATAAGGCATAACAATTCCCATTTTCTTCCTTCCTAGTACAAATCCTCTTCAGTCCTGTCACTAGTTTGTCCTGTACTAACCCAAAAACACTGACTCTGTCAGCCTCAGTGTCTTCCTGTCCTCCTCAGCAGTGAACCTGGAACCGGCCATCAACTTCAGTCTCTGTAGGTCCCTGTCCATCTTCCACTGTAAGCCAGAGGACACAATATGTTCTTCAACCCATATGTCAGAGTTTGGGCTCTGGACATAACAGGAGCGACTGCTCAGGATCCCAGTAATGCCTTTCACTGCCTGAAACAAGCAACACATGTTCCCCTTAGCATCCACTGAACCTGAACTTGACCTTTACTATGCACTTCTTTAACTCCTCCTAACTCCTGCACTACCAAGAAGTGTCCCCACGCCTTTTTATCACCCACTGGGCTAGTTCTATCATTACCTATTTCCTATCTTATAGACTAAACATTTTTTAAAAATATACTATGGGCATCATAGACACCCTTGCCACAAATTGGACTGGCTGTAGCAGCACAGAACACATTAACCCTGGTGATCTAGTGATGGAGAATGAGGAGACATAATGATAAATCATACTGAAATTAAACAAATAAATAAAAAATGTGAATCCACCTATGAAAGAAAATAAGAAAAGGGAGCAGCGAACACAGGTTCATAAATATGAAGCCAGAATGTGTCCAACTAGACATGTTTGTCCCTAGCAACAGCTCAGAGACAGGGATCTAAATAAAAATATAATATAATAGTATTTCATTATTTTTATATTGGAGAGGTATACACTGGTTCATATAAGGATGTTCCACAGATAGGAAAATTGGAAAATATAAGAATAAATGGGAAGAATATACGTATATCTCATTTTTATGAGATTTCCCCCTGGGGAAGTAACATTCGTTTTGGTTTCAAATTAGTAGCGGGCATCATAAAAACACCCTTGCCAAAATTGAGTTACTTTTTCATCACGGAATACGTTCACTCTGGTGTTCTACTGGTTGTGAATGATGAGGATAAGGAGGATAACACCAAACAGACCAAATCAGGAAGCGGATACCTATGTGTGGTTGTGAAGAGGTGCATGAGAATACACCTCCAAAAAAAAGACAATGTATTTGAGGTTATGTTTCGCTGTTTTCATTCGGTGGTGTACAGAAGTCTTGCCCATTCCAGCCCTTGTTCATTTTTATAAGAGTCAGCATTGTCAATTGACAGGTAGATGCGCTTATCTGTTACAATTCCACCAGCGGCACTAAAAACCCGCTCTGACAGAACGCTAGCAGCAGGGCAGGCCAGGATCTCCAAGGTGTAGAAAGCCAGTTCATGCCACGTGTCCAGCTTGGATACCCAATAATTAAAAGGCACAGAGGAATCCCGGAGGACGTTTGTACTATCTGCAAGGTACTCCCTCACTATCTTCCCAAATATTGCACTTCTTGTGCCACCACCCCTTGTCTCTGTGGCGGCACGATGGGAGGGTCTGAGAAAACTCAGAACTTTGCCATTGTTCCCCTGCCTGAGCTGGATTGTACTTCTGTCTCTCTCGCTTAGGCTCCTTGTCTGTACAACAAACTCTGACATCTGCTGCCAGCGTTCTCACATGGGAATTTTTTTTAGTAATTCTGCTACAAGGGCCCTCTGGTACAGCAACATTTTTGTACACCATTTTTGATTTTAATGTCACCGAAAATGTTTATAATGCGATGGTCACAGGAAACGCAGCGCAACATAAAGTCAGCCATGAGTTCCAGACTACTGACAGGCAAGACTTCCGTGTCCTCACCAACTGGATGACTGACCATGCTGTCCTCCTTCTCCTCATCCTCATCCTACTCCTCACTGTCCTCAGGCCATCCCCGCTCAACAGATGGTATGACAGCTGTGCTTGTAGTACCGTATATAGCGCATGAAAGTAACTCCTGTTCTTCCTCCTCCTCCTCATTGTCTACCAATCCACGTTGCGACAACATGAGGCTGGGCTGAGTGTAATCACCCTGTATGGTTCCTTGCTCCATATCCTCATGCTCTGCCTGCAATGCATCATCTTTAATTGTGAGCAGAGGTTTTCAGAATGCTGAGAAGTGGGATGGTGACACTAGTTATGGCGTCATTGCCGCTCACCATCTCGGTGCAGTCCTCAAAGTTCTGGAGGATGGTACATATGTCTGACATCCATGTCCATGAGGTCTTATGTGTGGAGTCTGAACTGAATATCGATAACATTGTTGATGCTGGTAGTTAAGAACTGCCCTCTTCTGCTCACCAATCCTTTCCAACATATGCAGTGTAGAGTTCCAACACGTGCGGACATCACACACCAGTCGGTGAGCCGGAAGATGCAAACTCTGCTGAAGCACGGCAAGGGTGGCTGAAGCTGTAGCTGACTTTCGAAAATTGGCAGACAGACGGCATACTTTCACTAGCAGATCCGGCAGCTCCGGGTAGCTTTTGAGAAAATGTTGAACCACGAGGTTAAGCACATGGGCCAGGCAAGGTACATGTGTGAGCTCACCTTGCCTCAGAGCCGCCACCAGGTTCTGGCCATTTATACACACAACCATGCCTGACTGTAGGTTCAGCGGTGTCATCCAAATATCTGACTGCTCTTTCAGCACTGTCCTCAACTCTTCTGCTTTGTGCGGTTTGTCACCTATGCAGATAAGCTTCAGCACAGCCTGTTGCCGCTTGGCTGAGGCAGTGCTGCAGTGCTTCCAGCTTCTGACTGATGTCATTTCAGAGATGGAGGCTGAAGAAGAGGAGGAGGAGGTGCAGGAGCTGTAGACTGTGGGGGCATCTGTGATTGACGTAGGGCCCGCAATTCTCGGCGTGGGGAGGATGTGTTCCATCACAAGGTCCGACTGGGTCCCAGGTTCCACTATGTTAACCCAGTGTGCCATCAGTGAGATGTACCATCCCTGCCCACAGGCACTTGTCCACGTGTCTGTGGTTAGGTGGACTTTCCCAGTAACAGCATTGTTGAGGGCACGGGTAATGTTGTGGAACACATGCTGGTGTAATGCCAGTACGGCACAACGGGAGAAATAGTGGCGACTGGGTACCGAGTACCTTGGGACTGCTGCTGCCATCAGGTTGCGGAAAGCCTTCATCTCAATGAGCTTAAAAGGCAACATTTCGAGCACAAGCAGATAAGAAATTTGCAAATTAAGTACTGTGGCATTTGCTGGGTATTTCCGCTTGTGTTCCAATGACTGGGTATAGACAACTGAAGGCTGGGCTGGGACAGGGACGTGGATGGCCTTGATGATGGTGCTGGTTGACTGTGGGCAACAACAGGTGCAGGGCCTGAGGCATCTTCACAGGCACTGTGAACTGGGGATTGACTTGTACGCAAAACAGTGGAAGAAGCAGTGTTGTCACCTACAGACAGCCTGGGGTTCGGCCCACAAAGTCAGGTGCATTGCTGCCATATGCCTAATCATGCTGCTGGTGGTCAGGCTGGTAGTTTTGCTACCCCTGCTGATCCAGGCATGGCAAGTGCTGCAAATGGCCTGTTTGGGGTTATCGTCAGAGTCTTTAAAAAATAACCAGACTCGGGAAGATTTAACAGCTGGAATGGCAACTTCCGTCCTGCTGTTGATACGGGGAATGGATGCACGCTTTCTGTCTGAGGCCAACACACTGCTTCTTCCTGCCTGTTGGGGTGATATGCCTCCTTCCCCATGTGTGCTGCTGTCCTCACTCTGCATGTCCTCCTGCAAGGTTGGGTCAGTCACTATGTCATCCACTACCTCTTCACCCACATCTGCACTCTGCTCCTCCTCCTGACTTTCCAGCAATTGTGTCTCATCATCGTCCACCTCTTGTGACCATGGCTGCTCAAAGATTTTTGCATCGCTATATGGAATATCATCTTGCACCGCTTCAATTAGAGCTGGCGAGAGGCACGAATCTACAAATGGAAAACTGGATAGCTCTTCGGAGTGTCCGAGTGTGGGATCAGTTGTCTCAGGGCACTCGGCATGGTGGGAGGAAGGAGGATCAGGGTGAGTAATATCCGGTCCTCACTCACAGCTACTCAGACTTCACCGTGTGGAAGACATGGTGGTGGTGGTGGCTAAGTGACTTGAAGCATTATCCGCTATCCAACCAACAACCATTTCACACTGCTTTGGCTTCAGTAGTGGTGTGCTGCGGTCCCCTAGAAACTGGGAGAGGAAGGTTGAGCACAAAGATGTGGGTGTTTGCTGTGGCACGGCCTCGTCCTCTGCATGCACAATCAGCATCACGTCCACTTCCCCATCCCTTGCACCTTGTCTTGCCCAGTTTAAATGGACTACTGAAATATTTGAAAAGCTCAATACAAATGGATTTATTTGGAGAACAATTTTATGTGATCAGTATGCCTGCAAAGTGAAGATTTTTCCACCACAGATACACCAGGCCTCAGCCTGAGATAACAGACTGTATTAATTTTTTTTTATTTTTTGGATAAAAATGACTGCTTGTTATAACGAGAGTGATAGACTGCCCAAAAAAGGGAAGTTAGGCCTAAAATGCCTCAATTTTTGGTACACGGATGTACGAAGCATGTCACAGATAGACCCCACTGTAAATGTGGCCTGTTTTTTAAAATAATGCAACATAGTGTTTTATATAAGTATAGTCACACCCAGGCCAAAAAAAGAAAAGTTGCGTAAACTGGCCAAACTTTCAGCACTCACAGATATGAGCTGGCATGGAGATACCACACCGTTACATGTAAGGCCTGTTTTTTTTTTTTGGCTAAATACTGGTGTATATAAGTACAGTTACACCCGGCACAAAAAAATAAAACTGGTGGAAAATGGCAAAGCTTTCAGCACGCACCGATATCAGCTGACACGGAGATGCCACACCGTAACGTGTGGCCTGTTTTTTTTTTGGCTGAATACTGGTGTATATAAGTACAGTGACTCCCAGCACAAAAAAATAAAGCTGGCGTAAACTGACCAAACTTTGAGCACGCACAGATATGAGCTGGCACGGAGATACCACAGCGTAAAATGTGTGGCCTGTATTCCAAATACACCTGGAGCTAGCCATATACAGCCAATATATCATACCAGTAGCAGCAGCAGCAACAGAACACAGGAAGGGAATGGACCCTCTTGTTGTATGCAATGATCTATATACACACATATACAGTAGTGCCTGCAGGCCTTGCACTGATGTGTATAGAGCAAAGTACACTCCCCTGCCTACCTAACACTGGAACCTATATACTCCGGAATTAGTCCTTAGAAGGACTGTTGGTTTATCTGGATTTGAATAGTTTAGGATGGTAGACCCCACACTGACTAAGAAATCGCCAAATCTGACCCTATCTCGGCAGCAGCTCTCCCTACACTATCTCAATCCAGAGCTGAATATGGTGAGCAGGGCGGCGTCCGGTCTCATACCCCTGATGATGCTGTGCGGCCAGCCAATCACTGCACGACCACAATAAAGATGGCTACGGCGCTTCATTGCCTGGCAGACAATCCCTGCATTGTGATTGGGTCTGTAAAATCCGCCAAAAATGCTGGGTGGAGACCCAAGTTCCAGCTGAGTAATCCTGGAAATGCTCGAGTAGACCGAGTACTGTGATACTCGGGCGAGTAACAAGTAGTGGCGAACACGTTCGCTCATCACTAGTCATTAGCATATGGCATCCTATGCTCTCGCATTGGATGCCATACACTAATGTAACTAAAGCCTAATAGTTTGGTATGTTATGATCGTGGCCTGGAATTAATTTTGAAATGGGGTAAAAAGTGTTTTATTAAATAATAATGAATTGTAATCTTTATAGGACAAGTAAAAAATAGATTCTCAACTGGGACCCACTAAACAGAAAATATACATTACATAAATTATTGTAGATACAATAATTTATGTAATTTTTGTTATTTGGAAAAAAGGACCTACCACACAATTTGGTTTGATTCATGGTAATTTGATAATAATGGGAAGTTGTGTGTAACACTACTGTCAGTGCCCCCGCATGGCTCTCCTCCCTCCTCCATGCAGGTACATTGACATACTCACATCCCCGGCTGTGAGTCATGTCCTACCTAATTCCTGATTCTCTGTGTACTCAGTGGCGTGCATGTTGACCGGTTCTTAAATGGTCAGTGTACGCACCTGCAAGATGGCTCCCAGTCAATGGCTGGGAGGCATCTTGTAGAAACAGCATCTTCCTCAGCAGGGAGGTGCCAAACCAACATGTTTCATCAGTGTGTTAGGCTAGTTTCACACTAGCGTATGGCTGCGCTGCGGAGGGCTGCGGACTTCCTCCGTGAAGCTCCGCCCACTGCCGCACCTCCTCCGGTCAGCTCCGCCTATGTCTGCAAGCGGCCTGCATGCGGCCTGAGTACCTATATTTAACATTAGGTATGCAGGCCGTGCAGGTGTATGCGGATGCCACCACATGCATCGTTTTGACGGTGCTGTGACTGCAACAAAATGCAACATGCTGCGTTCGGCGCAGGTCGCCACACCATCAAAATGACACATGCGGCGGCATCAGCATACATCTGAACGGCCTGCATACCTAATGTTAAATATAGGTACTCAGGCCGCAAGCAGGCTGCTTGCAGACATAGGCGGAGCTGACCGGAGGAGGTGTGGCGGTGGGCAGAGCTCCACAGAGGAAGTCCGCAGCCCTCCGCAGTGCAGCCATACGCTAGTGTGAAACTAGTCTTAGTGATGCAACTAGTTAGTTGTTAGGCCTAATGGTCCTGGTGTGGCAAGTTTCCTGAAGCGAAGTTCCTCGTCTTTGCGTGCTAAGTCCTGAACACAAAGTCCCTGTCTTTGTGCGGCCAGTGCCCAAACCTCATCCCCTGGTCCATGTGCGGCCAACACCTGAAACCCAAACACCTAGTGTCCTTTAGCGACCAGTGCCTGAACTTGTTCCCTTGGTTGAAGTGTGCCAGTGCCTGAACCCTGAAGCTGCTTCGGCAGTACCTGGACCAGTATCCGAGACCTGTATGTGACCAGTGTGTCTGAACCTGTGCCTATCTGAGTATTCCTATTTCCGTCTGTCCGGACAATCCTATCAGACTCTGAATCAGCCCTGTCTGGTACATAAATATGTATATTTCATATATGTATGCTCATGTAACTTCTTAAAGGGAACCTGTCACGTGAAAAAATGCTTTTAATGTCCAGAAATGGGTTTAATCTGCAGGTTAATAGTGTTCTAACTCTGCATGGCACCATGACTTAGACCCCTGCTGCCAGGAGGAAATAAACTTTCTTTCTCCCGGCAGTGTTCGGCTTAAGTTATGTGGGTGGAGCCAGGGTCAAACCGCTATTAACCTGTAGATTAACCACTTATTTGCAGGTTAATAGCATTTTTTCACGTGACAGGTTCCCTTTAAATAATCAAGTACATCTCATTACTTGAATGTAAATGTCCTGCTTTGTACTGATTTGTTCAGTGCCATCATGGCTATTTCTCACATCTAGTTTTGTTTGTTAATTTATTACTATTAACCAAAATCAGTGTCATCGTTACAAATGATAGATTATTTATATGATAAACTTCTTTGTAAAATGTGGGTTAGCATTTCTGCCAAAGCAATATGGCTAATACAATAAAAATAGTCTGCAAAACATTATATTTTCAGTTGCGTTGAGTGATTCAGTAGATGCACACACAGAGTTGGTTTATTAAGTAAAAGCCTTATGGTGACCTTGTCTTTCTCATTCATGTCTTTATTGTCAGTGACTGAAACATCCTTGATTCTCTCATTGAAAAGATGGAAATATTCATTGATAAAAATCAATGCAATGATGAATTAGTGCACAGTAACATACAGTATCCTATAAACCAAAACCAAATCCTTGGCCAAACGGATATACCTCCCAGGCCAAAAGTAGCAACCAACAGAACAAAGAAAATTAAATGTAGGACCATAATGTTATGGTGTAATACCATATAATCAGATAATAAGTCCGAAAAACACAAGGGAAGGATTTAATCAATCATAATAATTTATTTCAAAAGAATTAAACAAACAAGGGTGTAAAGGTGAGGTAGATTGTATAAACAGCTAAGATAGGCAAATAATCAAAGGTGTTCAGTGTGAGGTCAGACAGAATACTGTCCCATGGGAGCATCAGCAATTCCACAATATGTCAGAGTGATAAAGGATACAGGATTAATATGGTAATATAACAGGTAGTGTATTTAAAGGCTAAATAATGCCAGAAATACACAGCATCAATGTATATACCCTGGATCACTAAATAGATTAAATATGCACGGCACAGATAATATCAAGGTATGCTAATAAAGCTTCACTAAAGTTCTGGCCTAATGCATAAAACCATAAGGTAAAAGCAGAATAACAGAGTATACATAGCAGCATTTGAATAAATAAAGGGTGCTAATTACCTTGCGACATAATGTAGTTAGCTGCAGCAACGCCAATGGGACAGCAGAGAAGCCCCGACGCACGTTTCACCGTCCTCGGTTTCTTCCGGAGGCATGGTGAGACGTATAGTGCACGAGGTATATATAGGAGAAAGTGAGGCCATGAACAAATCAGTGCTCGTTTGAATGCGGTAAATCCCGCCCAGGAAAGACGCCGACTAAGTGAGAGGAAGCGAGTGTGGATCCAATGAAAACACTGCGGAGGTATGTCTGCATCATAAGATGTAAAACCGTCATATCCGCAGGTAATAATAGTAGGAGGGACGTTGGTGGCTAGCGAATCGGAGCGCTCCCATACGTGATGCCTCATCTTGCGATAGCGTGGGCCAGAGCATGCCTTGAATGATGGGAGGGAGGACGAACGTCATCTCCTGCCATCACCACAGCAGCGCTCCAGCGTCCACACCACCCCGAGACAAGCACAGCGCACGCATGGGGCGCATCTGCGCATGACATGTAATTATAATTATGAGATGTCGCCATGTCCAAGGAGCATTGTTTAAACTTATTGATATATATCGTAAGAGGATAAATCAGAAATGGATCCACACCCGCTTATGTTACAAGTCTCACTAGAATTGACAATTGCAAAAAACCGTCAGCAGAGAAAAAAGCAGTTTTAGTGTTATATAAGTCTTCAAAACATCCAAATAAGTATACTGTCATTGCGTAGACGATCCTATATATAATATATAGCGCATATTTAAAATTAATTGTATTAGATAATCCTTCTCTACTATTCCAATACAATAAAAGTAACTTATGGATATGATTTACATATGACCGAAAATACTAATCGGGCATAACAGTGTTATGCACATTAATTCCTATGCAGTTATGAAGACAGATAATGTCAATCAATATTCATCAAATAGATCTACTGTTAAGAAGACAATACAATAATAATATTCATAATGTCCAGATAAGTTTCATTAGAATAATAGTAATATATATAATTCTATGTGAAAATATATGTTCCGAAATGTCCCGCCAGTCAGATATAGTAAGAGATGTGGGTATTCTTCTTCCAGTCATGATGGTATCAATTGTCAATCGATCATATAGTGTTCACACATCATAGGGTTCAGGCCATTATATATCTTAAAGGAAACTAAGAAAGAAGAGATTAGTATCACATAAAAAACAAACAAATACCTAACAACAACCTAACTTGTAACATAAGCGGGTATGAATCCATTTATGATTTATCCTCTTACGATATATATCAATAAGTTTAAACAATGCTCCTTGGACATGGCGACATCTCATAATTATAATTACATGTCATGCGCAGATGCGCCCCATGCGTGCGCTGTGCTTGTCTCGGGTGGTGTGGACGCTGGAGCGCTGCTGTGGTGATGGCAGGAGATGACGTTCGTCCTCCCTCCCATCATTCAAGGCATGCTCTGGCCCACGCTATCGCAAGATGAGGCATCACGTATGGGAGCGCTCCGATTCGCTAGCCACCAACGTCCCTCCTACTATTATTACCTGCGGATATGACGGTTTTACATCTTATGATGCAGACATACCTCCGCAGTGTTTTCATTGGATCCACACTCGCTTCCTCTCACTTAGTCGGCGTCTTTCCTGGGCGGGATTTACCGCATTCAAACGAGCACTGATTTGTTCATGGCCTCACTTTCTCCTATATATACCTCGTGCACTATACGTCTCACCATGCCTCCGGAAGAAACCGAGGACGGTGAAACGTGCGTCGGGGCTTCTCTGCTGTCCCATTGGCGTTGCTGCAGCTAACTACATTATGTCGCAAGGTAATTAGCACCCTTTATTTATTCAAATGCTGCTATGTATACTCTGTTATTCTGCTTTTACCTTATGGTTTTATGCATTAGGCCAGAACTTTAGTGAAGCTTTATTAGCATACCTTGATATTATCTGTGCCGTGCATATTTAATCTATTTAGTGATCCAGGGTATATACATTGATGCTGTGTATTTCTGGCATTATTTAGCCTTTAAATACACTACCTGTTATATTACCATATTAATCCTGTATCCTTTATCACTCTGACATATTGTGGAATTGCTGCATGCTCCCATGGGACAGTATTCTGTCTGACCTCACACTGAACACCTTTGATTATTTGCCTATCTTAGCTGTATATACAATCTACCTCACCTTTATAACCTTGTTTGTTTAATTCTTTTGAAATAAATTATTATGATTGATTAAATCCTTCCCTTGTGTTTTTCGGACTTATTATCTGATTATATGGTATTACCATTACATTACGGTCCATAAGGTGTTATCCGAGCATGCTTGGGTGCTAACCGAATATCTTGGGCGTGCTCTAAAAGTATGTTTGAGAACCCTTGGCTGCATGTTCGCGGCTGTTTGACAGCCACAATACATGCAGGGATAGCCTGACAAACAGGCAATCCCAGCATGTGTTGCGGCTGTTGAACAGCCGTGAAACATGAAGCCACGGGTTCTAGAACATATTTTTTGAGCACGCCCAATAGAATTATTTATATTTATATAGCGCATACTGACTCTTCTGCTTTACAATCACTAAGAAGTCATCAGGTACAAAATTTTAGCTGTTCATTGGGACCATTTTACCCCAGAATTTTTTTTCTTCCTATTAAATGATGGCTGAACCTGAACAGTAAAGTTCGGGGTCCATATCGAACACCTGCTGTTTGGGCATGGACCCTGAACATGGACTTCTCTAGGTAGTCAATGTTACTGTTTGGATTTGACACCTCGAACATCGGGTGTTTCCCATGAATTCTCATCGTGCTTGCTGTGATCTCATTAAGGTCACCGTAGTTCATCGTGCCAGTGGGAAAGTAGCCTCAGTTACCTGCGGTGACCTCAATGATGTCTCTGCTAGTCACTGAGACTGCGCTTGCAGCACCTCATTCTCCCATGGTTTTCAACCTGGATGGTCACATCATGGCACCGTTGATGTTGTAAACCACATATCACAGACATGGATTATGGCGTGGGACCATTTTACCCGAGATTTTTTTTTCTTCCTATTTAATGATGGGCGAACCTGAACAGTAAAGTTCAGGGACCATACCAAACACCTGCTGTTTGGGTATGGACCTCGAACATCGACTTCTCCAGGAAGTCTGTGTTACTGTTTGGGTTGGCACCTCGAACATCGGTTATTTTCCCTTCCCCATGACAGCACCGACATGAGAGAGTATGGTATCCGCCCCCAGGAACAGGAAACCTGCAGCAGAGATAGAAGAAAGGAGGCGGTACCTCTCCCTCTGTTTTTAGTTTCCTGTTCCTGCAGGTGGATGCCTGTAGCGTACGGAGTACCTGTAGGGGGATCTCCCCTGGATGGCCGGTCCAGGACTGAGGTCTGTGAGGGGCATTGCAGCTGAGCACTGCGGCGCGTGCTCTTCATCCCGGCGCATGGGGGCTGCCTGGCCGCGTCTCGCTCCCTCATGGACTCCCCGGAGGTCGCTCTGGACAGGAGGCAGAGCCGGGGGAGGCGTGTCCACCATGACGCTGGCGCCGACTGAGTGGAAGCGACTTCTGGTCGCACCGGAGGTGACGCTACATGCCGGGAGAAGCGGTGTGCTGGACACTTACGGGAGGAAGTCGCTCCAGAGACGCGCACACCGATCTCCCGCTGAACCCCCCCTCACACATATAAACTGCCTGAGGGCAGGAAAACGGCGGCAACAGCTCCCAGGGTGAAGATGGACCCCGCAGATGAGGAGCACGTGCTGGAGGACAAGGGCCAGCAGACCCCTGTGGTATCAGGGGGCCGGTGGGTGAGTGCCTTTGTAAGGCAGAAAAGCTTATATAATGATGGCCTTTCCCTGTTCCCCTCTCCCTAGGATAGGAAAGCCACGGCCAAACAAAAAAACAAAGCATGTGCTTTGTGCAAGAAAACACTTCCCAGAGGGTACAACAAGCGACTGTGTCGCTCATGTGTGAAGAAAATGGTGGCAGAAGAATCACCGTCCCTGTTACAAAATATTAAAGCCATCATCCGTCAGGAAGTAAAGACAACAGTAAAACAGGAATTAAAACTGCACACGCCAGTCAGTTCGGGGCCCACCCCTCCTCCCCCCCTCCTATGGGACAAAGTGATGTAGAGTCGGATGACAAGTTAAGGGCCTCTGGAAGTTCAGACATGGATTACTCAGATGAGGAATATGGCCACCCTTATTTTTTATCCGAGGACATGGAAAATTATTGAAATTTGTCAGGTCTACCATGGGGGTTGAGACACCAAGAGAACAACAGTCAGTACAGGATTCTATGTTCAGTAATTTGGAGGGGAAAAAACGTTAAGTTTTTCCCTTCCATGCAAATCTACTAAACTTGATAAAAAAAGAGTTGAAGAAACCCAATAAAAAAATGTCCATTACACAAGCATTAAAATGAAAATATCCTTTCGATGAGGAAATTTGTGGGGAATGGGAAAAGGCGCCTAAACTGGACGCCGCCATTGCTAACACATCCAAAGGAATAGCATTACCATTCGAAGATATGGGTGCCTTAAAAGACCCTCTTGATAAAAAAGCGGATGCCTTTCTAAAATCAGCCTGGGAAGCATCGGCATGGTCAATTAAACCTGGGTAGCCGCCACTTGCACCGCTGGGGCCATGGTCAAGTGGCTGGAAGAGCTCAGTGAACTAATAAAAAATAAGTGCCCAAGGGAAAAACTATTAGACGCAATACCGTCACTACAAAAGGCGGCAGGGTTCTTGGCAGATGCGGCGGTGGATTCTGTGCGAGGTGCCGCCCGTGCATGTGCTCTCTCTAATTCAGTTCGCAGAGCACTGTGGTTGAAGAATTGGGCGGCAGATTTCCAATCGAAGGTAAAACTCTGTGCAATTCCCTGTGAGGGGCAATACCTGTTTGGAAAAACACTAGACGAAATATTGGAGAAAGCGTCTGATAAGAAGAAACGATTTCCGCCACCTCCTATGTCAAGACACCGTTAGAGTGATGCTCGCTCGTCCTTTCGTGGAGCAAGGAATAGAGGGGGCAGAAGTCGACCAGATGATAGATCTATGTGGAGCAGACCGTGGGGAGAGAGGAATTAGAAAGGATTCCTCTTCAGTAAAGGTCCTCCCAGATCGGATACTAAACGTCAATGACGCCAAGACACCGGTGGGAGGAAGACTGCGAAAATTTGTACATCAATGGTCAGCGTTGCCCGCCTCATGGTGGGTAACCAATCTGTTATCCGAAGGCCTGCGATTAAGTTTCCTCAACCTCCCGCCACAACGAATAAAGATGACTCAAGTCGCAAAAAAGAACCAAGCCACAATGGAGAAAGAAGTTACTCTCCTCATGCTGAAAAAAGTGTTAGTGGAAGTACCGAGTCACCAAGTAGGAGAAGGGTTCTATAGTACCCTGTTCCTTACTCCAAAACCAGACGGCTCACTAAGAGCAATATTCAACTTGAAAGCACTAAACGTTAAGATCAACAGTGAAGCTGCTCGAACCAGGCTGCTACATGGCGGTGATCGATCTAACCGATGCCTACTACCATGTACCGATCTGGGAAGAACACCAAAAATATCTAAGACTGGTGGTAGAGATTGCGCAGGTCCCTACTCATCTGCAGTACCAATGTCTTCCCTTCGGGGTGTCTGGCACCTCGTATATTCGCAAAACTAATTTCGGAAGTGACATCTTTTGTGAGAAAAGAAGACATATTACTAGTACCCTACTTGGACGACTTCCTTGTGATAGCAAATACCGAAGGAGAATGCAGGAAAGCAGTAGCAAGGGTACTGGAAGTCTTAACCAGCTTAGGCTGGCTAATAAACGAGAAAAAATCAAAACTAATCCCAGCTCAAAAACAAGAATTTTTGGGAATACTGTTAGACTCCTGCAAGCAGCAATGTGTCCTCCCAGACAGGAAAATATGCTCGATTCAGCACAAGATACGACAGTTGAGACCGAGCCAGGCCATAACAATCCGACAAGCAATGTTGCTGTTTTGGTACATTGACAGCAACAATGCCGGCGGTCCGGTGGGCACAAAGCCACACAAGAGAACTGCAGTGGCAAATCTTGGCCGAGCAGGCAAAAAACCCGGCCAGCTTAAATCAACGGTTCACCCTAACGACACAGGTCCACAGCTCATTGGAATGGTGGCTAGAACCCGAAAACCTAAAAAGAGCAGTACCTTGGTCAAGTCACAACCAAGTGGTATTAACCACGGATGCGAGTCAGTCAGGATGGGGAGCACATCTAACGGGCCGGCTTGTGCAGGGCCAATGGGAACCCTCAATGAGGGAAACATCCTTCAATTTGAAAGAGCTAACAGCAGTGAAGCGGGCACTTCATCAGATGGAAGAAGAAGTACGGGGAAGACATGTCACAATACTGTCAGACAACACAACGGTAGCCTACATAAATCGACAGGGAGGCACAAGAACACCATCCCTGATGGAGAAAGCAAGAGAGCTGTTCACATGGGCGGAAAACAATCTGTTATCCCTATCGAGCACACACTTAAAATGGACAGACAATACGGTGGCAGATTTCTTAAGTCGACATGTGCTGCACCAAGGAGAATGGTCCCTAAATCAGGACATATTTGGAAAGATTTGTGCCAGCTGGGGCAGGCCAGAAGTAGACCTGTTTGCCACAAAAGAGAACCGGAAGGAAAACAGGTTCTACTCCCTGAATCCAAGAGAACACCCAGAAGGAGTAGATACGCTGCTACACCGCTGGAGGTTAAACCTATCGTATGCCTTTCCCCCGTTTCCCCTAATACCAAAAGTCCTGAAAAAAATACGGGAGGGCAAAGCCTGTGTAATTCTTATCGCGTCCTTCTGGCCGAAGAGAGCGTGGTTCACATGGCTCACACGCATGTCTGCCTCGGACCCATGGATCTTACCCGATGTTCCGAATCTGCTACACCAGGGACCAGTGGAACATCCTCAGGTGCACAGCCTACATCTCACTGCCTGGAACTTGAGAGGGGACTCCTATTAGCCAAAGGATTCTCAAGGCCCTTGGTGACCACCTTGCTCACTAGTAGGAAAAAAGTCACCTCAGCCAAGTATCATCAGATCTGGCGAAAGTTCCTAGACTTCTCAGGACGACGATTATCGGAAACAGTCCAGAAGGTCCCGATGACGGAAATCCTAGAATTCCTACAGAAAGGCCTGGAAAGAGGATTGTCTACAAGCACCCTAAAGGTGCAAGTCTCTGCACTAGGTGCGTTATTTGACAAAATTTTGCCAATGCTGGTTATAAAAAGTAGATGAGACCCCATGTCATTTTTTTGTAATTATTTATTTATAGTGCAGGCACCAGCTTATGAATACTCTCACCAGCAGCACCTGCTCTCGCTGTTATCTTCGATAGAAGGTGTAGGTTGATGGGAGTAGTAATCTCTTATTAGCCGATGCCTGTGACCGGCGGTAACCTTTTAACCGCCGGAAACAGCTGCTGGCTCACATTATCATCTAATAGCATGGGAACCGCAGCTGTCTGACAGGCAAAAATAATCTTACCATCGATCAGAGTCTGTGTTTGCTGCGTTGACAACGGATGTCTGGGCCCACCCATTGGTCTGGGATTGGCTTTGGCTATCGTTCGAATACCCGAATCAAACTTTTTTTTTAGATGTTCGGCTGAACCCGCTGTACCTGAACATCCACGGGTTCGGCCATCGCTACTCCTATTTTATATTTTGACAGTAAATTATTTTTTGTGGACAGAAAAAGTACTATAATCACTGTAAATTGACAGTGATGTTCTGTTGTTAGTATTTTATTTAGATAATATTCAGTATCTTTGCACTTTGTTTCCTGAAACACTTATTGTTAAACACCTCAATAGATAAGGAAGAAGTTACTATTTGTTTCAAAAAAGCTTGGGCACTCAAATGAAAATTTTACTGTCCAATGTAGACCAAAGAGGCAAATGCCACTACCATACAAAAAAGAAAAAATACAGGATGACCCAATTGAAAGACAGATTAACTTCCGCAACGTTTCGGCACAGACATTTTTTACTCAAGCTGAATCTGTGTGGAGATATATACAAATAATTAAAAAAGGCTAAAACACATACCAACTAGCAGAAGGAGGAATGAATCATATGGAGCTAATTACATATCATTAATGGGGACCGATTTATGTACAGCCAGTGGTTATGACTAAGGAGGTACCTGCCACCAAGAAAATAACGTTATACATTAAAGAATGTGTCGGTTGTGGTACCCACTCTAAATTTGATCATATGCTACATATAAACCACAGTAATTGGAATGTCCACACATTAATGTACAATAATGTGCAATTATGAGCCGCAAACAATAGCAGAAAAGTTGCAACAATGGACCCATGATATGAGGAAGGGAAAGCATCAAGAACATGAAAGAACTAATGTTACCTGCTGTAGAAGGGGGTCAAAGGTAATGTGACCTAGTCTTCTTTCATGCCTATGGATAAATGGTACATGTCCGTTAATGTGGCTGTAGAAAAAAAATAAAAAATAAAAGGTAAAAATAAAAAATAAAAAATGTATAATAAAAAAATAAAAAATAAATAAAAAATGAAAAATGAAAAATAAAAAAATATAAAGAAACAAATGAAACAAAACAATGAAAAAAATGAAAAGAAAAAAGGGGAAAAAATGAAAAAAGATGAAGAAAATTAAAAAAACAAAAAATATAAGCGTCAGTCTTTTGACCTTAATAGGCTACAAGGAAAGTATGCCAGTAAAATAAGCAGGTATTTCAGTTAGGAGCACAGGCAGATCTCAGAAAGAGATCCAAGCTGGCCAGAGATAGCCACAGAAACAAGTAGATAAACAGTTAATGGTCACTGGTAATGCTGCATACCTGCCCAAGCTTTTTTGTTATTTATTGCTAATACCTTGGAGCACCACCTCAGACATACAGTGAGCACCCCCTATATTCCCTAAAGTTAATATTTGTTTCAGTTACACTGGTTTGCGAGCAGCTAGCATAAATCCAAAAATAAATGTATAATAGGCCCCAGTAGTCAGTAAATTACCTAAGTGAGAGAGCCAATGAGTATATCTCATATCAATTAGAGTATGCATCAAAGAGAGGACAATTATTAAACCCTGACATTTATTCTATAGATTTAAGATTGGGAACAATGCCCAGCAGGATAAAACATAGACACGCACAATAGGTGGGCATATAAACACTTCAGTCACATGTAAGGTACTTATTAAAAACCGTGCACGTAAATAATATTGTATAAATTAGCTATAGTGGAAGAGTGGAATAAAATAAAACCTTTAATAGAAAATCTAAAATGTCACTGTCCTGGCTACAAAGACAATGAGGAACATGCAGACATAAATATATAACAAGAAAAAAGAGCCCTTTTAGTTATCCAGTACTGTACACTGTACAGTGTATAACCATATCTCATGACAAAGTATTCATATAAATGATAATAAGAACAATGTCACTCAGTCCATAAAGTGATGCAAGGTTATGTTCAAGTTAACCCTTCAACTACTACAAAATCTTCAAATTAGATTCATCAGGGAAGTTGATTAAGGTAAAGTCCCTGCCACGTGGTCGGCTGTTGGGATATAAGACTGTTGGTGATGTCTCCTCAACACAATGTGAGGTGCTTTATACCTGGTTTAAATAGGGAGAGAAAGAGGCTGTATGAGAGCTTATTTTTGTAGGACGAGTTGTACTTTTGAATGACATTAACTTTACCATGTGATGTACTGGAAAGCAGGAAAAAAATCTAATTGCTTTGAAATTGCAAAAAAGTGCAATTTAACAAATTTTTATATTCTCCAGGTCAGTGTAATTACGCAGATACCAAATCAGCTCATCTCCTGTGAGCTGGGGAGATGAACTTATTCATGCGCGGGTTTACAGCACGGCTGGCAGCATTAGCAGCGGTCCCTGCTGTAAACCTATTAACCCTTTCAGATGGATTGCAGCGTGGGACCTCACTGAGCGCCGGAGAGGTAAGAATAAGGTTGATTTTTAATTTTATTATTATTACAGGAGAACAAGGGATTCAGAAGGATTACCAGTACAATAAAATATGGTCAAAAACTATGTGTATTCATTTCATTAAAATAATTTTTTATCAATGTGTGTGTTTTTTTTAATACAATAGGATTAATAATGGAGAGTTGTCTACTTGACAACTCTCCATTATTAACCCGGCTTAATGTCACCTTCCAATAGCAAGGTGGCCTTAACCCATTATTAACCCATTAGCCACCACTACAGGGCAATGGGAATAGACGGGCTAAGTGCCAGAAAAGGCGCATCTAATAATAGATGTGCCTTTTCTGGGGTGGCTGGGGGCAGATGTTAGTAGCCAGGGGGGGCACAAAAAAATGCTCCCTCCCTAGGCTAATAATGTCTGTTCTTCGTCACTGGCTTTCCCTGTCTGGTGGAGAGAATACCGCGGGAGCCCACGCATTTTTTTTCAACGAATTTACACATTTAATTAACACCTACATATATGAAATTTTGCACACATACACTCATGTAATTGTTAATCAAAACCATATATCAAACTACATGAAATGAAATGGTTTACTGTATGTAAACCATGTGTCATTTCATGTCGGGTTCTGTAATGATTTTGCAGAAGCCGGCAATTGAATTAGCGGCTATTATGCTATGTAGAAGTGTATGAGCTATAAATATATATATATATGTCACAATGACATGTATATATATTGTGGTGTAGTGACCCCTGATGCAGCTAGGGGGCATTGTGTATGCTCCTCGGGATATGCATGGAGAGATGTCATGGATGGACGGTATGTATCGCAGAGATGGGTGGCTCTGTGATGGAAGCCTGGATATGTTTGTTCAGCAGATCTACTGCTGAGAGTTGTGCTATGTATTGGGAGGCTTCCAGGTGACTAGGAGAGCTGGGTGGGTCCAGTCACCTACAAACCCACTCAAGGGGTATGTGTTTGAATACCTGGGATAAAACCTGTATATAATAGTGTGTTGTGGTAAAGGACCTCTGATGAGGTCATGACCAGGTGACCTAACCATGTGATCCTGACCTCATCTGTGGGTGGGGTTACACCTGTAAAAGCCAGTGCTGTGCACATGAGAGGAGAACGTGATGGAGGCTGGGAAATGTCTCTGATGTCTGTCTCAAGGGATTCTGTCTGAGACTGGGAAGTGTCTCAAGGGAGTCTGGCTGAGACGAGTGAAGAGTGTGTCCTGCACAGGGCTGCCTGGAAGGTTCCTGGAAGGTCTGCCGGTGTTGGAAGATTCCTGGAAGCACGTGGTGAGACTTGGAGCTTGGTAGCCAGGGTGTTGGTCTGGGGTATAGCACCCGGACAGGACACATGTATGTGCAGTGCCTGTGACGGTCTCACACTGAGAACCATGCGGTTCTATTGAGTTTGGCTGAAGTCAGCCTGGAAAGGACTGTTTTGTTACAGTGTGTCAGTGAGCACCGGAAGCAAGTCCAGACCACCCGGGAATGGCACCTGGCGGTCCATGCTGGCTTGCAGCCGCTTAGTCAAGCCCGTCCCATGCAAGGGTGAGTCTGGGACCAGTGATTTTCCAAGATGGAATGCATTTATGTTTTGTTATGCTTTGTTACCTGATTTAAAGAGACAGTAAAATAGTGATTTTTGGACATGATGCCTGTGTGTTGCCTCATTACTGCGTGCCCAGCCTCAGCCTACCAGAGCGAATCCCTACAATTATATATATATTCTAAGTGTATATATCTATTCTTTCTTTTGTGATTTAAAAACTGTCATTTGGATCCATTATATGTCGGTTTTGCAAGCCGGGGAGAAAATCTCTCCGCATTGATGCCATACGGATGCCATACGGATGACACACGAATATTTTGATGCGAGGAAATCACATACTCGCATTGCAAACGGATGACATACGGATCACTGTTCAGGGGACTTTTCTGTGTATTACGGTCGTATAATACGGTCCGATTTTTTATATGTTGTGTGTGACTCCGGCCTTAGCCTGTGTGTTTGTGTCCTACATTAAATGGGTTTGGTTTCGTTTGGTGCTGAATAGGTTGACTACCCTTTCATGCTGGTCAGAAACATGTAGCTCCATTTCAGCTGCTTCTGATCTGGTTATTACCTCTCCATGTACAACCTGGCCAGACCTTCTCTTCCTTGCCAGTGAAAGTTTTGCTTCCTATCTCCTTGGAGACGCTGTGCTGAATTGGAGATCATTGTTGCTACTGGAAATTGTTGCGTACTGTTTTTGAGTGTATGCTTTCCTCACTGTCCTATTCCAATTTGATTGGTACATTCCTATACTTCCCTATATTCCTCTCTACTATTCGTGAATTTTTGTATGTTTGTTGCTTTCTGTTATCCGTGTCTGTCTTACGTGTTGATACACTAGCATTTCTGTCCCTGGCCTCCTGGGATGGGGGCAGCTCAGGGAATAATAGGAGAACAGTAGGCAGGTGGCCCAAACCTCCTCACCTTTAGAGATACCTTTGGGAGCAGGGATAGTTAGGGCCCCAGTCTTAGTAACAGTTCAAGGCCCCTTTGCCTAATCGTGAACAGTCACAGCGTGACAATTGCATGTTGTTTTTGATTGGCATTCTACAAGGCTTCATGTAAAAATTTAAGGGCTTGTCCAGGTTTGAGATGAGAGATGAAGGAGTAGGCCTGGTCTTCTGACTTCACAAAGTCAGTGGAATAATGTTGGGGGCTACTCGTCGGCCGCAGTTGCACTGCCAGAGTGGACAACGAGTCCATAAGGCTTATGGAGTCAGCGGGCTTGGGAATGTCCAGAATGAACTGGTGGCAAGTGTTAGGAATTGTGGCTCTGTGAACCTACCTGGGAATGGTGTTAGGGTCTGCGGAACGCACCAAATATATGAGGTAGAGAGGTGCGTTCGCAGCCCGGGGTCCACCGTGCAGGCGGAACCTGCTGCTAGTAAAATGGCGAAAGTAGCGAACTCTGTTATCCCGCAGAGTCGCTAAAATAAACGCCGTAGCGCGTTGTGGCAGTAAGTGCGAACTCTGTTAATACCCAGAGCCGCTAACGGAAATGCCACAGCGCTATATGGCGATAGGTGCGAACTCATTTAGCTTCAGTGAGCCGCAAAGTAAAACGCTAGGGCGCTGTCTAGCGTCGAAAGCAAACCCTGTTACGTCACAGGGCCGCTGAGGAAAAGTGCTGTGTCCTGTCAGGCTCTCAGGTACACAGTTAAGTGCTAAGCGTACATAACGCGTGATCATGTGCTAATGTCCTCGCGGGAGTCACCTGCAATCTATGGCGTCTGAACGCCAGACCCTGAATACGGCAATCAAAACTCCTCACCGGTTACGCCGGTAATCTAGGGCATCTAGGACACCGACCCTGGCCAGCTACCATACCAAACTCCTCACCGATTAAGTCGGTATTCTAGTGGCTTATTTCAGCCGGGTCCCTAACCACACATACGCATGATCACACTGGCGCATAGCATACAATGGTTGATATTAGCGCATGGCGGCCCAGCCATGCTACCCTTTTATAGCAACAGCTACAGGACCTTCCAGGAACAAGGACCAATGAGAAGCTGTTACAAACACACGTAGCTACATGACCTTCCTGGCGGACCAATAGGAGCCGCTGCAGCACCTGAACATGTGACCCCTGATCTCCAATGAGAGATCTCACTCTGGGCATGCTCAGATGGGAAAACGCAGGACTTTGTCCCAAAGACGACTGCTCCAGCACTGGCTATAATAGCAGATCCAGGAAAGGCAGCAGCAGCAAGTCACTGCACAGTAGAGGAGTGGGCAAGACGCCTGGACCGACGTCTCTGCTGAGCAGGCTCCATTGCGGCCGGAGATGAATGGGAGACCGCAGCGGGACGGGTTCGAGACTCCCCTTGTGCAGCAGCGGGAACTCGAACCCTAACAAATGGTTTGGGTCCAATGCTACGCTGCACCAGTCACAAGTGCCGCCATTGTCTGGACCCTCGAGGTGGTGCTACCACGCATGCAGGGAAATCATTCCAATCTTTTGGAGCTTTGCATTTTGGAGTAGTTTGATGTGTGGAGATATGGGACACCGTATTTCCCACGGATTTATCTGCCCGGCGAACATCGTACGCATTGTTCCCAGGTTGCCAGGCAATGCAGGACGCTGTTGTGTCTGCTACTAGGCAGTAGGGAATTGTATCCATTCAGCTGTGGAAGTTAGCAGTGATTGGTTATCTAGGAATGATTGGGATGTAGTCAAGACCTGATCAGTTCCTTCAGCATCAGGCGGACTATTTAACCATGATCCCTGCTCAGGGCAAGGCTTTGCTGTTTATTTCAGCTCCTATGTGCTTTGGAGGTGAGTGGTGCTGGTAAAATTGGTAACTATCTTTTCAGGGTTTTTCTCAGGGTTCTTTCCCTTGTCTCTTTGTGCTTCACTCCCAGGCGTTGTTGCAGATGTACCCACCTGGTTGTTCACTAGGCACCAACCGCGTCACCAAGACACCAGCTGCCAGACAACAGTGGGCCTGAGAATGGGTCTACTAAAGTACCAATTCCATCTCTGGGAGCTAGCTGAAGAGTATTGCTGGCCTTCAAGGGCCTGCCTAGCTGGGCATCTTGCGCCAAGTGCTTCTATGGCTGCGCCTTTACTGGTTTGGTGCAAGTCTTGCTGGGTCTCTCTGTGTAGCACATAACAGAATAAACAGCCATTTATATCTATTTGGGTAGGTATAAAAAAATAATGGAACTGGTCAAGCAGCTTACTGACCTGATGCAGGGTCTTCTGACAATGTTCCAGGATTTCGAGAGCACAGTGAACCAGCACAGTCAGACTCTGACTCAGGTGGTTCCCCCGACACAGGCAAGTTCTAATCCCATTCCTGCAGCAGGTCATTCCCATAGAACTTAAGATACCACTTCCTGATTTTTTGGGGGAAGATAGGATGCAATTTAATAATTTTAAAGAGGGGTGCAAATTATATTTCCAACTTCACCCTCTTGTCTCCAGGAACAAAGGTTGGTCTTGTTATTTCCCTTCTTAGAGGGGATCCCCAGTACTGGGCATTTTCATTATCCTCGGGTTCACCTATACTCTCATCAGTTGATGAGTTTTTTAAGGCCATAAGGCAGATTTATTACAAACTGGACCGGATGGTCTTAGCTGAATCCCACCTTAAGGCGTTGTGTCAGCGGGACCTCACTGCGGAGTACTACTGCTCCCAGTTTCACGATGGGCCATAGAGACTGGGTGGAACGATTCTGCTCTTTGTAGTACCTTCCTGGCTGGGCTTATTGACCATATTAAAGATATGCTAGTGCACCACTGTCCATCCTTGTCTTTGGAGGCTGCCATAACATTAGCTGTGTGACTTGATTGTAAAAGATGGGAGACATGTCGGAAGAAATTTTCTCTCTGGCGAAGTTCATCCACACCCTCCACTGGTCTAGAGGTTGAGGACGTACCCATACAGCTTTGTGAAGTTTGTACCTCTCAAGAGTCAAGGCAGCAAAGATGGAGTCAGCGACAGTGTCTTCTATGCGGTTCCTCGTGCTATCTTGTTCGTGAATGTCCATGTCTGGAGCCAGCGAGAATTGACCATGCCTATCTGAGTTTGAGGATCCCAAGCTAGGCACTCAGGTATCCCTAGTAAAAAATAAATAATTTTACCCATTGTTGTCACATTTAGCGGTAAGAGTGTGGAGGGTTATTCTTTTGTTGTTTATGGGACTGAGAAGTCTTTTGAATGCTGCCATGGCCAAAGAGTTGGAGGTTCCGCCTATCTCCTTGGGTGCATCTATAAGATTATCTTCTCTTGATAATTCTCCCCTTGCCCAGAGTATTGGGTATCCCACTGCCGAACCAGTTTCTGTCAACACAGGTTGTCTACACAAGGAAGAGTCATGCTTTTCTATTTCATAGGATCTTCCTACCACTGTGGTTTTAGGTCTTCCTTTGCTTCGCAGCCATAACCCTATTATTGACTTGAAAAGGGAGGGTATTGTTAAGTGGTTCCCCAACTGCCTATCCCTGTGTATTATCAAGCCTCCTAAGGTTATAGGCTCCACTTCCAAGGTCCCGTGGTATGTGGCAGAAAAATGGGTTTATCCACCCTTCTAAATCTCTGATTGGAGCAGGGTTTTTTTTTGGCCAAAAAGTATGGCTACTGGACTACCGTAAGCTCAATCACAGAACTGTACATAATCAGTATCCTCTCCCTCTCATCCCTGACCTCTTTAAGCAACTGATGGGGGCAAGTTGGTTTACCAAGCTGGATCTCAGGGGGCTTATAATCTTGTTTGAATTAAGGAGGGGATGAGTGGAAAATGTCCTTCAATACCCTAGAGCAGTGATGGTGAACCTATTCAAAATTGAAGCAGTGAGCGGACCAGCTCACCCCAAACCATCTCGATTGGGTTCAGGTCTGGTGACTGTGGAGGCCAGGTCATCTGGCGTAGCACCCCCAACACTCTCCTTCTTGGTCAAATAGCCCTTACACAGCCTGGAGGTGTGTTTGGGGTCATTGCCCTGTTGAAAAATGAATGATGGTCCAACTAAACGCAAACCGGATGGAATAGCATGCTGCTGCAAGATGCTGTGGTAGCCATGCTGGTTCAGTATGCCTTAAATTTTGAATAAATCCCCAACAGTGTCACCAGCAAAGCATCCCCACACATCACACCACCTCCTCCATGCTTCACGGTGGGAACCAGGCATGTAGAGTTCATCCGTTCACCTTTTCTGCGTGCAAAGCAGTAATCAAAGCAAAAGTTGGCTACTTTGAAGAACCTAGAATATAAGACATATTTTCAGTTGTTTCACACTTTTTTGTAAAGTGTAATGTATAATTCCACATGTGTTACTTCATAGTCTTGATGCCTTCAGTGTGATTCTACAATTTTCATAGCCATGAAAATACAGAAAAATCGTTGAATAAGAAGGTGTGTCCAAAATTTTGGTCTGTACTGTATTTTGCAGAGGGGCAGTGTGTGTGAGTATAAACTTTGAAGAGAGGTTGTGTGTGTGTGGTTATGTATGTATATGTATACATATTTTGCAGAGGGGCATTGTGCATATATATATTGTGCAGGGGGACAGTGCGTGTATATATTGTGCAGGGGGACAGTGTGTATATATATTGTGCAGACGGGCAGTGTGTATGTGTATAAATATTTTTTGCAGAGGTTCAGTGTATGTGTGTATGTTTTACAGAAGAAGAGTGTGTGTGTGTGTGTGTATATATATATATATATATATATATATATATATATATACATATATTTATATATAATATATTTTGCAGAGGGGCTGTGTGTGTGTATATTTTGCAGAAGGGGGGCTGTGTGTGTGCGTGCGTGTATTTTGCAGAGGGGCAGTGTGTGTGTACACGTTTTACAGAGGGACAGTGTGTGTGTGTTTGTATCTTATATACAGTACAGACCAAAAGTTTGGACACACCTTCTGATTCAAAGATTTTTCTGTATTTTCATGACTTTGAAAATTGTACATTCACACTGAAGGCATCAAAACTATGAATTAACACATGTGGAATTATATACTTAAAAAAGTGTGAAACAACTGAAAATATGTCTAATATTCTAGATTCTTCAAAGTAGCCACCTTTTGCTTTGATTACTGCTTTGTACACTCTTGGTCGCTGTCCCCAAATCCCATAAGGCGCCGTGGCAGTGTCACTTGCGCAGGCGCAGTTAGTGGCTGCAAGGCCATGAACTGCACCTGCGCAAGTGGCATACATGTCTCCGCTATTCCTACGCAGGCATAGTAATAATAATAATAATAATAATAATAATAATCTTTATTTATATAGCGCCATCATATTCCGCAGCGCTTTATAGTAACAGCTGCGTCACCGCTATTCCCACGCATGATCAGTAACAGCTGCGTGCTCTACCCATACATGCGCGATAATGAGTGTGCGGGGGTCTGCCAGTGCTGTGTGGGGTTCTGCAGGGCTGTCCAGGGGGTTAAGTAGGGCTGTCCGGAGGTCTGTGGGGCTGTGCTGGGGTCTGCCAGGGCTGTCCGGGGGGTCTGCGGGGCTGTCAGGGGTTCTGCGTGGCTGTGCTGGGGGTCTTCCGGGACTGTCTGGGGGTCTGCGGGGCTGTGAGTGGGTCTGCCGGGGCTGTGCGGGGGTCTGCTGGGGCTGTGCTGGGGTCTGCGTGTGTCTGCCGGGGCTGTGCAGGGCTGTTTGGGGGTCTTCAGTGGTCTGGCTGGACTGTGCTGGGTCTGCGGTGATGTCCGGGGGGTCTGCGGGGCTGTGCAGAGGTCTGCGGAGCTGTCCGGGTGGTTTACAGGGCTGTGCGGGGGTCTTCTGAGGGTCTGCGGGGCTGTCCGGGGGTTCTGCGAGGCTGTGAATGGGGTCTACCGGGGCTGTGCAGGGCTGTCCGGGGGGTCTGCCGGGGCGTCTGCGTGGCTATCCGGGGTAGGTCAGCGGGGCTGTGCGGGGGTCTGCCAGGGCTGTGCGGGGCTGTCCAGGGGATCTGTGGGGCTGTCCGAGGGGGGTCTGTGAGGCTGTGTGGAGGTCTGCGGGGCTGTCTGGGGGTCAGTGGGGCTCTACAGGGGTCTGCCGGGGCTATGTGGGGCTGTCCAGGGGGTCTGCGGGGCTGTGCGGGGGTCTGCGGGGCTGTACGGGGTGTCTGCGGGTCTGTGCGGGGGTCTGCGGGGCTGTCCGGGGGTCTGCGGGGCTGTCCGGGGGTTACGGGACAGTAGTTGTCCCATCATCTCGGCTAATGTGTTGAATGTAAAAAAAAACAAAATACACATACACACATATAGTCTATACTCACCATCTACACCTAATCCCCGAAGCCCTAGCTTACCTTCAAAAAAATAAAAAAAATAAACAAACGCTATACTCCCTGTGGTCGCCATAATCCAATTAATAACGATTGTCCCACGACACTCTCCCGTGGAGAGCTATTACATCAGCAGATGCGACCGCTCTCCAGGGGCTCCATTGATACAATGACGGAGATAATCCTCCGCATTGTATCACTCCGTCACCGACAGGTCACCGGAGTTCATCTGTCACTTTACGGCACTACAGCGTGAGAATTTTCTCATGCTGTAGTGCCGTAAAGCGAGAGGCTTAACTCGGATGACACACTGCGGGAGGGTTATCTCTGGTCAGTGTGTCATCGGAGGCCTATAGAGCGGTCTCATCTGCTGATGGGACGGCTCTATAGGGACATTCGTTATTAAAGAGGGACTGAGTCGGAAAAGGGAGTATACTGTTGTTTTGTTTTTTTTATTTTTTTACAGGAGACGATGGCTTCACTTGGATTTAGAAGTGTAATGAAAATAATAAAAAAAAAGTGTTGTGTTTTATTTAATTAAAATACTTTATTCTGGCTGTGTCTTTTTTAACCCTTTGATACTATAAGATTAATAATGGATAGGTGTCTTATTAACGCATCTCCATTATTAACCTGGCTTAATGTCACCTTACAATAGCATGGTGACATTAACCCCTTGTTACCCCATATGCCACCGCTACACGGCAGTGGGATGAGAGAGGCTAAGTGCCAGAATTAGCGCATCGTACAGGTGCGCCATTTCTAGGGTGGCTGCGGGCTGGTATTTGTAGCCAGGGGGGCCAATATCCATGGCCCCTAACTAGGCTATGAATATCAGCCCGCAGCTGTCTGCATAGCCTTTCTGGCTATAAAATATAGGGGACCCTACGTCATCCCTCGGCCAATTATGTTCCTCGTGTGGCATTTCTTTTTTGTGTACATACGCACTTCATATTTCTTGTCATTCCAGTGCCATATTATGTGAGGCATACATTGTTAGTGTGGCATTCACCATTTATTATTTTCCTTAGTCTCTTCTGCGCTTGCTTTACAGAGCTATCAATAGATCCTATTTTTTATGCCAAAAAGTGTCTTATATATTATAGGACCTTAGCAATCGCTTGCTTTTCAGCGCTATACAGTACATAAATCCTATTTTTTATGCCAAAAATATTTTACATATTATAAGACCCTAGGGATTTATCATATTTTAACCATCCAGGTATAACTGACGGTCCCTTATTCCAGTGATCTCCTGTAAGCTTATGGTTTCCTTTAGTGACTCCTTAGTCCGCCAAGACCAAGGTGTCTCAACCAAGGTCCATATAGATGAAAATGTATATATATTAACCCTTATATCACGGTCCATTAATAAATACATATTGGCAGGTGGCTGCTCTTACGTGAGTAAAAACATAACAAACAGTACAAAAAATTTAAAAATACAAAATACATAAAAAAGGCACTTATCCTCCATATGTTCTTATGTCTCCTTCTGACAATCGTGTATTATGTATCTAAAAAGGAAGGATAAACAAACTATAATTTCATACATACAAAAAAATTGTTTCCCATCATAATGTTATCCTTCATATACAAAGATATTACAAGATTCCTTCTGCACTGTTCCGATAAGTTAGGTGTACACAAGCAATATTTTTGGGATGAAAAGACAGAATGTATCTTGAAATCAACATTCAACCCCATAGGTTTTAATGTATTTAACTCATATATCCATTTCAGTTCTTTTTGTTTTAAGATACATTCCCTGTCTCCCACTCTTATTTGTACTGGCACCATGTCTAGTATTCTAAATCTCAGGTACTTCTCTGTATGTTTTAGCTCAGCAAAATGCTTAGGAACTAGTAGGTCTATCCTCTTTTTTCTTATGGTGTATCTATGCTGGTTAATGAGCGTTTTGAAATCACATGTGGTTTCCCCAATATACCATAACTTACATGGGCACTGCTGCAAATATACAACATATTTCGAATTATATGTAAGGAAGTGTTTTATTTTACAGTCATGGCCAAAAGTTTTGAGAATGACACAAATATTATATTTTCACATGATCTGCTGCCCTCTGGTTTTTATGTGTGTTTGACAGATGTTTTTATCACAGACAGAAATATAATTGCAAACATATGAGTAACAAAAGCTTATATTGAAAGTTAGAATGAGTTAATGCAGCAAGACAATATTTGCAGTGTTGACCCTTCTTCTTCAGGACCTCTGCAATTCTCCCTGGCATGCTCTCAATCAACTTCTGGACCAAATCCTGACTGATAGCAGTCCATTCTTGCACAATCAATGCTTTCATTTTGTCAGAATTTTTAGGTTTTTGTTTGTCTACCCGTCTCTTGATGATTGACCACAAGTTCTCAATTGGATTACGATCTGAGGAGTTTCCAGGCCATGGACCCAAAATCTCTATGTTTTGTTCCCTGAGCCATTTACCGTATATTTTGGACCATAAGACGCACTTTTTTTCCTCCAAATTTGGGAGGAAAGTGTGGGTGCGTCTTATGGTCGAAATGTAACATGTGGGGAGGGGGGCAGTGGGCAGCGGTGGAGTGGGATCAGCAGGAGGCAAGAAAATATCCCCTTTGCTGCAGGAAACAAGCTCTGGGGAAACCCCGGTCCCTACTTAAGTGCAGTGAATATTAATCAGCCGCTTCCCCGCCCACGTATCAGCTGAGCAGTGAGCGGGGAGCAGCAGATCACAAAGCCACACAGTTTCCCCAGCGTCTGATTCCTGCAGCAGCTGGGCAGATCGGTGTCTGAAGAAGAAGGAGGCAGCAGGAGCAGCTGGCATACCTGACAGCCTGGGGCTGTGCTGATGGGAAGCTGAATGCTCCTGTGAAGGACCTGTGATGAGGTCATGAAGAGGGCTGGCTGGAGCATCACATGACCAAAGCCCTGCCTCTTCATGATGTCATCACAGGTCCTTCAGACACACTGTACAACAGAGAATTAATTAAAAGGTTAGGCTACTTTCACACTTGCGTTTTTATGTGCAGCGCATCATGCGCACATGAAACGCATAGGTGTCACATTTCTATCAACTCTGTCTCTATCATCTCTGTCTATATCATCTGTCTCTATCATCTGTCTCTATAATCTGTCTCTATCATCTCTGTCTCTATCATCTCTGTCTCTATCATCTGTCTCTATCATCTGTCTCTATCATCTCTGTCTCTATCATCTCTGTCTCTATCATCTGTCTCTATCATCTCTGTCTCTATCATCTCTGTCTCTATCATCTGTCTCTATAATCTGTCTCTATAATCTGTCTCTATCATCTCTGTCTCTATCATCTGTCTCTATCATCTGTCTCTATCATCTGTCTCTATCATCTCTGTCTCTATTATCTGTCTCTATAATCTGTCTCTATCATCTCTGTCTCTATCATCTGTCTCTGTCATCTCTGTCTCTATCATCTGTCTCTATCATCTCTGTCTCTATCATCTCTGTCTCTATCATCTCTGTCTCTATCATCTCTGTCTCTGTCATCTCTGTCTCTATCATCTGTCTCTATCATCTCTGTCTCTATCATCTGTCTCTATCATCTCTGTCTCTATCATCTGTCTCTATCATCTCTATCATCTCTGTCTCTATCATCTCTGTCTCTATCATCTGTCTCTATCATCTCTGTCTCTATCATCTGTCTCTATCATCTCTATCATCTCTGTCTCTATCATCTCTGTCTCCATCATCTGTTCCTCTATCATCTCTGTCATCTGTCTCTATCATCTGTCTCTATCATCTCTGTCTCTATAATCTGTCTCTATCATCTGTCTCAATCATCTCTGTCTCTATCATCTGTCTCTATCATCTGTCTCTATCATCTGTCTCTATCATCTCTGTCTCTATTATCTGTCTCTATAATCTGTCTCTATCATCTCTGTCTCTATCATCTGTCTCTGTCATCTCTGTCTCTATCATCTGTCTCTATCATCTCTGTCTCTATCATCTCTGTCTCTATCATCTCTGTCTCTATCATCTCTGTCTCTGTCATCTCTGTCTCTATCATCTGTCTCTATCATCTCTGTCTCTATCATCTGTCTCTATCATCTGTCTCTATCATCTGTCTCTATCATCTCTATCATCTCTGTCTCTATCATCTCTGTCTCTATCATCTGTCTCTATCATCTCTATCATCTCTTTCTCTATCACCTGTCTCTATCATCTCTGTCTCTATCATCTCTGTCTCTATCATCTGTCTCTATCATCTCTGTCTCTATCATCTGTCTCTATCATCTCTATCATCTCTGTCTCTATCATCTCTGTCTCTATCACCTCTGTCTCTATCATCTGTCTCTATCATCTCTGTCTCTATCATCTCTGTCTCTATCATCTCTGTCTCTATCACCTGTCTCTATCATCTCTGTCTCTATCATCTGTCTCTATCATCTCTATCATCTGTCTCTATCATCTGTCTCTATCATCTCTATCATCTCTGTCTCTATCATCTCTGTCTCTATCATCTCTGTCTCTATCATCTGTCTCTATTATCTATCTCTATCATCTATCTCTATCAACTCTGTCTCTATCATCTGTCTCTATTTCTATGCAGCATGTATTTCTATGCAGCCGCACGATCCAGTCTGAGTGCCGGCGGCAGTTCCGGGTGTTCATGCGAGAGACTCACACGAAATCGTGTGAGTTTCTCGCATGTGTGACCCCGGCCTTATACTCACCCTCCAGCGTCTTCACATAATAGTTTACAGACACCACACTGGTCCCGCAGCACCATCTCCTACCCTAGCTTCCAACATAATAACATACTATATAATAACACCACATATAATAGTATGTTATTAAATATTTTACCACATTTTTTGCTTCAAATATATTTTTCCCTATTTTCCACCTCTAAAACCTGGGTGCGTCTTATAGTCCGGTGCGTCTTATAGTCCGAAAAATACGGTAGTTATCACCTTTGCTTTATGGCAAGGTGCTCCATCATGCTGGAAAAGGCATTGTTGATCGCCAAACTGCTCTTGGAGGGTTGGGAGAAGTTGCTCTTGTTTTTAGGCAAGACTGTGAGAGAGCCGATTCCCTTGGCTAAGAAGCAACCCCACACATGAATGGTTTCAGGATGCTTAACAGTTGGCATGAGACAAGACTGGTGGTAGCGCTCACCTTGTCTTCTCCGAATGAGGCGTTTTCCTGATGTCCCAAACAATCGAAAAGGGGATTCATCAGAGAAAATAACTTTACCCCAGTCCTCAGCAGTCCACTGCCTGTACCTTTTGCAGAATATCAGTCTGTCCATGATGTTTTTTCTAGAGAGAAGTGGCTTCTTTGCTGCCCTTCTTGAGACCAGGCCTTGCTCCAAGAGTCTCCGCCTCATAGTGCGTGCAGATGCACTCACACCTGCCTGCTGCCATTCCTGAGCAAGCTCTGCACTGCTGGTAGCCCGATCCCGCAGCTGAAACACTTTTAAGAGACGATCCTGGCACTTGCTGGTCTTTCTTGGGCGCCCTGGAGCCTTTTTGGCAACAATGGAACCTCTCCCCTTGAAGTTCTTGATGACGCGATAGATTGTTGACTGAGGTGCAATCTTTCTAGCTGCGATACTCTTCCCTGTTAGGCCATTTGTGTGCATTGCAATGATGACTGCACGTGTTTCTTTAGAGATAACCATGGTTAACAGAAGAGAAACAATGATGCCAAGCACCAGCCTCCTTTTAAAGTATCCAGTGGTGTCATTCTTACTTAATCATGACAGATTGATCTCCAGCCATGTCCTCATCAACACCCACACCTGGGTTAATGGAGCAATCACTGAAAAGAGGTTAGCTGGTCCTTTTAAGGCAGGGCTGCAATGATGTTGAAATGTGTTTTGGGAGATAAAGTTCATTTTCTAGCCAAATATTGACTTTGCAAGTAATTGCTGTTAAGCTGATCACTCTTTATAACATTCTGGAGTATATGCAAATTGCCATTAGAAAAAGTGAAGCAGTAGACTTTGTAAAAATTAATATTTGTGTCATTCTCAAAACTGTTGTCCATGACTGTATATTCGTTTTGTGTTTGAGGGTGTGTAAAAACACTTCCTTTCATCATAAGGGAGCAGTTAACACATGCTAAACAGGGATAACATCCCTTTCTCTCTCTTCCTGTTAAGAAAGTTTGTTGTAAATTTTTTTGTTAACAGACCCACATCCGATTTAATTAAAACATCCTTTATTTTTTATTTTTTCTGTACGAAAAGAGTGGCGGGTTTTGAAATTATTTTACATTGGGGAGACATCTATTTAACATGCCCTAATGTTTCCTTATTTTTTTGCAACCTCCCCACTTTCTTCTGCAAAAGTTGTTACAAATGGAACCCGATCCATTTCACCCTTGGTGTTTTTAGTTTGTAACAAATCCATCCTCTCCAACTTATTAACTTCACTCTTTGTATATTCCAGAAGTCTCCTTGGATATCTCCTACTTCTAAATTTCTCCACATATTGTCCATGACTTCATTGACTTGGTTTCCATCTTTAACTATTCGTTTTACTCCCATCATTTGGCTACGTGGAATGGAATTAACCATATTACATGGGTGCTGGCTGTTGAAAAACAGTAAATTATTCCGATCAGTTTCCTTCACATAGAGAGTGGTTACTAATTCCCCATTTCTATGTTCCACTAATACATCAAGGAACTGTAAAATTTCCCTAGATGACACCAATGTGATCTTGATTGTTTCATCTATTGTATTAATATACTCATGAAACTCAGTGAGCTCTTCTTGGGTGCTTTTCCATAGGAGGAAGACATCATCTATGTACCTCCACAACCCCAACACATGTCTAAAGTGGTGGAATACATAGATGAGGTCCTCCTCCATGGCTCCCATTACCAAATTTGCATATGCGGGGGCCATATTGGCCCCCATTGTTGTTCCTCGCCGTTGCGATTAGTACCGGTCTCCAAACATAAAGTAATATATATATTTTGCAGAGGGGCTGTGTGTGTGTGTATTTTGCAGAGGGGTAGTGTGTATGTGTGTGTGTAAGGGGGAGTACTTTGCAGGTCTTCTGTGAAGTGATGTTAAATTACCGTATTAGTACTTTCTGATAAATAAGTGGGGTTTGGGTTGCCGTTTCGACACTCGGTCTCTAAAAGGTTCGCCATCACTGCCCTAGAGTGTCATTATGAGTATTGTCCATAAGGTAGCGGTTTCCCTGACAACTGAATGCTCTTTTGTCATTGGATGGAAGTGGATACACCTCTGGTATTCCTTGTAATTAGGAATTTGGCGCATTTTTGGTAGTAACCCACTATTGGCTACCTATATGGCAATATTGCATCATATTCATGATCTATTCCATTCAGATTGGACCCTGGTAGCTATGACAATTGGGATGCCAATAATTTGATTAGTAGATCATTCTGATGCTTTTGTACAGATTATGGATGTAATGTCAGATATGGGGATTATATTTAAATCTTTTTATTGTATAACATGTTTGGTATGTATATTAATGATATGATTGATATGCCATGTATTGATGCTTTTTGTATTTAATGTACAGGATGGGCTATTTATATGGATACACCTAAACAAAATGGAAATAGTTGGTGATATCAACTTCCTGTTTGTGGCACATTAGTATATGGGAGGGGGAAAACTTTTCAAGATGGGTGGTGACCATGGTGGCCATTTTGAAGTCTGCCTTTTTGGATACAACTTTATTTTTTCCAATGGGAAGAGGGTCATGTGACACATCAATCTTCTTGAGAATTTCACAATTCACATTGTTTCAGATGCTGCACATCTCGTATCTGAAGGCAATTGTCTATGCTGTGAAGATACGAGATGTGCAGCATTTGAAACAATGGATTTTGGAAGCCTGTGCTAAACAGACCTATTTCACAAACCTTGTATCTTCATTATCCTACAACCCAAAACAACTGTTCAGCACATTCAACTCTCTCCTCTGCCCACCACTGCCTCCTCCAACTCCCCTCATCTCTGCCGAGGACTTTGCCACCTACTTCAAAAATAAGATTGACCAAACAAGGCAAACCTTTACTGTTCCACCACCCCAACCACTTCGTATACCAGACTTCTGGCCTTCCCTAATAACCTCCCTCTTCAACATCACTGAAGGAGAGCTTACTCATCTCCTTTCCAAATCACACCTCACCACCACCTGTGCACTTGACCCCATCCCTTCCCACCTGCTCCCCAACCTCACTAACACGCTCATCCCAGCCCTAACCCATCTCTTCAACCTATCGCTATCTTCTAATACCTTTCCCTCTGCCTTCAAACATGCCACCATCACACACATCCTCATAAAAAGAAACCTTGACCCAACTGCTATGCCCAGCTATCGCCCCATATCATTGCTCCTGTTTGCTTCCAAACTCCTTGAGCAGCATGTCCATGCTCAACTTTCCTCCCATCTCTCATCTAACTTTCTCCTTGACAACCTCCAATCTTGCTTTCGCCCCCACCACTCCACTGAAACTGCCCTGACCAAAATTACTAATGACTTACAGCCAAAACTAACAGAGAGTTCTCCATCCTCCTCCTCAACCTGTCCTCTGCCTTTGACACAGTCGACCACTGCCTACTGCTACAGATTCTTTCTTCCCTTGACATCAAAAACCTTGCCTTGTCCTGGATCGCCTCTTACCTTTCCGACCACACATTTAGCGTCTCCCACTCCCACACTACCTCCTCATCCGGCCCTCTCTCTGTTGGAGTCCCTCAAGGCTCTGTCCTGGGGCCCTTACTTTTTTCCATCTGTACCCTTGGACTAGGACAACTCATAAAGTCCCTTGGCTTCCAGTACCACCTGCATGCGGACGACACTCAGATATACCTCTCTGGCCCAGATGTCACCTCTGCTGTCCAGAATCCTGGAGTATCTAACAGGCATATCCTCCTTCTTAACCTTTTGCTTCCTCAAATTCAACTTTTTAACCCTGCATTGAGTCTTTCTCAAACCTAACCAAAGGAAATATATACAAAAGATAGAGGATTAGATTACAAAAATAGAGTACAAAAATTAATAAATAAAGGTACAATTATACAATTAAATACAGGATCGATAAAGAGTATATACATATATGTTAGGGCTGGTGGAACACACAAAATAAATATAAATAATAAGTGTGTTCGCAGCCCGGGGTCCACCCGTGCAGGCAGAGCCTGCTGCAAGTAGGATGGCGGTATGGCGAACTCTGTTACTTCACAGAGTCGCAGCTATGGACACTGTGGCCCTATATAGCGGTATAAGCGAACTCTGTTACGCCACAGAGTCGCTAAGGTAGAAACGCAGAAATATGGACTGTGTCCTGTTAACTCCACAGGTATGCACAGACAACTGCTGTGCGGACAGCAGTCCGTAGTAACGCAATCAGCAACGCAATCAGACAATCTCCTCACTGGAGAAGCCGGTATTCTAGGGGCTTATTTCAGCCGAGCCCTAACACATGCGTGCAAGATCACCCTGGCGCAAAGCACATAATGTGATTGATACTAGCGCATAGCGGCACGACCATGCCACCCTTTTATAGTAGCAACTACAGGGCCTGCCAGATAAGGACCAATAGGAAACTGCTCCAGAACACAAGTGGTTTCAGGACCTTCCTGGCGGACCAATAGGAGCTGCTGCAGTACCTGAGCATGTGACCCCTGATCTCCAATGAGAGATCTTACTCTGGGCATGCTCAGAAGGGGAAAGCAAGGACTTTGTCCTAAAGACGTCTGCTCGCCGCTAACCAGTACTGGCTACAATAGCAGAGCCTGGAGGAGCAGCAGGAATCCTCTGCACAATGTTAGACTGGGCGAGACACTGGGACCGATGTCTAAGCTGAGCAAAGTCCACTGCGGCTGGAGACAGATGGGAACCGCAGCAGGGACGGCTCGAGATTCCCCTTGTGCAGAAGCGGGAACTCGACCCCTAACACATATATACATATTCAAACTAAGTACAAGATATGAAAAAAAAATTTTGAAGGGAAAAAATATATAAGAGAGACATTATGCACAATATACAAGGGAATATATACACAAAGATATATGCACACAATTATGTATACTAAATACATATACGCATAAATTTATTCCATATTTACTAGTAGGGCCCATGCAACATCAGAATATATGTCATGCGCTGAGAAGTGCAGTCCCAGGACGGGACAACGGAGGGGCTGAAATGCTAGGATATACAACAATGGGGATTAATAGGATTAATAATCCTATTCCAACCTTTCAAGTCTTCATATCCCACAGTGGCCTCTTCTGTTTCTTTTCCATGATCTACCCTTGAGGCCCCGTCACAAATAACGAGATCGCTAGCGAGATCGTTGATACGCCACGGGTTTTGTGACGCAATAACGATTTCGCTAGCGATCTCATTACATCTGACAGGTAGCAACGATCAGGCCCCTGCTGTGAGATCGCTGATCGTTACAAAGCTTCCTGGACCATTCCTGGGTCGTTGCGCTCCCACTGGGCAGTGTGCATCGCTGTATTTGACACCTAACCAACGACCTCGTTAGCGATTCAGAACTGAAACACATAGGCGTGCATAAATTGGACTTTTCTGCGCCCCTCGTCCCCGATTGGTGGTCACTACAGCGTTCTCATTTCCCGCCGTGCTTAAAGAAAACAACAGAATAGCGATTCCATCCTTTGTTTCTTACCTCGTGCTGGATTGCAGATCTTAGCAGAATTCTCCGGGTTCTGTGGAGTCACAGCTGAAGAACACTACAATCCACAAACCAGAATGCTTGTCAGGAACAAAGCCCAGATGAATGGATACAGAGTCAAAGCCGAAGAACGCTGCTACGATCCAAACCAGAACAAATGGACGGAACTGCTACAACGTGGTTTATTTTAAACCTGCCGCCCAATCAGAATGCAGTAGCATCCACCAATCGGAGATGATTGGTGACACAGTACAGCCCCTATCAAGGTGTGGATCGTTGAAATAGCTGCTGTGTGAAAGCGCCCCAACGAGCAATGAGATCGTTAGTTCGATCGCTGGGGCGGCCAAAATCGTTGGGAAGTTCTGCATGTTTGACAGCTCCCCAGCGATCACGATACGGATCTCCAGCGATCTCAAAATCATGACGTAATAACGATCTCGCTAGCGATCGCGTTATGTGTGACGGGGCCTTTAGGTCAGTGTTTATGTTTACACTGCCTCTGCATTCGTATTAATCCCCATTGTTGCATATCCTAGCATTTCAGCCCCTCCGTTGTCCCGTCCTGAGACTGCACTTCTCAGCGCGTGACATATATTCTGATGTTGCACGGGCCCTACTAGTAAATATGGAATAAATGTATGCGTATATGTATTTAGTATACATAATTGTGTGCATATATCTTTGTGTATATATTCCCTTGTATATTGTGCATAATGCCTCTCTTATATATTTTTTACCTTCAAAAAATTTTTTGCAGATTTTATTAATGTCTTCTACTTAGTTTGAATATGTACATATGTATATACTCTTTATCGATCCTGTATATAATTGTATAATTGTACCTTTATTTATTAATTTTTGTACTCTATTATTGTAATCTAATCCTCTATCTTTTGCATATATTTCCTTTGGTTAGTTTTGAGAAAGACCCAACGCGGGGTCGAAATGTTACCTCAACATGTTATTTACGCTGTGGTGTTTTCAATAAATCTCTATCACTTGCATTGAAAGATTGTTTGAGTGCGGCTGTTTTTTCCACTTTTATGATTTATCTGGCGTAGCTCCAGGTTCAGCCTGGCTTGAGGTGTCACCTGAGACCCACACTTTTTTCTGAGAAGTCGGAATATTGCGAGAAGTTCCAAAAAATTCTCAACAAATGTTCCTTTGACATTATTTTACTCACCATTGAATTTCTTCAAACAGCCATAAAGGAGTCCGAACAGAAACTGACCGCCATAGAGGAACAATTATCTACATCTCTAGCAGCAGCAGATTGGAGTAACCTGAAGACAAAGACTGACAAGGCGATAGAGGAGCATCGTAAGTATCTACAAGATAAGAAACGATCAAAATTCCATAGAGACTCTGAGGTCTTCCTAGGTCGAGTATATCGATGGAACGATTCCGCTACTTCTGGCAACAGACGCACAAATACTGTACCCCGACACCAGGGATCTTTCAGTACCAACAGCGACAGTTCCACCAAAAGTTACTCACAAGGTCGTTTTTTAGCCAGACGCCCAAACAAGAGAATGAACACTCGACCTGGAGGAGACCGATTCGGAGGGCCGCCCGGAAACAACACAGATCGCATGACCACGATGTCCCAGGTAAGGCCCCCAACTCGGTGGTGAACATTTCCTCTTACATGCTCAACCCCGCAGAGCTGGCGGTTCTGCAACGGGGCCTATCCTTTTGCCTAACACCTCCTTGGGACAAATTCAAATTGTCCCAAGACCTCCAACGCTTCTACCGCAACTTGCGTCTCAAAACCCATTTTGGGTCACCACAGGACTCCGCCACTCATTGGGCCTCCACACCAGTGGAGGACCCTATTCCAGAATTAAGCATTGTTAATTTTGGTTTGCACAACATAAGTCATTTCAATCCTCCCCAGAATTATCATGCTACAGAGGCCTATGTTTATCTTGTACAACGAAAGATCAACGTAGTCCTCAAGCAACACCATATGGGTAACCTCCCAACTCATAGCAATTTTTCACCCCTTGAGAAGCAGGCCCTGTATTCATTAAGAAAAAACAAGAATATCATCATAAAACCAGCTGACAAGGGTGGGGCTATCGTCATACAGAATACCACAGAGTATACCGCTGAAATCCTTAGACAGTAATCCGACAAATCCACTTACAAAAAAATTCCGTCAGATCCTACCCCAGGCATCAAAACTAAAATTGATACACTCCTCAAGAAACACTTATCGTTACGCACAATTGACTCCAAGACAGTCACTTTCTTAACCAATCAATACCCGGTGACTCCAGTCATCTATACTCTACCAAAAATCCATAAATCCCTCTGTAATCTTCCCGGTCGACCGATTGTTGCCTCCACCGATTCCATTCTGGCCCCCATCTCCATCTACCTTGAAAAAATACTTACACCATTCACCAAAACTATGAAGTCATTTAACCTTGACACAGGACATTTCCTGCAAATCCTCAAACAACTACCCAGAGCCCCGCCTGGGTGCTCCCTTGCCACCTTTGACGTCAAAAGCTTATATACTTCCATCAGACACGAATTAGGCATAAAAGCAGTCAGGGACCTTTGGAGCACTCTGATCTTACTGAAAATTCTTAACAACTATGCCTTGACCTCTTGTCCTTGAACCTGAAAGAGAATTTCTTTTTATTCTGTGACTAGTTCTTTTTACAAGTCCAGGGTACCACAATGGGCGCGAATGTAGCGCCGCGTACGCCAACATCTATATGGATGCTTTTGAATGCACTTTCATCTATGAGAATGCCCTTTTTACAACATATAACATTTGTTGGCTCCGCTTCATAGACGACATTTTTTGCCTATGGACAGGTCCCCATGACACCCTAACTGCCTTTACCGAATACCTTAACTCCATCCGACCCAAACTCCAGTTCACACTAAATTACAGTCAGAATCAAGTTTCATTCTTGGATACCCTGGTCACCAGGGAAGTTGATGGGCACCTCTCTACTGATATTTTCTCTAAACCCAATGACTCTAATAGTCTGCTCCATTATGACAGCTGCCATCCTGCTTCTACTAAACATAGCTTACCCCGCTCCCAATTCAAGCGTGTAACACGCATCATGTCCAATCCACAGCTCATACCTAGACGCCTTGATGAGATGTCAAAAAAATTCTCAGCCTGACACTACCCTCAAAAACTCCTCAATCAAGAAAAAATATTAGCTCTCAAACCAGTTCCTCAACAAACTCTTCATCCCAAACCTGAACGCATTCCCTTTGTCCATACCCATCACCCTGTCATGCCAAGAGTCTATGACATCATCCGTAGACATTGGCCAATGCTCATACGGTCAAACCCTCACATCGAGGCTTTCAAGGCTCTCCCATTAATGTGCAAAAGAACACCCAACAATATCCGCGACAAGATTGTCAAAGCCGACCTAGGCAGCCTATCTCGAATACCTAGACAAACTTTCCTCAGTACTGCAAGGAGCGGCACATTCCCGTGTTTGGGCTGTGCTTGTTGCTCTAACGTAATAAAATCAAGCGTCATCACCCACCCTCATTCTGGCAAACAATACCAAATCCAAAATTTTTTTCACTTGTGAATCTAACAACGTTGTCTATGCAGTTAAATGCCCATGTGGTTTACTTTATATTGGTGAGACGACGCAACACATTCGCGACCGGATCACTTGCCACAAATCGACCATCAGTTGCAAAAAAACATGGCTCCCTCTCCCTCACCATTTTATATCTGCCATTCATTCTGTGTCCAAATTATGTTCAAGGTTCTGGAGCAGATTGAGAAACCACAACTGGGTGGCAACTATATCAGGCAGTTAAGGGAGCGTGAATCCTATTGGATTTATACTCTTCAAACTTTAACGCCTAAGGGTGTTAAAAGTGAACTTGACATGGTTCTCAGATAAGTGATAATTTTGGTTTCCTGCCTTCTCCTTGGTCTCCCTCTGATTTTTCCACCTTTGCGTTATTGCATTATGGGGATAGTTTCATTTGTATTACATTATCCAGCATGTGTATAACATTCTGACCTGGCCTTTCGTTTATATACTAATTTTTCTTAATTTTTCAGGCACTTTGATTTCTACATTTCTCTCAAACTCTATTAGGGTAAGTATCTCCTTTCCATATTTTTGGTATTTTCTTTTGCCGTTTTTGGCATTAGTTTTTTTTTTTTAATTTTTTTCTATTTCTATTTTCTATTTTTAGTTTTTATTTTTATTTTTCTTGTTTATTTATTTTTCCTTTTTTTCCTTTTCCCCCCTTTTTTCCTTTTTTTCCTTTTTCCTTTTTTATTTATTTTTATTTTTATTTTCTTTTTTATTTTATTTATTATTTTTTTATTTTCTTTATTTTTTATTTTTTTATTTTTCCATTATTTTTGCATTTTTGCATTTTTTCACTACATATAATTTATTATTTATTTATAAAAAAATTATATTTTATTTTTCCTTTTTATTTTTCCTTTTTCTCACTTTTTTCCTTATATTTATTTCATCATTTTTGTTTGCATTTTTCTAGTCTTCATTTTTTATTTTTTATTTTAATTTTTATTTTTTATTTTTGATTTTTATTTTCTATTTATGGCTTTATTTCTAACTTCATTCTCATTTTACTCCCAGCTTTTCTTTTTTTACACTGTGCTTCTTTCCACCATATTCACACTTTCTCCTTCATTTTACTCAGTCTTCCCTTTGTTTGTTCCCCATTTTTATCTTTCATATCTGTTTGACTTCATTCTCTATGTCTCACTCCCTCTATTTTCTTTCTCTTTACTGCCCTCAGCTCTTTCTCCTACATTCCCCATTCTCTGGCCACATGCGAAATCCCTCAGCTCTATCTCTCCTCTTCCCCCACTCTGGCAGGGACTGTTGCCCTTGTGCTATACTGCGCATGCGCCCCCTGCGTTCATGATGAGCTGTGTACAGCGATTTCACTCTCCTCCTCTTCTGTCTCCACAGCACAGACGTCCCTACCACTAGCGCTCTCAGCTCCTCCTGTACCAGGGCGATTTGCGGCGCTCCCCTGTGCTGGGTATGGCGCTTTTTTATCATGCTCCTCTTTATAGTGCAAGCGTCTCTACCACCTGCACTCCAAGCCTCACTTCTACCGTGCTCGCGCCCCTGCCCCCCCTCCCATCCACTTCCGGTCTTGGGGCTATTTTAACCCACTGACCACCAATGTTTCCACACACCACCACAGACGGCACATGATCCTTCATTCTACCAGGTATGCAGCGCTATCCCCCCTTCTCTTCTCCCCCCTGGTCTACACAATTGTACTTGCAGCTAGTACATTTCTTTAACCCCTGCCTCTCTTGTTTCCCCAGCTTTCTCTAGGACCTTTAGTTGGTCCTTGCCCTGTCGTACTTCCATATACATGGCCTGGAGGTATGCCTTTTTCCCCCTCCTCATATGGGTCTCCTGGCTATGCTTTTGTGCGTTACTTACCTCTGATTTCCACCACGTTTTATCCTATTCCAGCCTTTCAAGTCTTCATATCCCACAGTGGCATCTTCTGTTTATTTTCCGTTATCTACCCTAAGGTCAGTATTTATGTGTACACTGCCTCTGCGTTCGTATTAATCCCCATTTTTGCATATCCTAGCATTTCAGCCCCTCTGTTGTCCCATCCCGAGACTGCACTTCTCAGCGCGTGACATATATTCTGATGTTGCACGGGCCCTACTATTAAATATGGAATACATTTATGTGTATATGTATTTAGTATACATAATTGTGTGCATATATCTTTGTGTATACAGTCATGGACAAAAGTTTTGAGAATGACACAAATATTAATTTTTACAAAGTCTACTGCTTCACTTTTTCTAATGGCAATTTGCATATACTCCAGAATGTTATAAAGAGTGATCAGCTTAACAGCAATTACTTGCAAAGTCAATATTTGGCTAGAAAATGAACTTTATCCCCCAAAACACATTTCAAAATCATTTCAGCCCTGCCTTAAAAGGACCAGCTAACCTCTTTTCAGTGATTGCTCCATTAACCCAGGCGTGGGTGTTGATGAGGACATGGCTGGAGATCAATCTGTCATGATTAAGTAAGAATGACACCACTGGACACTTTAAAAGGAGGCTGGTGCTTGGCATCATTGTTTCTCTTCTGTTAACCATGGTTATCTCTAAAGAAACACGTGCAGTCATCATTGCAATGCACAAAAATGGCCTAACAGGGAAGAGTATCGCAGCTAGAAAGATTGCACCTCAGTCAACAATCTATCGCATCATCAAGAACTTCAAGGAGAGAGGTTCCATTGTTGCCAAAAAGGCTCCAGGGCGCCCAAGAAAGACCAGCAAGCGCCAGGACCGTCTCTTAACAGTGTTTCAGCTGTGGGATCGGGCTACCAGCAGTGCAGAGCTTGCTCAGGAATGGCAGCAGGCAGGTGTGAATGCATCTGCACTCACTGTGAGGAGGAGACTCTTGGAGCAAGGCCTGGTCTCAAGGAGGGCAGCAAAGAAGCCACTTCTCTCCTGAAAAAACATCATGGACAGACTGATATTCTGCAAAAGGTACAGGCAGTGGACTGCTGAGGACTGGGGTAAAGTTATTTTCTCTGATGAATCCCTTTTCGATTGTTTGGGACATCAGGAAAACGCCTCATTCGGAAAAGACAAGGTGAGTGCTACCACCAGTCTTGTCTCATGCCAACTATTAAGCATCCTGAAACCATTCATGTGTGGGGTTGCTTCTCAGCCAAGGGAATCGGCTCTCTCACAGTCTTGCCTAAAAACACAGCCATGAATAAAGAATGGTACCAGAATGTCCTCCAAGAGCAACTTCTCCAAACCCTCCAAGAGCAGTTTGGCAATCAACAATGCCTTTTCCAGCATGATGGAGCACCTTGCCATAACTAAATGGCTCAGGGAACAAAACAGAGATTTTGGGTCCATGGCCTGGAAACTCCCCAGATCTTAATCCCATTGAGAACTTGTGGTCAATCATCAAGAGACGGGTGGACAAACAAAAACCTAAAAATTCTGACAAAATGAAAGCATTGATTGTGCAAGAATGGACTGCTATCAGTCAGGATTTGGTCCAGAAGTTGATTGAGAGCATGCCAGGGAGAATTGCAGAGGTCCTGAAGAAGAAGGGTCAACACTGCAAATATTGACTTGCTGCATTAACTCATTCTAACTGTCAATATAAGCTTTTGTTACTCATATGTTTGCAATTATATTTCTGTCTGTGATAAAAACATCTGTCAAACACACATAAAAACCAGAGGGCAGCAGATCATGTGAAAATATAATATTTGTGTCATTCTCAAAACTTTTGGCCATGACTGTATATTCCCTTGTATATTTTGCTTAATGTCTCTCTTATATATTTTTTCCCTACAAAAAAATTTTTCATATTTTTTTCATGTCTTGTACTTAGTTTGAATATGTATATACTCTTTATCGATCCTGTATATAATTGTATAATTGTACCTTTATTTATTAAGTTTTGTACTCTATTATTGTAATCTAATCCTCTATCTTTTGTATATATTTCCTTTGGTTAGGTTTGAGAAAGACCCAATGCGGGGTCGAAACGTTACCTCAACACGTTATTTACGCTGTGGTGTTTTCAATAAATCTTTTTCACTTGCATTGAAAGATTGTTTGAGTGCGGCTGTTTTTCCACTTTTATGATTTATCTGGCCTAGCTCCAGGTTCAGCCTGCACCTATCTGCTATTACAGAGTGCACGCCTTTACTACTATACTAATCGAGTGCTGGGACGCCCAATAGACCAATGGGTATAACTGCAACAGTCAGACGCAGAGCTGTTCAATTTACAGAAGTGTGTGACCTTAGGCTAGAATCCCAGCAGAGGAGAGAGGACAACCTTATCTGTTTTTGCCTTACAGATATTAGGACAATGGGATCTGCTCTGTATGAAGAATGGCCTGTTATACAGTTACCAAGAGAGTTTAGGACTACAAGGCAAGCGGTGATTCCAGAAGGGATGGTGTCGATTGTGGCACAGGAAGTCAATGAGATGGACACACACTTTGGAATGGAAAGGAACTACCAATGGTTGCAATGGCTCATGTATTGTCCTCAATTACATCGAGTAGTGGAAGAAGTGTGTCGGAAGTGATGCCAGTGTGAATTGGCTAGCCCAGTAAAGTTTTGCACAGCCATATTCTAAGAGCTAAAATTTTTCTATATTTATGCCAAAAGAGTCATGTGAGGTCTTGGTTTTTGCAGGATGCATTGACGTTTTTATTGGTACCATTTTCAAGCAGATAGTTTTTTTTTTAATGCCATTCACTACATGGCAAAAGTGATTAGACAGCTTTATTCTTTGGGTCAGTATGATTACAGTGATACCACAGTTATATAATTTTTTTTAATGTTTTGCTTGTTTTACGCAATAAAAATTATTTTGCAGAAAAAACAACTGTTTTTGCATCACTTTATTCTGGGAGCTATAACTTTTTTATTTGTCCATTGATGGAGCTGTATGGTGGCTTGTTTATTGCAGGACAAGATGACGTTTTCAGCTATGTCATTTTTGTTTCCATTTGACATCTTGATCGTGTTTTATTACACTTGTTTCGGAGTTATAATGAAAATGCATCTTTTTTTTGCCACGTTGTTTATTAATTTTTTTAACAGAGTTCACTGAAGGGTTAAACAGTGTTACATGTTTAGAAATTGGGTCCTTACGGACATGGTGATAGAAAATTTGTGTACTTTTCTTGTTTTTGGCTTTATTTACCTAAATATACTTATTTATTTGTTTAACCCCATAGTGACCAAGCTAATTTTGACCTTAATGACGAAGCCAAATTTTACAATTCTGACCACTTCACTTTATGACATTATAGCTCTGGAACGCTTCACCGTATCTCACTTATCCTGATAATGTTTTTTGTCACATATTGTTCTTCATGTTAGTGGTAAAATTACTTTGATAATACTTGCATTTATTTATGAAAAAAATGGAAATTTGGCAAAAATTTTGAAAATATTTCAATTTTCAAACTTTTAATTTTTGTGCCCTTAAATCAGAGTCATGTCACACAAATTAGTTCATAAATAACAATTTCCACATGTCTACTTGTCTACTTTACATCAACACAATTTTAGAAACATAATTTTTTTGTTAGGAAGTTTAAAGGGTTAAAATCTGAAGAGCATTTTCTTACTTTTCCAATAAAATTTACAAAGCGATTTTTTTAGGGACCATATAAAATTTGATGTGAATTTGAGGGGTCAATATGACAGAAAAAAGCAAAAGTGACACCATTCTAAAAACTGCATCTCTCAAGGTGCACAAAACTACATTCAAGAAGTTTATTAACCCTTCAGGTGCTTCACAAGAACTAAAGCAATGTGGAAGGAAAAAATTCACATTTAACTTTTTCGCAAAAAATTTACTTTAGACCCAAACTTTTTTATTTTTACAAGAGTATCACGAGAAAATTGACAAAAAAATTGTTCTCCTGAGCACACCGATATCCCATATGTGGGGGAAATCAACTGTTTGGGCGCATGGCAGCGCTCAGAAGGGAGGGAGCACCGTTTGACATTTTGAACGTAAAATTGGCTGGAATTGCACCATGTCGTGTTTGGAGACCCCCAGATGTGCCTAAACAGTGAAAACCCCCCAATTCTAACTCCAAACCTAACACAGCCCTAAACCCAACCCTAACCCCTCCACACCCCAAACCCAAACCCTAATCCCTACCCTAACACCAACACAACCCTAATCCTAACTACAACACTAACTGCAACACAACAATAACCCAACACAACCCTAACCTCAACCCTAACCCCAACTCAACCCTAACCCAACCCAACCTTAATCCCAACACAACCCTAACCCCAACACAATCCCAACCCTGACCACAACCCTAACCCTAAAACATTACTAACACAACCCTAACCCCAGCTCTATCTCGAGCCCGAACTCCAACCCCTAACCCTAACCCCAACACTAATCTTAACTTTAACTCTAAAGAATGGAAAAAATGTCAGTTATTTATTTTATTTTTTACCTAAGAGGGTGACAAAGGGGCGTTTCATTTACTATTTTTTTATTTGATCACTGTGATATGGTCTATCACAGTGATCAAAATCAACCAATAGGAAAAAATCTCCTGTTGTTGTCGGGTACCGGCCGGCAGATCTTGGCAGGCGCACTGCGCATGTGCCAGCCTTTTTTTTCAGGAAGATGACGTGGATGGCCGGTGGATGGAGCAGGAGAATCCGGGGAATGCGGAGGTACCAGGGAGGCTCAGGGACCCCATTTCTCTCTCCTCTGGTATACTAGATCATATCAGATGACAGAGAAATGAATGGAAAATCCGACTTTTTTTTTATTTTTTTTGTGCTCACAGTTATTCAGTGAATAATGGAGATCACATGACAGGGAATGGTAAAAACCAAACCGAATCATGTACTCCGGGCTCTAAGCTACCCCCGGCCGCGTAGCCGAGACCCAGAGATTTTCCGATGCTGCTGGGTGCTATACACCTATTTCTCAACATCGTTAAAAAGCGGCGCTGAGGAATCAGGCCTCCGTTAAAAGGCTTATTGGCGGGGTGATTGATTTAAAAATATATATATTTTTAATTTTTTTAACTTTTTTACTTAATCCCTCTGTTGGACTTTAACTTTATTAAAATTTTTGCTGGTATAATGCATTACAGTGCACCACCAATGCAATGCATTATACCTGTCAGTTCTGCACTGATAGAAGCCTCTTAGATCCCGCTTTCAACAGGCTTCTCGTAACTGACTGACCTGGAGGCTGTCATGACTACCTGTGGTTGCCATGGCAACGATCGGGCCCTCGCGATAATGTTGCAGGGTCACCGATCTGAAGGGACAGACAGATTCCTCCCTCTCCCAGCCTTCTGAATGCTGCGATCGCTATTGATCATGGCATTTAGGCAGTTAACTGCCCTGGGGCGGTGCTGGCACTGCTCCTGGCAGTGACTGTAAGGAAGTGGACAAGATGGAATACATGTGGATGGGGGCTGAGAAGGACTGGTCACAGCTAGTAGACTCACTGGCCACTGAACATATAAAAACAAAGCCAGAAACATAATTATTAGATACCCAGCTAGTAGACACACAACCATGGGGAACAGGGCCGGCGTCAGCACCCAGCGTACCCGGGCAAGAGCTGTGGCCCTGAGCAGGCAGGAGGGCCCACTCGCCGTAGGGCACCCTGGCGCGCTTTGGTGCCAGTCAGTTGAGGAGAGCAGTGACAGTGTTGCCACGCTTTCTCAGGGTCCCGACACAATACTTACCTCTCCCCGTGCCTCTGCTGCAGGTCCTGTGTTTTTCCCGTCTCCTGACTGTGACGTCTCAGGTGAGAGGGCGTGGTGATGTCACCGCGCCCTCTGCTGAGCAGTCACAGTGCAGAGCGGGAAGATGCCGAGCGGCGATGCTGGAGTCCGGAGCAGAGCAGCGGCAGCGGTAGAAGCAGGTGAGCAGTGAGGTGAGTATTTTTTTTTTTTAATGTATGGAGGAGGCATGGGACGTTATATGGGGGGTAGAGACATCCTACATGGGGCACTATAAAGAAGGGAGTGACATCCTGCAAGGGGGAGTGACATCCTCCATGGGGCATTGGATAGGAGGGACATCCTGTCATCCTGCATGTGGCATATATGGGGGGCACAGCCTGACTGGTGTATTATATGAGGACCAGTTTTCTGTATGGAACATTATATGGGGTCCAGTATTCTGTATGGAGCATTATATGGGGGCCAGTATTCTGTATGGAGCATTATATGGGGACCAGTATTCTGTATGGAGCATTATATGCGGTCCAGTATTCTGTATGGAGCATTATATGGGGGCCAGTATTCTGTATGGAGCATTATATGGGGACCAGTATTCTGTATGGAACATTATATGGGGGCCAGTATTCTGTATGGAGCATTATATGGGGACCAGTATTCTGTATGGAGCATTATGTGGGGACCAGACTATTCTGTATGGAGGACTATGTGGAGCCCATAATACTGTATGGAGGACTATGTGGAGCCCATAATACTGTATGGAGGACTATACTGTCTGGTCTGCACTGTGCGCTGCAAGGGTTTCTGAGCTACTGTATAATTTACAATAGATATCACTCATGTAATGTAAGAAGTGAAATCTTTGGCCTTGTACTATCTATATATATATATATATATATTTCTCTGCAGTATCTGTGCATCATGAATCATGGTCTGTGTTAAAGGGGCCCACTGAGGCTCTTTCGCCCGGGGCCCACAAAAATCTGGAGCCGGCCCTGATGGGGAACCACATCATTTTAATGTCCAGCTCTTTGAGTCCATGTGTGTCGACTAGCTGGGTCCAGTACTTCTCAGCCCATATCCACATGCATCTCATTTAACAAATGGCAAGGTTTTTAATATTAGAGATAGGACCATCCCAATTATGCTCACCGTGAAGTGGTGGGATGGCCTTTGTATCTTTGATCAAAAAACATGTTAACTTAGTACCCTATATTATTTTTCATGCACTATGCTGTTTATTTATATATAACACTATATATAATGGCTGTAACACTGCAAAGTGCCCTGGATGAAACCGCACCTCCTATACATAGAACAACTCGGCACAGACAGCGACAACCCTGGCACACGCTGCAAACACGTTTCCTACAGCGGTTCTCCAGATGCACCGAACGTCTGTAGAGAAAATCCAATCTACCCGAAGATTTCATCCATTATAAGTTTAGGCTTAAAACATACAACTCTGCCCTTCACCTCTCCAAACAAACCTATTTCAACACCCTCATCACCTCACTATCCAATAACCTTAAACGTCTCTTTGACACTTTTCATTCCCTACTCAATCCAAGAGTGCAGGCCCCAACCACGGGTCTCCGCGCTGACGATCTAGCCAATTACTTCAAAGAAAAAATTGACCATATCCGACAGGAAATTTTCTCCCAATCCCCTCATACCATGCACTGTCCTCTCTCCCCCACTGCATCTAGCTCACTCTCTGATTTTGAACCAGTTACAGAAGAAGTGATCAGGCTCCTAGCATCTTCTCGCCCTACAACTTGCACCAGTGACCCTATTCCGTCACATCTCCTCCAGTCCCTTTCCCTTGTTGTTACCACTCAACTAAGAAAAATATTCAATCTCTCTCTTCCGGTATCTTTCCCTCCTCGTTTAAGCATACCATCATACATCCATTACTTAAAAAAAAACCATTCCTCGTCCAAAACTGTGCTGCTAACTATAGACCTGTCTCTAATCTTCCCTTCATCTCTAAACTCCTCGAACGCCTGGTCCACTCCCGTCTTATACGCTATCTCTCAGATAACTCTCTTCTCGACCCTCTTCAATCTGGTTTCCGCTCTTTACACTCTACTGAAACTGCCCTCACAAAAGTCTCTAATGACCTACTAACAGCTAAATCTAATGGTCACTACTCCATGCTACTTCTCCTGGATCTCTCTGCAGCATTCGACATGGTGGATCATCAGCTCCTCCTCACTATGCTCCACTCCATTGGCCTCAAGGGCACCATTCTCTCCTGGTTCATCTCCTATCTCTCTGACTACTCCTTCACTGTATCTTTTGCTGGTTCCTTCTCCTCTCATCTTCCCCTTACTGTTGGGGTTCCTCAAGGATCAGTCTTAGGCTCCCTCCTCTTCTCTTTGTATACTGCCCATATTGGACAAACAATCAGTAGATTTGGTTTCCAGTACCATCTTTATGCTGATGATACCGAAATATACATCTCCTCTACTGATATCACACCTGCCTTTTTAGAAAACACCAATAATTGTCTTACCGCTGTCTCCAACATCATATCCTCCCTCTACCTGAAACTGAAACTGTCAAAAACTGAGCTCCTTGTGTTTCCTCCCTCTACTAACCTACCTGTGCCTGACATTGCCATTTCCGTGTGTAGTTCTACCATTACTTCCCAGCAACATGCACGGCTGTCTTGGGGTCATACTTGATTCAGAGCTTTCATTAACCCCCCACTATCTGATCACTGGCTCGCTCCTGTTATCTGCACCTCAAAAACGTTTCTAGAATTCAACCTTTTCTTACTTTTGACTCTGCAAAAACTCTTACTGTTTCTCTTATTCATTCTTGTCTGGACTATTCTAATTCTCTACTAATTGGTCTCCCTCTTACCAAACTCTCCCCTCTCCAACTGTCTTAAATGCTGCAGCCAGGATCATATTCCTCACCAACTGTTACACCGATGCCACTACCATGTGCCAGTTATTACACTGGTTACCCATCCACTCCAGAATTCAGTATAAACTTATTACCCTCACCAACAAAGCACTCCATGGCTCAGCACCAACCTACATCTCCTCCCTTGTCTCAGTCTACCACCCTACCCGTGCCCTCCATTCTGCTAATGACCTGAGATTAACATCCTGAATAATCAGAATCTCTCACTCCGTCGCCAAGACTTTTCACGTGCTGTACCAATTTTTTGGAATGCACTACCCAGGTTAATTTGATTAATTCTGAATACCCACAGTTTTAAGCGTGCCCTAAAAATGCATTTCTTCAGACTGGCCTACCGCCTCAACACAATAATCTAACTATCCCTGTGTTGCCCATTCAAAATTTTCACCATAACCTGGTTCCTTGTATCATGTTCTCACATGCTTTATGCATTTAATAGCCCTCTGTGTCTGTACTATTACATACTTAAGCAGATAACTGGTTACATTATGGCTGGTCCGAACAATGAAAGCAATTGTTACCATCCAACTTTCGTGTCTCCTTTATTTCCTCATTTATTGTAAGCTTGCGAGCAGAGTCCTCACTTTTCTTGGTATCTATTGATCTATGTGTTTATTGTTATCCTGTAATGTCTATTGTTTGTACAAGACCCCTCTAAAATGTAAAGTTCTGCAGAATATGTTGGCGCTATAGAAATAAAATTATTATTATTATTATTATTATTTATTTACCGCAGGGTATTTAATCATTATGTTTCTGTCTTTGTTTTTTTTTTCAGTTCAGTGGCCAGTGTGAATGTGTGCTTACATGCTGCATGCACACCAGTCTTTATCGTAGTTCATATCTTTAGGTTTTTTTCAGTCTGTTTGCACCATGTGCATATAAAGGTGTGGCCTGCCTTTTCATTGAGCTGGACATTATAATGATGTGATTCCCCATGGCTGTGTGCCTACTAGCTGAGTCCAGTCCTTCTCAGCCCTTAACCACATGTATGTCACTTGACAAATGGTAAGGTTTTTAACCCCTTCCCGACATGCGTCATACATTTACTGCTCCAGTGCGGAGTGTCAGATCAGCGATCTGATAAGCGTAATGTCCCATCCTGGGACAATGTAAAAAAGTTAAAAAAAAATTACAAAATGTAGAAATATTTTTTAAAAATCACTAAATAAAAAATAAATATTTTTCCAATAAATACATTTATTTTTGTAAATTAAAAAAAACAATAAAAGTACACATATTTGGTACCGCCCATCTGTAGCGACCCGCTGTATAAAACTGTCCCACTAGTTAACCCCTTCAGTGAACACCGTAAAAAAAAACGATGCAAAAGCAATGTTTTATCATCATACCGCCTAACAAAAAGTGCAATAAAACGTCATCAAAAAGACAGATGTAAATAAAAATGGTACTGCTGAAAACGTTATCTTGTCCCGCAAAAAAACAAGCCACCATAGAGCTCCTTTAGCAGAAAAATAAAAAAAGTTATAGTTCTCAGAATAAAGCGATGCAAAAATAATTATTTTTTCTATAAAATGGTTTTTATTGTGTATAAGTGCCAAAACATAAAAAAATATAAATGAGGTATTGCTGTAATCATACTGACCAGAAGAATAAAGCGGCCTTATTGATTTTACCACACTCATGCGTAACGGTAAAAAAATAAAAACAGAAAAATCTTGAATTGATGGTTTTTGTTCATTCTGTCTCCCAAAAATAAGAATAGAAAGCAATAAAGTCATGTGCCCGAAAATGATACCAATAAAAATGTCAACTCATCCTACAAAAAACAATCCCTCACATGATTGCCGAACAAAATATGAAAAAATTATAGCTCTGAAAATATGGTGATGCAAAAACTAGTTTTTGCAATAAAAAGCGTCTTTTAGGGTCTGTGCACACGTTGCGGATTTTGCTGCGGATCCGCAGCGGATTTTTATCATGTAAAACTATGGAAAGCCAAATCGGCTGTGCACATGCACAGATTTGCTGCAGTTTATTTTCCGGAGCATGTCAATTCTTTTTGCGGAATCCGCAGCGTTTTTACACCTCTTCCATTATAGGAATCCGCAGGTGTAAAAACGCAGGCGAAATCTGCAGAAAATCTGCAGAAAATCCGCAGGAAATCTGCACTAAATCCGCAGGTAAAACGCGGGATGTTTTACCTGCAGATTTAGCAAAATCCGCAGCACAATCCGCAACGTGTGCACACACCCTAAGTGTATGATAGCTGCATAACATAAATCTGGTGTTGCTGTAATCACACTGACCTGAAGAATAAAGTTGCCTAATCACTTATAATGCACGAGGAACGGTGTAAAAAAATAAATAAAACCAATTCTTCATCTGCTGTGGATTTTTTCATTCTACCTCCCAAAGATCGCAGTAAGGCTTGGCGCACATTTATTATGTGCTCTGCACTGAGCACTTAAACCGGGTTTCCATGTAAATCTCTGAAATATGTGATTCAGACAGAACCCCCGGCGGAAGATTCCCTTTAATGTGGCAGATGGAATCACTGTGGACACCATAGGACCTGTGATCCGGCGATGTCCGTCTTTTTATTTAGGATTGCACAGTTTTGTGCACTTCTGAAAAGGACACTGCTGAACAGGGGCCAGATGTAAGAATCCAGAGTAAATCTGCTGCCATATTAAAGTGAATGGATCCATAGGGGGTTTCATCTGTCACATCACTCGGTGATTTAGATGGAAACCCAAAAGTAAGTGCTCAGCGTTGAGCGCCAGATAAATGTGACCCAAAACGTTAAGTAAAATGTTCCCAATTAAAGCTTCAACTCAATCAACTCAATCCACTAAAAAAGCAAGCCCTGGTTTATGTCTGTCACCTGTTAACGGAAATATAGGGGGATTCCATGTTACTGGTAGCACAAAGTCTCTGGAAAAGCAAAATGGCTCCTCGCTCCCCAAACGAAATTCAGCAAATTCTCCTCTCCCAAATCCAAATTACCCCTCTTTTCTGAGACCCAGTGTGCCTAAACAACATGATTGGCATTTCTATAGTGATGAGAGCCCACCTAATTTACAGGTGCGTGTCTCTAGAAGCATGCGCTGGGCACAATGTACTGGTGACTGCAACGTACTGGTCACTACAGCATACTGGTCACTACAACAGCAGTTTGCAATTTTCGCTCAGCAACATGCACTGCTGCCTGTTTCTGGAAAACACCCATGGAGTCAAAATTGTCGCTACATCTGTACATAAATTCCCAAAGGGTTATAATTTCCAAAATGGGGTCACTTGAGGGGGATTCTGCTTTTCTAGCACATCAGAGGGGTGAGAAATAGTGTCCCGGAACCCCCGATCCCCCTGCTGTACCTGTGGTGTTCCCTATGTCCCCGTGTCCTCGGATCCTCCCGGGTCTTCTTCCTGTAAAAAAAAAAATGGCGGGCGCACTGGCGGCAGATTCAAAAAATGTTTCACTCATTCTCCAAAAGTAGATTTTGATCACTGTGATAAACTATCACAATGATCAAAATAAAAAAAACAGTACAAAACCCCCCTTTATCACCCCCTTAGTTAGGGACATATAATAAAATGTAGAAATTGCATTTATTTTCATTTTTCCGTTAGGGTTAGGGCTAGGGTTAGGGTTAGGGCTAGGGTTAGGGCTATAATAAGGGTTAGGGTTAGCATTAGGGTTAGGCTGGATTCATACTGCGTTATGGCAATCCGTTAGTGGTATAACGCGGTGTAACGCAGTCCGTTAACGCTGCCATTCACCCCCATTTGAGGGCGCATCACGACGCATGCCGTAAAGTGGCATTGCATTTGCAACGTGCTGTCATTCAGTGACGGAGCCTCAGATGTGGCCTGCAGCGTCTGGGCTCCGTCACCGCTAGCGCAGATGAATCATCTGCTGATTCCTCTGCGCTAGCGGGCATAGCATAACGCGGTTGCGTTATGCTATACCGTTACCAGCCCGTCAACGCTATATGTTGAACGGGAAGGTCAAATGCAAAGTGAACCTAGCCGCAGGGTTAGCGTTTTAATTAGGGTTAGGGTTACAATTAGGGTTAGGGTTACAATTAGGGTTGGAATTAGGGTTGAGATTAGGGTTAGGATTAGGATTAGGGTTGGCATTAGGGTTAGGGGTGTGTTGGGGTTAGGGTTGGAGATAGAATTGAGGGGGTTTCCACTATTTAGGCACATCAGGAGGTCTCCAAACACGGCGTGGCGTTCAAAAGTCAAATGGCGCTCCCTCCCTTCCGAGCCCTGCAATGCGCCCAAACAGTGGTTTACCCCAACATATGGGGTATCAGCGTACTCAGGACAAATTGCAAACCAATTTTGGGGTTCTAATATCTCTTGTTACCCTTGGGAAAATAAACAATAGCTGGCTAAACAAATCATTTTTGAGGAAAAAAATGATTTTTTATTTTCACGGCTCTGCGTTTATAAATTTCTGTGAAGCACTTTGGGGTTTAAAGTGCTCACCAGAGATCTATATAAGTAACTTAGGGGGTCTAGTTTCCAAAATGGGGTCAGTTGTGGGGGTTTTCCACTGTTTAGGCACATCTGGGGCACTGCAAACGGAACATGACCCCCATCATCATCTGCATTCCAAAATGTTATTACTTCCTTTCCAAGCCCTGCCGTGCGCCCAAACAGTTTCCCCTCCCACATATTTGGTATCAGCGTACTCAGGACAAATTGGACAACAACTTTTACGGTCCAATTTCCTTGTGAAAAATCAAAAATTTGGGACTAAAAAATCATTTATGTGGAAAATTGTTTTTTTTTTCACACCCAGGCATTATAAACTTTTGTGAAACACTTGGGGGTTCAAAGTGCTCACAACAGATCTAGATAAGTTCCATAGGGATCTAGTTTCCAAAATGGTGTTACTTGTGGGAGGTTTCCACTGTTTAGGCGCATCAGGGGCTCTCTAAACGCGACATGGTTTCCAATCTCAATTCCAGCCAATTTTGGTTTGAAAAAGTCAAACTGCGCTGCTTCCCTTCCAAGCCCTGCCGTGCGCCCAAACAGTGGTCTCCCCCCACATATGGGCTATCAGCGTACTCAAGACAAATTGGAAAACAACTTTTGTGGTCTAATTTCTCCTGTTACGCTTGGGAAAATAAATAATTGGGGACTAAACGATCAGGTTTGTGGAAAAAATATGATTTTTTTTTTCACGCCCGGGCGTTATAAACTTTTGTGAAGCACTTAGGGGTTCAAAGTGCTCACCACACATCTAAATAAGTTCCTTAGGGGTCTAGTTTCCAAAATGGGGTCACTTGTGGGGGGTTTCCACTGTTTAGATACATCAGGGCCTCTACAAACGCGACATGGGGTCCAGCCAATTCTGCGTTGAAAAAGTCAAACGGCGCTCCTTCCCTTCCAAGCTCTGCCATGCACCCAAACAGTGGTTTACCCCCACATATGGGGTATCAGCATGCTCAGGACAAATTGCACAAAAACTTTTGGGGTCTAGTTACCCATGGGAAAATAAAAATTGGGGTGAAAAGATCATTTTTGTGGAAAAAATATGATTTTTTATTTTCACGGCTCTACGTTATAAACTTGTGTGAAGCACTTGGAGGTTCAAAGTGCTCAGAACACATCTAGATAAGTTCCTTAATGGGTCTAGTTTCCAAAATGGGGTCACTTGTTGGGGGTTTCCACTGTTTAGGCACATCAGGGGCTCTCTAAACGCGACATGGCATCCAGCCAATTCTGCGTTGAAAAAGTCAAACGGCGCTCCTTCCCTTGCGACCTCTGCCGTGCGCCCAAAAAGTGGTTTACCCCCACATATGGGGTATCGGCGTATTCAGGAGCAATTGCACATCAAATTTTTTGGTTCATTTTTACTTTTAACACTTGTGAAAATAAAAAAAATTGGTTCCGAAATAAAGCTTTTGCAAAAAAGTTAAATGTCAATTTTTTCCTTCCACATTGCTTCAGCTCCTGTGAAGCAACTGAAGGGTTAATAAACTTCTTGAATGTGATTTTAAGCACCTTGAGGGGTGCAGTTTTTAGAATGGTGTCACTTTTGGGTATTTTCTATCATATAGATCCCTCAAAGTGACTTTAAATGTGATGTGGTCCCTAAAAAAAAATGGTGTTGTAAAAATGAGAAATCGCTGGTCAACTTTTAACCCTTATAACTTCGTAACAAAAGAAAATTTTGTTCCCAAAATTGTGCTGATGTAAAAGTAGACATGTGGGAAATGTTATTTATTGAGAAATTTTTGTGACATATCTCTCTGATTTAAGGGCATAAAAATTTCAAGTTTGAAAATTGCTAAATTTTCTAAATTTTCGCCATATTTCTGTTTTTTTCATAAATAAAAGCAAGTCATATAAAAAAAAAATTACCACTAACTTGTAGTACAATATGTCATCAAAAAAAACAATCTCTTAATCAGCTGGATTCGTTAAAGTGTTCCAGAGTTATAACCTCATAAAGTGACAGTGGTCAGAATTGTAAAAATTGGCCCGGTCATTAAGCTGCAAAATGGCTCTGTCACTAAGGGGTTAATCATTATGTTTTCATCTTTGTTTTTTTTTTCTGCTCAGTGGCCAGTGACCGTGTGCTTACATGCTGCATGCACACCAGTCTGTATACTAATTATAAAAGGTCTGGCCAGGCTGAGAAGAGTCAGTTGGTGCCAGAACAGGTCATGTGACTGTTATGTGGGCTTACAGTCACCATTGCAATAGAAGGATCCGAGAGCGATCTGATGCCGGAGAAGGCCTGAGCTGTGAGGAAGATCCATGCCCTGCTCCAGTAGCAGCACCACTAGAAGATCAGTGAGCAGTGCCAGTTACAGCACCAGTAGAAGATCCATGAGCAGTGGCAGTAACAGCGCCAGTAGAAGATCCGAGAGCGGCACCAGTAGCAGCGGCAGTAGAACTGCCATTCCTTTATGATGCCCTTGTTCTCCTGTAAAAAATATAAAATAAAAAAAGAGCATATCCCATACCTGTCCGGCGATCAGTCAGGTCCCACGGTGTAAATCCATCTCAGGGGTTAATCACTTTACAGCAGGAGCAACTTCTAATGCTGCCGCTCTGGCTGTAAAGCACTGGGGAATGAATGTGAGCAGCGAGCAGAGAGTCAGTGACGTCACCGCTTGTCACTGACTCACTGCGCACTGCTTTTATTCATTCCCCAGTGCTTTACAGACAAAGTGGCTGCATTAGCAGTCGCTCCTGTTGTAAAATGATTAACCCCTGAGATGGATTTACACAGTGGGACCTGACTGATCGCCGGACAGGTATGGGATATTGTTTTTTTTATTTTATATTTTTTACAGGAGAACGAGGGCATCATAAAGGAATGGCAGTGTAATAAAGAATTAAAACCTGTGTAGTGTATTCATTCATTAAAATACTTTATTGTTACTGTGTGTGTGCTTATTTAACACTTTCTTTACTATAGGATTAGTAATGCATAGGTTTCTTATTGACACCTATGCATTACTAAGCCTGGCTTAATGCCACCTTACAATAGCAAGGTGGCATTAACTCTTTATGAACCCAACTTGCCACCGCTACAGGGCAAGTAGGAAGAACCCGACAAAGCTCCAGAATAGGTGCATCTAATAGATACGCCTTTTCTGGGCAGCTGGGGGCTGCTGTTTTTATGCTGGAGGGGGGCCCTTTCCAGCCTGAGAATAGAAGCCCCCAGCTGTATAGTTTTGCCGGGTTGGTTGAAAACCTAAGGGGGACCCCACGTCTGGTTTTTTATTGATTCTCCCTGCTCGCTGTTGCCGGCAGAGCAGGGAGAAGTATGTCAGGGAGCTTCAGCACCACAGGCAGTGGGACAGCGCTTACTGTAGCTGTCCATGTGCACGGAGGACTGTGTGAACAGTTCTCCGTGTGCACGTGTTCAGCATTTTTGCGGACCGTGCGCTCCCACAAAAACTGACATGTCTCCGTGTTTTCCACACGGACACACGGTCCGTGAAAACATGCTGACATGTGCAGAGACACATTGATTTTAATATGTATACTTGTGTCAGTGTCTCCGGTACGTGAGGAAGCTGTCACTACACGTACCGGAGCCACTGACGTGTGAAACCGGCTTTACCTTGCCTATTTGTATCCTGCTGCAGTTTCCCTCTTCACAATCTGTGTCTAGTGTTATCTGACTAAATCTAGATAGATTGGGAAGGTTCCTGGTTGTCTAAGGAGAGTTTAATCCCTTAACAACTGCCGATACGCCTTTTAACGGCAGCAGTTAAGGGTACTTATGCCTCTTTCTTATGCTGCTTTTTAATGGCACTGAGAAATAAGTGTATAGCGCCCCCAGAGCTGGAATTTCTCCTGGGTCTTGGCTACCAGGGGTAGTTGAGACTCCAGAGAACATGATTCAGGTTGGTTTTTACCGACCCCGATTTTGTGATCGCCGTTATTCACGGAATAATGGCAACCGCAAAAAATAGTCAGATTTCCCATTTAATTTCTCTCTTCTCTGATGTGATCAGGGTACAAAAATGAAAAGTTGGGAAATTGCAAAATTTAAAAATTTTTTGCCAAATTTCCATTTTTTCATAAATAAACACAAGTTATATCGAAGACATTTTACCAAAAAAACACTCTCAGAATCAGTGGGATACTTTGAAGTGTCATAGCCTCAAAAAGTGAGAGTGGTCAGAATTGTAAAAATTGGCTTGGTCATTAAGTTACAAATATGCTCTGTCACTAGGGGTTATTGAAAGGAAGGTAAGAACTACAGACTGCTGGAAGTAGAAGAAGATTTAGGCTATGTGCACACGTTGCGGAATTGCCATGGAAATTTCCGCGGCAATCCCGCACCTTCCTGCCGCAGGAAATATGCATTTTATAGGTATGCGTATTTCCGCCAGAAACTAGCGTTTTGCAAGCGTAATTAGCTTGCAGAATGCTAGCATTTTCCAAGCGATCTGTAGAATCACTTGGAAAACTGACTGACAGGTTGGTCACACGAGTCAAGCATAGTGTTTGACAAGTGTGAGCAACTTTTTACTATTGATGCTGCCTATGCCGCATCAATAGTAAAAAGATCTAATGTTAAAAATAATTAAAAAAATAATAAATCGTGCTATTCTCACCTTCCGGCGGCCCCCGCAGCCTTCCTAGTCCTCAGCGACGCTCCCGGCCAATCCCGTTCCCAGGCTTCCTTTACGACAATGACCCCAGATGACGTAGCGGTCTCGCCTGATGCTACGTCATCTGGGGTCATTGTCGCACAGGACGCCTGGGAACGGGATTGGCCGGGAGCGTCGCTGAGAGGCAGGAAGGCTGCGAGGGCCGTCGGAAGGAGAGAATATCATTATTTTTAATTTTAATTATTATTTTAACAGTGATATGGTGCCCAGGGTCTGGAGGAGAGTCCACTCTCCTCCAGACCCTGGGTACCATCCGCACATGAACTGCTTACTTTGCGCATGGTGGACATAGACACATGTGGAAAGTAAGCGGTTAAATGCATTCCTATGGCGGTGGAACCGCCGCGATTCCGGAAAAAGAATGAGCATGCTGCGTATTTTTCCGCAATGCGATTTGGCAGCGGAAAAACACGCAGCATGTGCACAGTATTGCGGAATCCCGTAGGATATAATGAGTTGTGTTGGGTAAGCTTTTTTGCCGCGTTTTCGCCGCGAAAAAACGCTAACAATCCACAACGTGTGCACATAGCCTAAACCTTTCCCTAATAACATACATCGTTTTATGCAAAAAAGATTTCTCTTTCATATGTTAATAGTTCTTACATTTTTTTTTGCTTTAGCATCTTGATGGGAATAAGAAAAATATTGATTAAATATAACAAATTCTGAAGCAGATGCTGTGCAACTGCACAGTGGAAATTGATAGACTAGCTCTCAGGCTGTATAGATTTTCTATTTTCTTTCATAGCGTAATATAATAAACTGATAAATAAGTATCTGTTAGATGAGGGAGGAGGACAACTCAGTTATTTATTTGTATTGCTGGGAATGCTTCCATTAAAGCATGAAAGGCAAATACTGCATAAATTGCTTTGGTATCCTCAGCCTAATATAAAGAATCTATGCACTGAACTGCAGATGGAACTGAAAGTATAGAAAAAACTTGAAAGAAGCCTTGATTCATAGTATACTACTGCACGTAGCCCTTTTCTTATTCCATTCTTATTGTATTCTGTACTTGCAAAATTTTCCATGCAGTTTTTTCATATGCTCAACTCTGGCTTAGACATTGACACTATCTTTCTTCATATAACATCTCAATAAATGTGTCTGGCGATCCATTTGTTCCCTGTACAAGAAAACAGGAAATTAAATAATAGTAAGGTTGTGTTTGTGTATGAAAAGAGTAGCAGGGTTTGTAAGAAAACAAATGCAATATGTGCTAAAGGTGTTATCCAGGACTTTAATATTGATTTCCAAATTTTCGCACCCCTGCATGTCCTATTCACATTGTTAGGGCAGAGCAACACTCATTTGTAACACCAGGGAAAGCCATTACTAAAAAAAAAACTGGGTCTGGTGAACAATGGAGAAGACACAACGCTCTCTGGAGGACTGCAGCTCTTTCAAAATTCTGAAAAGAGGCAGAGAGTTGAAACCATACCAATCCAAAGACAACCCATCCTTACAAGGCTTAGACTACCTAATATGACCCCATGTATCTAAAAAGTTGAGAGAAGCTGTAATAATTATACCTAAACTCATAATGATGTGTTGCAAAACATTGAGCATTATACATTTGGGGACTATAAATTAATATAATTATCTTATAATAATCAATCTTTACATTTGATATTGAACCCTTGTCTTGGTTGGCAAATCTTGCCTCTGGACATTAAAAGGGTTCTCTGCACTGGACAACCCTTTATTAATAACCACAACAGCATAAACTAGGGGTGTGGCCTAGGACTGTGATGGCGTGAGTCGCACTTGTCTGGTGCTCTGAGGTAATTGCTTCTAAAATCTACAAAAACTTGGCCAATAATCACAATTCCTCACGGAAATGTCAAGGAACATCTGTTAAACGTCTTACCCACTTTTTGGAGGTATATTTTTACATTTAAGACATTTTTCCTGTCAGGATATACCATCAGCTGTTGCATGATTACTGTGCTGTGATACTGAGGCCTAATTGCCTTGCAGCTGACAGACTTCTTATGACTGACTTTTTTAATTTGTTCATCATAAAATTCATTATAATTTGGCAATTTTATGTGATGGATTAATTCTTCATCAAAATTTTTGTGATTAATTAACATCAAATCACTTGGAGACTGTTTCTTCTGAGGTGCTCTGGTAAAATACCGACACCTCAGTGGTGACATTTATTCAACCCAGCAACAGAGGAATTGTTATTCAATTTTACATTAGCCTCCCTCGGATAAAGACAGAGGCAACAGAGGATTACAATAGATTGTTATTCATCGGAATTTTCATCAGCGTTACTAAGAAACCCGGTTCCCGGGGGTGGCTGATAACACCGAGCCGCTGGGGGCAATAGCGGCGGTCAGAATTACTTTTACAGTTCATATAGTGGAATTATTATTCAGTTTTTTACATTAGCCTCCCTCAGATAATAACAGAGGCTGAAGTGGATTTCAATAGGTCGTTATTCATCTGAATTTTCCTCAGCGCAATCTGCTGATTGACAATTCTGACTCACTGCAAGTGAAAGGACATCACTAATACAGCCAATTCAACTTATAGTGAACAGACAATTTAGTTAAACAAGTGTGTTCTCTTTTGAGTTTCATACTGTGAATAATTTTAACCTTATTTTCTTTCTGTGATACCTCATCTAAGGCATTTATTGTTATTGTTACTGCACATGAATGACTTTATAAGAATTCCTGTTTATTAGCATATACCTACTATTTTGGCTAGCTGGTGCAGTTTGTTGTTGGGGTTTTATTGCTCTTAATATATTATTCTCTTGGAGTATCAAGAATTGTTATTGCAGAGTTATAGGAATTTTAAAGCTTATATTTAACCCCTACAGTACACAATTTAATAGATCAGTTCTGGACTAATACAGTAATTCTTATTAGCTGATCTATTATAACAGTCTATTTTCTCTTACATTTATAAGAGTTACAAATACCTGTAAAATGTCTAGCAATAAAAGCTCATTCTCATCAAAAACACAAAACAATAACAGAAGCAATCGACTTAGTTATATTCCATTAAAAACTTCCACTATCTGTGGGAGCCCAAGGAAATCAAGATCTCCAATTAAAAAAGACAGACAACAACCTTTGACGGAGACTCCTAGCTCTAAATTGGAGGTCCACAACAAATTTTCTGTGCTTCAGACCACCGATCATGAAGACATGGATTCAGCATCTTCATCAATAAGGAAAGACTTGAAAGAGTGGGGTAATGATCGTTCCTCTGCAACAAATTCATCAGACAAATTTTCTAATACCTGCTCTCCAAATCCTAATCCCAAAATATCTCGCTTAAGTTTGACGGGATCAAGTGCGGTATTTCCTGAATCTTTTGACAGTCACTCCATGGAGGCATTTATGACCAGTCTTGCAGATAAAATTTGCGCTAGACTTAAATTAGATCTCGACAAACAAACCAAAATTTTCCAGGAAACCTTGGATGTATTCAGTAATAAATTGGAAAACCAGGAAAATAGACTATCGGATATGGAAAGAAAATATGAAATTATTTCAAAGGAGAAATAAGATACAGAGGTAGAGCTTCAGAAACTAAAGCTTAAATTGGCTGACATAGAAGATAGGTCAAGACGAAATAACATCAAAATTAGGGTATTTCTGAGGATGTTACACCTAATAGACTTCCTGATTACATTAAATCAGTCTTCAAACACATGCTGCCAAATTTATCTGATTCTGATTTAATAGTGGACCGTATCCATAGGCTGCCAAAACCATCTAATATCCCAAGAGAATTACCAAGAGACACTATAATGCAGATTCACTTTTACCACATCAAGGAAAGGATCCAGAACTATGTCAAAGTAAAAAAGGGTTTCCCAGAACCTTTTGGACGTCTTAAGTTATTCTCTGACCTCTCCAAAGAGACCCATTACATCAGTCTTAAGAGGCAAAGAAATCCCGTATAAGTGGGGTTTCCCGCTGAAACTGTTGATTAATTTTAAAGGAAAGACATCGGACGTATTTTCATCGAAAGATGGGTATGAATTCCTGAAGATGAATGGCTTAGTGCTTCATTCGGGCAAAAATGGTTCTCCAGGCTCCAGACATGTTACTTGAGATCTAAAATGTATATTCTGATTTAAAATTTTTATGCAGTCTGAATTGGTTACTGTTTAACCCCTTCAAGACCCAGCCTATTTTGACCTTAAAGACCTTGCCATTTTTTGCAATTCTGACCAGTGTCCCTTTATGAGGTAATAACTCAGGAACGCTTCAACGGATCCTAGCGATTCTGAGATTGTTTTTTCGTGACATATTGGGCTTCATGTTAGTGGTAAATTTAAGTCGATAATTTTTGCGTTTATTTGTGAAAAAAATGGAAATTTGGCGAAAAATTTGAAAATTTTGTAATTTTCAAATTTTTAATTTTTATTCTGTTAAACTAGAGAGTTATGTGACACAAAATAGTTAATAAATAACATTTCCCACATGTCTACTTTACATCAGCACAATTTTGGGAACAACATTTTTTTTTTGTTAGGAAGTTATAAGGTTAAAAGTTGACCAGCGATTTCTCATTTTTACAGCAAAATTTACAAAACCATTTTTTTTAGGGACCACCTCACATTTGAAGTCACTTTGAGGGGTCTATATGGCAGAAAATACCCAAAAGTGACACCTTTATAAAAACTGCACCCCTCAAGCTACTCAAAACTACATTCAAGAAGATTATTAACCCTTCAGGTGCTTCACAGGAACTAAAGCAACGTGTAAGGAAAAAATGGACATTTTAATTTTTCCAACAAAAATTTTATTTTAGCATCAATTTTTTCATTTTTACATGGGCATCAGGATAAAATGGATCCTAAAATTTGTTGGGCAATTTCTCCTGAGTACACAGATACCTCATATGTGGTCATAAACCACTGTATGGGCGCACGGCAGGGCTCAGAAGGGAAGGAGCGCCATTTGACTTTTTGAATGGAAAATATGCTGGAATATTTAGCGGTTGCCATGTCACATTTGGAGAGTCCCTGTGTGCCTAAACATTGGAGCTCCCCCACAAGTGACCCCATTTTGGAAACTAGACCCCCTAAGGAACTTATCTAGATGCATAGTGATCATTTTGAACCCCCAGGTGCTTCACAAATTGATCTGTAAAAAAAAGAAAGTACTTTTTTTTCACAAAAATTTTCTTTTAGCCTCAGTTTTTTCATTTTCACATGGGCAACAGTATAAATTGGATCCTAAAATTTGTTGGGCAATTTCTCCTGAGTACACAGATACCTCATATGTGGTCATAAACCACTGTTTGGGCGCATGGCAGGGCTCAGAAGGGAAGCAGCGCCATTTGACTTTTTGAATGGAAAATATGCTGGAATATTTAGCGGTTGCCATGTCACATTTGGAGAGTCCCTGTGTGCCTAAACATTGGAGCTCCCCCACAAGTGACCCCATTTTGGAAACTAGACCCCCTAAGGAACTTATCTAGATGCATAGTGATCATTTTGAACCCCCAGGTGCTTCACAAATTGATCTGTAAAAAAAAGAAAGTACTTTTTTTTTCACAAAAATTTTCTTTTAGCCTCAGTTTTTTCATTTTCACATGGGCAACAGTATAAATTGGATCCTAAAATTTGTTGGGCAATTTCTCCTGAGTACACAGATACCTCATATGTGGTCATAAACCACTGTTTGGGCGCATGGCAGGGCTCAGAAGGGAAGCAGCGCCATTTGACTTTTTGAATGGAAAATATGCTGGAATATTTAGCGGTTGCCATGTCGCATTTGGAGAGTCCCTGTGTACCTAAACATTGGAGCTCCCCCACAAGTGACCCCATTTTGGAAACTAGACCCCCTAAGGAACTTATCTAGATGCATAGTGAGCACTTTGAACCCCCAGGTGCTTCACAAATTGATCCGTAAAAAAAAGAAAGTACTTTTTTTTCACAAAAATTTTCTTTTAGCCTCAGTTTTTTTCATTTTCACATGGGCAACAGTATAAATTGGATCCTAAAATTTGTTGGGCAATTTCTCCTGAGTACACAGATACCTCATATGTGGTCATAAACCACTGTATGGGCGCACGGCAGGGCTCAGAAGGGAAGGAGCGCCATTTGACTTTTTGAATGGAAAATATGCTGGAATATTTAGCGGTTGCCATGTCGCATTTGGAGAGTTCCTGTGTGCCTAAACATTGGAGCTCCCCACAAGTGACCCCATTTTGGAAACTAGACGCCCTAAGGAACTTATCTAGATGCATAGTGAGCACTTTGAACCCCCCAGGTGCTTTACAGAAGTTTATAACGCAGAGCCGTGAAAATAAAATATCATTTTTTTTTCTCAAAAAATGATTTTTTAGCCCACTATTTTTTATTTTCACAATGGTTACAGGAGAAATTGGACCCCGAAAGTTGTTGTCCAGTTTGTCCTGAGTACGCTAGTACCCCATATTGGGGGGGAACCACTGTTTGGGCACACGTCAGGGCTCGGAAGGGATGTAGTGACGCTTTGAAATGCCAACTTGATGGAATGGTCTGCGGGCATCTTGTTACGTTTGCAGAGCCCCTGATGCGCCTAAACAGTAGAAACTCCCCACAAGTGACCCCATCTTGGAAACTAGACACCGCAAAGAACTTATCTAGATGTGTGGTGAGCACTTTGAACCCCAAGGGCTACACAGAAGTTTATAACGCCCGGGCATGAAAATAAAAAAATCATATTTTTTCCACAATCAGGATCTTTTAGTCCCCAATTTTTTTATTTTCGCAAGGGTAACATGAGAAATTAGACCCCAAAAGTTGTTGTCCAATTTGTCCTGAGTATGCTGATATCCCATATGTGGGAGAAAACTACTGTATGGGCACACGTCGGGGCTCGGATGGGAAGTAGTGACCTTTTGAAATGCCCACTTGATGGAATGGTCTTCGGGCGTCATGTTACGTTTGCAGAGTCACTGATGTGCCTAAACAGTAGAAACTCCCCACAAGTGACCCCATTTTGGAAACTAGATCCCCCAAGGAACTCCTCTAGATGTGTGGTGAGCACTTTGAATCTCCAAGTCCTTCACAGAAGTTTATAACGCAGAGCCGTGAAAATATAAAATTATTTTTTTTCCACAAAAATAATTTTTAGTCCCCAATTTTTTTCCCCAATGTTAACAGGAGAAATTAGAACCCCCAAAGTTGTTGTGCAATTTTTCCCGAGTACGCTGATACCTCATATGTGGGGATAAACCACTGTTTGGGCATACGTCGGGGCTTGGAATAAAGGGAGCACTGTTTGACTTTTTGAACGCAAAATTTGCAGGAATCAATGGTGGCGCCATGTCGCGTATGGAGACCCCCTGATGTGCCTAAATAGTGGAAACCCCTCAATTCTAACTCCAACCCTAACCCCAACACACCCCTAACGCCTACACACACCTAACCCTAATACAAACCCTAATCATAACCCTAACCCCAACACACCCCTAATCCCAACTCTAACCATAAACCTAACTACAAGCCTAACCCTAATTCCAACCCTAACCCAAATTCCAACCCTAACCGTAATTCTAACCTTAGCCCTAATGCTAACCCTAACCCTAGTTCTAACCCTAAGGCTGGGTTCATATTGCGTTTTACCAGCCCGTTCAACACGTAGCGTTGACCGGCTGGTAACGGTATAGCATAACGCGATCGCGTTATGCTATACCCGCTAGCGCAGATGAATCAGCAGATAATCACCTGCGGATCAGCAGCAAAATCAGTCGCGGATCAGCAGCGAAATCCGCCGCGGATCAGCAGCGAAATCCGCCGCGGATCAGCAGCGAAATCCGCCGCGGATCAGCAGCGAAATCAGCCGCGGATCCGCAGCGAAATCCGCCGCGGATCAGCAGCGAAATTCGCCGCGGATCAGCAGCGAAATCCGCCGCGGATCAGCAGCGAAATCCGCCGCGAATCCGCAGCGAAATCAGTCGCGGATCCGCAGCGAAATCAGTCGCGGATCCGCAGCTAAATCAGTCGCGGATCCGCAGCGAAATCAGTCGCGGATGCGCAGCGAAATCCGCCGCGGATCAGCAGCGAAATCCGCCGCCGATCAGCAGCGAAATCCGCTGCGGATCAGCAATGAAATCAGTCGCGGATCCGCAGCGAAATCAGTCGCGGATCCGCAGCTAAATCAGTCGCGGATCCGCAGCGAAATCAGTCGCGGATGCGCAGCGAAATCCGCCGCGGATCAGCAGCGAAATCCGCCGCCGATCAGCAGCGAAATCCGCTGCGGATCAGCAATGAAATCAGTCGCGGATCCGCAGCGAAATCAGTCGCGGATCCGCAGCTAAATCAGTCGCGGATCCGCAGCGAAATCAGTCGCGGATGCGCAGCGAAATCCGCCGCGGATCAGCAGCGAAATCCGCCGCCGATCAGCAGCGAAATCCGCTGCGGATCAGCAATGAAATCAGTCGCGGATCCGCAGCGAAATCAGTCGCGGATCCGCAGCGAAATCAGTCGCGGATCCGCAGCGAAATCAGTCGCGGATCCGCAGCGAAATCAGTCGCGGATCCGCAGCGAAATCAGTCGCGGATACGCAGCGAAATCAGTCGCGGATACGCAGCGAAATCCGCCGCCGATCAGCAGCGAAATCCGCCGCCGATCAGCAGCGAAATCCGCTGCCTATCAGCAGCGAAATCCGCTGCGGATCAGCAGCGAAATCCGCCGCCGATCAGCAGCGAAATCCGCCGCCGATCAGCAGCGAAATCCGCCGCCGATCAGCAGCGAAATCCGCAGCGGATCAGCAGCGAAATCCGCTGCTGATCCGCAGCGAAATCCGCTGCCGATCCGCAGCGAAATCCGCCGCGGATCAGCAGCGAAATCCGCCGCCGATCAGCAGCGAAATCCGCCGCCGATCAGCAGCGAAATCCGCCGCCGATCAGCAGCGAAATCCGCAGCGGATCCGTAGCGAAATCCGCCGCGGATCAGCAGCGATGTCCGCCGCGGATCAGCAGCGATATCCGCCACGGATCCGCAGCAAAATCAGCTGCGGATCAGCAGCAAAATCCGCTAGGAAAAAAAAAAAAAATTCTTTATTTTTTTTATTTGTCCCTACCTATGATAAAGGGGGGGTTCATTTACTTTTTTTTATTTTGATCACTGTGACAGTTTATCACAGTGATCAAAATAAATTTTTGAACACTGGGGGGCGCACTGCGCATGCGCCGGCCGGCGGGCGCACTGCGCATGCGCCCGCCATTTTCCAATATGGCGGCGCCCATGAAGAGGCCCGGGCGGACGCCGGGCCCGATCGTGGGACATCGGTGGATCGGGAGAGGTGAGTAGGGGGGTCGGAAGGCTGGGGGGGGGGATAGGAAGTGGGGGCAGTGGACCAAAAGAGGAGGGGAGCTGTAAGTGACGGCGGTGACCGATCGCTGCCATCTTTCGGTGGCGGCGGCCGATCACCGCCGTGACTCGGTGTGGGGGGGTCAGGGCTCGGTCTCCAGCCATGGCAGATGCTATTGCAGCATCGGCCATGGCTGGATTGTAATATTTCACCAATTAAATTGGTGAAATATTACACATTGCTCTGATTGGCTGTTTCACTTTTAACAGCCAATCAGAGCGATCGTGGCCACGGGGGGGTTAAGCCAACCCCCCTGTGGTGAAGTACAAAGGGTCCTGTGCCGGCGGGTCGGGTGACCTTTCAGTGACCCCGGTCTCCCGGCCCGCAGGGACGAGATCCTTTCATGACGCCACATAGGCGTCATGGGTCGGATTGGCACAGGTTTTCATGACGCCTACGTGGCGTCATGGGTCGGGAAGGGGTTAATATTTCATGATGCTTTAAGTGTTTTACTTTTAAGTGGTGCGCTAAGTTTAGATTAGGCAGTTTTATTCTTACATTAGAGGCTGTTTCATCAGACAGTGCACCACACGGACTTTCCCCTCACACCAGAAGGAGAATCCGTTATGTAGGATTCCTTCTAGAGATTTGTATTTTGTGTTTGTTGTTTGTTTCATAGTTTGTAGTTTATTTTTATACAGAAGCCCTTTGTTTTGTTTGTAATTAACCAACTATTGACTATTAAATTGTGTTCTTATAATGTAAGGGGACTTAATAGTCCTAATAAACGCTTTACCATCCAGAGAGAAATTCTCAAATCTTCAGCAGACATAGTTTGTTTACAAGAGTCAAAGTTTAAACAAAATAATCATCCAGAATTTTCTTTAAGAAATTATCTGTCATGTATAGTGTACAGTTCCTATAGCGTCTTGTGCTTGGGTGCGAGGAAAACACAGGAGACATAGGTTGAAATGAAATGACTTGTATTACTTCATACAAGCATGCTGAAAAGTTCACACAGTTTGCAGGAACAGAGACAGGAGACACAGCAGGCCAGAGCAACTTCAAGCACTACAATAAATCTCCAAAGCAGGTTCAGGATCTCTTCTCTGTACCGTAATTCCTCTGCAAACATGGATTCACCAAACAGCAGGTTTCCAGAGTCCAAAGGTGTTCCAAGGTTCCTCAGTAGGGAATAGCTGGAGTACAAGTCCAAGGTTTCCAGGAGTCAGGTCACAGACTGACTGAGGCTTGATTCAGGAGCACTGATTGTTCAGCTGAGGCTGCTTAAGAAGCAAGAGGGAAGAATCAGGGCGGGAACATGAAAACTGGAAACTCCATATTAACTGAGGGCAAGAGCTGCAGAAAGACAGAAAGCAAAATGGCCGACGGAAAACTGAGTTTCAAGGAACATGTCAACAGAGACAAAGAACCTTACATTACTCCCCCCTTAGGGACAACCTCCAGATGACCTCAGACCAGGCTTGTCAGGGTACCTCTGATGAAACTGGCAGAGCAGGCGAGGAGCATTTACATTATTGACTGGTTCCCATGAGTTGTCCTCCACTGGGTAGCCCTGCCATTTAATCAAATATTGCAACTGATTTCTGTACAACCTGGAATCTAGAATCCTTTCCACCATAAATTCTTCCTGACCATCGACCAGCAATGGGTCAGGGCAAAGAGAAGAACGTCCAGGAAACGTATTGGTGTTGCAGCCTTTAGTAGGGATACATGAAAGACAGGATGGATTCTCATAGTTCTGGGCAGTTGAAGACGACAAGCAACAGCACTTATAATCTTACAGATCTTATAAGGTCCAATGTACTTATGTCCCAATTTAGACGATGGAATCTTTATTTTAAGATTTCTGGTTGACAGCCAGACCAAATCTCCTACCTTGAAACCTGGTGCAGGTTTACGAAATTTATCTGCTGCTTTCTTGTACCTTTCCTGAGCCAATTCTAGATTTTCCTTTAGAAGATCCATATTCTTTTGTAAAGAAGTGATTCTTTCAGCCACTGCCGGCAAGGGCGTATCTATGGGAAATCGAGGAAGAATGTTAGGATGATAACCTAGATTGGAGTAAAAAGGAGACTGCTTAGTGGAGGCGCTCTGAGAGTTGTTATAAGAGAACTCAGCCAGTGGAAGTAGATCCACCCAATCATCCTGTAGGTGGCAGATAAAACAGCGGAGATACTGCTCCAGGGTCTGATTGGTTCGTTCTGTCTGTCCATTAGTCTGGGGATGAAAAGCAGAAGAAAGGTTTACTTTAATGTCCAATGCTGCACAGAAATTTTGCCAAAACCTTGAAGTGAATTGCACCCCTCGATCCGAAATGTCCTCATCCGGTACTCCATGTAAGCGAAACACATTCTTAATCATCAAATCGGATGTCTGTTTTGCAGTGGGTAAGCCGACACAAGGGATAAAATGAGCTGCCTTTGTTAGACGGTCAACCACCACTAGAATGGTGTTCTTCCCTTGAGAGGTTGGTAACTCCACAATGAAGTCCATAGAAATGGATCCCCACGGGCGGGACGGGGTGGGAAGAGGTTGCAACAGACCAGTTGGTGAGGAGCGAGGTGTTTTGCATCTTGCACATACTTCACATGAAGTGACATAGTTTAAAACATCTTTCCTGTAAGTGGGCCACCAAAAGAAACGAGAAAGAAATTCTTGTGTCTTTAGAATTCCCCTATGCCCGGCTATCTTGGAATCGTGGATGAGTTGCAATACTCTCAATCTGACTGTTTCAGGTATATACAGACGTTGTCCCTGAATCCACACACCATTCTTAAAGACAAGACTTACGTCCCTTGGGGGTTGAGCCAACAAAGAATCCGCATGGTATGCTTCCTTGATGTCCTTAAGTAGGTCTTGATTATGAATCACTCCCAGGAATCTAGAGTCAGGAAGAATAGTCTTAGGAGGAGTAAGTGGACGTGTCTCTGCTGAATGAATCCTAGAGAGTGCATCAGCCTTTCCATTGCGCGATCCTGGTCTATAAGAAATGACAAAATTAAATTGGTTTAGGAAAAGATTCCAGCGAGCCTGGCGAGGAGTCAGGCACTTAGCCGACCTGATAAATTCAAGGTTACGATGGTCTGTCAGGACGACTATTTGCTGTGCAGCTCCCTGAAGAAGATGTCTCCATTCCTTGAAGGCGGCAATAATGGCCAACAATTCTCTATTGCCCACATCGTAGTTCCTCTCAGCGAAGACAACTGCTGGGAAAAGAAGGCACAGGGATGCAAGACATTCTTCTCACCTGTTCTCTGAGAGAGTATAGCTCCAACGGCACAGTCTGAAGCATCCACCTCTATTATGAAGGCAAGCTCGGGGTTGGGATGTACTAAGATAGGTGCGGTGGTAAATTTATCCTTTAAACAGGAAAATGCTTCCTGAGCTTGCGGGGTCCAGGAGAACCTAGACTGTTTCCGGGTAAGTTGGGTGATAGGTGACACTACCTCAGAAAAATTCTTAATGAAACGTCTATAGAAGTTGGCAAACCCGATGAAGCGCTGCACCTCCTTCACATTTCTAGGACTTGGCCAATCCTTGATGGCTTGGGTCTTGCTTCCATCCATACTAATCCCTTGCGTAGATAGTACATACCCCAGAAATTGAATTTCGGTCCTATGGAATTCACACTTTTCAAGCTTGATGTAGAGATGGTTTTGTCTTAGGCGTTCTAAGACCATTCTCACATGTCCATGATGTTCCTCTGTGGAGTTAGAAAAAAATAGAATATCATCCAGATAAATCACCACAAATGTATCTAGGAGATCCTTGAAGATATCATTCACGAAGTGTTGGAAAGTGGCTGGGGCGGTACTCAGACCAAAAGGCATAACTAGATATTCAAAGTGTCCATAGCGTGACCTGAAAGCAGTCTTCCATTCATCCCCAGGTCTAATACGGACCAAGTTATAGGCCCCACGGAGATCCAGTTTAGAGAAAATTTTGGCATGCCGCACTCTCTCCAACAACTCAGGGATTAAAGGCAATGGATAACGGTTTCTAATAGTAACCTTATTGAGTTCCCTATAGTCTATGCAGGGTCTCAGAGATCCATCTTTCTTCTTCACAAAGAAGATGGGTGCACCTGCGGGAGATGAAGAGGGGCGTATGAAGCCCTTGGCTAAATTTTCGTCTATATAAATCCTTCAAAGCTTTTAGCTCGGGCCCCGCTAGGGGGTAGATCTTACCAAAAGGTATCTCGGCTCCAGGCAATAATTCGATTGGACAATCATATGGACGGTGAGGAGGAAGCTGATCAGCGTTCTTCTTGTCACATAAATCCACATAGTCCTGGTATACAGCTGGTAGTTCAGGGACTGACATGGTTCCTTTAGGAAGAGAGCAAGCTGAAACTCCTTGACTCATCTGTTTCTCCGGAAAGTGTAATTCCTTGGTCTCCCAGTTAATCGTAGGATTCTGCGCCTGCAGCCATGGTAGCCCTAGAATAATGGGAAAGTGGGGAGAAGAGATAAGCATAAAAGACATTTTCTCCTGATGATCTTTACCCATAAGGACCCTCAAAGGCTCTGTTTCTTGATCCACTGGTCCAGAAGTCAGTAGAGAGCCATCCACAGTCTCCATCTGTACTGGAGTAGCCTTCTTCACTGAACGTATCCCCTGTTTCAGAGCAAAGGAGATATCCATAAAATTTCCACTTGCTCCTGAGTCGATCATAGCAGAGCTAGGCACCCAGACTGAGTCAACCCAGAGTTTGATGGAAAGGAAGCAATGAGAATTGTTTCTTTTACTACTCAGCTGGGACACCGCTGAGGAAACTTGAAAAATTGCAGCGTTTATACCGTCATCGTCCCCAGAACTAACAGAGTTTAAGTCCGAGAAATCAAGATCTCTTGCAGCAGATCTCTCTGGAGCCTGAGGCTCAGACATGACAGAGCTCCTCTCGCAACACTCACAGTGAATGACTGCTGCAGTAGTCTTACGAGAACGGCTGGGGCAGTTTATAATGAAGTGCCCTGACTTACCACAGTAGAAACATAGATTTTCCTTTATACGATGTTCTTTGCGTGCATCACTAACCCGTCTTTGTAAAGAGTCCACCTGCATGGGTTCAGGTTCTGGTTCTCTTGTGATCCTACTCAAAGGTTCCTTAGCTGAGGAGGGAGGTAGTAAAAGGTTAGTGCGATTATTTTCGAACCATCTCTCTTGTCTGCGTTCAGTCAGACGAGCATCAATACGGATACAATAGTTAATAAAGTCACCTAACGCAGTGGGAGGGTCGGCACGAGCAAGTTCATCCTTAATCAGTGGAGACAACCCTTTCCGAAAAATAGATTTTTTAGCGGAAATTTTTTATTCGGCTACTGAACGCTTTCCTTGGCGCAAAGTTAACATGGCTGCTTCAGCTGTTGCACCTCGATTGGGGTCATCAAACACCTGCCCCATGGCTGAAATAAAAGCATCAAGGTGATTCAAACAATCATCCTCAGTCTCAATCAGAGGGTTTGCCCACATCAAAGCCTTATTGGTAAGCAACATGATTATAGTAAGCACTTTGGATCGTTCAGTGGGAAATTGTGAAGCATGTGCAGAGAAAAATAAATTGCATTGATTAATAAATCCCCTGAATTTCTCACGTTCACCGCCAAAACGAAAAGGAGGTAATTTGGGGATCCCAGAACTCGGGGTTATGGCAGGAGCCTGGGCTCGTTCCTCTAGAGCCTCAATCCTGGCTTGCAATTCCTGGGTAGTCTGTCCAAACACTTGCAAATTATGATTAGTGAGGTCCTGTAGGCTTGCAAAACGGGTTTTTAAAGTCTGTACATCTGAAAGGATTGTATCAGTCACTCCGCAAAGTTCCTTTATGCGGGCCTCCATCTTCCAGATCTTTTAAGGCAGAGGTGCTGGAAGGAGAAGAGGAAAGGAAAAAAAAAAAAAAACAATAGTGTTTACCTGTGGTAACACTCCAGAGTAAAATTTTAAGGGAATGCGCTCACCTGGAATGGTTGTGAGAAGTCACAACCACTGTCATCACATAAGGTATTAAACGGACATCTGGTATCCACAGTCACAGCAGACACGGCTTTCCCAGACCCAGCAGACACTAAACATTGGCTCCTGAATCTTGTCATGTATAGTGTACAGTTCCTATAGCGTCTTGTGCTTGGGTGCGAGGAAAACACAGGAGACATAGGTTGAAATGAAATGACTTGTATTACTTCATACAAGCATGCTGAAAAGTTCACACAGTTTGCAGGAACAGAGACAGGAGACACAGCAGGCCAGAGCAACTTCAAGCACTACAATAAATCTCCAAAGCAGGTTCAGGATCTCTTCTCTGTACCGTAATTCCTCTGCAAACATGGATTCACCAAACAGCAGGTTTCCAGAGTCCAAAGGTGTTCCAAGGTTCCTCAGTAGGGAATAGCTGGAGTACAAGTCCAAGGTTTCCAGGAGTCAGGTCACAGACTGACTGAGGCTTGATTCAGGAGCACTGATTGTTCAGCTGAGGCTGCTTAAGAAGCAAGAGGGAAGAATCAGGGCGGGAACATGAAAACTGGAAACTCCATATTAACTGAGGGCAAGAGCTGCAGAAAGACAGAAAGCAAAATGGCCGACGGAAAACTGAGTTTCAAGGAACATGTCAACAGAGACAAAGAACCTTACATTATCCTATTAGTTTTGAGTCGTCGAATTCCTCAAAGAAGGCGGGAGTCATCACTATGATAAGGAATTCTTTATCTTTTGAATTGTTAGAAGAGGTTTCTGATATTAATGGACACTACCATATCTTGGTTTGTAATCTAAACGCTAAAATGTACACAATAGTTAATCTATGCGTCCCAAATAAGGGTCAAATTTAATTTTTAAATAAAATAATTAAAAAAGTTGATCAAGTTAAAAGAGGTATTTTACTGTTGTTGGGAGACTATAATATTGTACCAGATAACATTCTTGATTAATCCTCTACTAATAGATGCAAATCTCCCTCACTAAATTGTTGGATTTTTAAAAATGAATTATTTGACTCATTTAGATGTCTTAATTCCACATCGAAAGAATATTCCTAATTCTCCTCCCTAGATTGAAATCCATTTCTATAGGTAGTAAAACTATTTCTGACCATGCCCCATTGTTTGCTGAATTTGAAGAAGGCCATACAATTGACAATCAATTTTTATGGAAGTGTAATTCCTCAATATTTCAAAATTCCAAATATCATAAAGAAATTTCCCTGGCCCTAACTAATTATTTTAGAGAAAACCCTTTTGATTCTACAAAGCCCTTTTTACAATGGAATGCTCATAAAGCGGTCATTAGAGGTACCTTAATACAAATCTCATCTAAAATTAAAAAATTCAACAGAAATAAAATCAAAGAATTACACTCCATGATTAAAGATAAGGAATCGTCTCTGACTAATACTTCTTCCCCTTGTCCCAAAATAAAATCAGATCTATTAAAATTAAGAAATGAATTGAAAGCCATTATATTCTCTTTTTACGACTCAGCAGTCAAAAACTCCAAATTCAAATATTACATGTCTTTAAACAAGCCATCTAAATTTATGTTCAATAGAATCAAAAAGCAAAGAATTCGAAACAGGATTGATAAGATTACTACCCCCAAAGGAATTACACTTCTACACCCACAAAAAATTGTTAATTCATTTGCAGAGTTCTATAAAAATGTATGTAATTTAAATGAGAATCCCTCCCATCCTACTCCCAATGAAAAAACGATTAAAGATTTTTTATCCTTAATAAATCTTCCTAAGATTACTATGGATGATTTGGAGTTTCTATCCTCTCCTTTTAATGACGAAGAAACATCTAATATTATTAAACAACTTCACTCCCATAAAGCGCCTGGTCCTGATGGATATAGTAATAAGTATTATAAATCTTTCAGAAAGATTCTGGTACCCCATTTAACGCAGATTTTTAATGCTGCTGCATCTACAGGTGCATTTCCGAAAGAAAATCTTGAAACTAATATAATTCTTATTCCTAAACCAAACTTAAACCCAGACCAAATAATAAAATATAGGCCCATTTCCCTCATTAATACTGATTTAAAAATTTATTCCAAGATCATTGCTAATAGACTAAAATGTATTCTGCCCAGTTTAATTTCAAACGATCAAATTGGTTTTATAAAACACAGTGTTAAGGCTGGCGGAACGCACAAAATAATATAAATAATAAGTGCGTTCGCAGCCCGGGGTCCACCGTGCAGGCGAAGCCCGCTGCTGGCAAAAAGGCGCAAGAAGCAAACTCTGTTATCCCGCAGAGCTGCCAACATAAACGCCGTAATGCGCTGTGGCAATGAGTGCGAACTCTGTTACTCCACAGAGCCGCTAGAAGAGGAGCCACAATGCTATATGGCGATGTGTGCGCACTCACTAGACACAACTGAGTGGCAAAGAAAACACGCTAGGGCGCTGACTAGCGTTGAAAGCGAACCCTGTTACGTCACAGGGCCGCTGAGAAAAAGCACTGTGTCCTGTAAGGCTCTCAGATACACAGTTAAGTGCTAAGCGTACATAAAGCGTGATCATGTGCTAATGTCCTCACGGGAGTCACCCGCAATCTATGGCGTCTGAACGCCAGACCCTGAATACGGCAATCAAAACTCCTCACCGGTTATGCCGGTAATCTAGGGCATCTAGGACACCGACCCTGACCAGCTACCATACCAAACTCCTCACCGATTAAGTCGGTATTCTAGTGGCTTATTTCAGCCGGGTCCCTATCCACACATACACATGACCACACTAGCGCATAGCATACAATGATTGATATTAGCGCATGGCGGCCCAGCCATGCTACCCTTTTATAGCAACAGCTACAGGACCTTCCAGGAACAAGGACCAATGAGAAGCTGTTACAAACACACGTAGCTACATGACCTTCCTGGCGGACCAATAGGAGCCGCTGCAGCACCTGAACATGTGACCCTGATCTCCAATGAGAGATCTCACTCTGGGCATGCTCAGATGGAAAACGCAGGACTTTGTCCCAAAGACGACTGCTCCAGCACTGGCTATAATAGCAGATCCAGGAAAGGCAGCAGCAGCAAGTCACTGCACAGTAGAGGAGTGGGCAAGACGCCTGGACCGACGTCTCTGCTGAGCAGGCTCCACTGCGGCCGAAGATGAATGGGAGACCACAGCGGGACGGGTTCGAGACTCCCCTTGTGCAGCAGCGGGAAATCGAACCCTAACATTACCCCCCCTCCTAGGGCCCCCCTTCTTTGGGCCTCGCTGCGCTCAAAGGCAGCGATGAGCTGCGGAGCGTGAACATGCTCGCAGGCTCCCAGGATCTATCCTCAGGCCCATAACCCCTCCAATCCACCAAATAAAATGTTTTGCCTCGTACCACCTTGCACCCAACAATGGCGTTCACCTCATGATCGTCGGTAGATGAACCCGACGTCCCGGCAGATGACTCGGAAAACCGGGAAATGGCCACAGGTTTCAAGAGGGACACGTGAAAGGTGTCAGTGATACCAAGGCTAGGCGGTATACCACAGGGTTAACCTGCTCGAGGACCTTGAAAGGACCCAGGTAGCGGGGTGCCAACTTAGTGGACTCAACTAACAGCCTGATGTTACGGGCGGAGAGCCACACCATGTCCCCAGGAGCAAATGTTGGAGCGGGGCGCCGATGTGCGTCGGTGGAGGACCTCATCCTCTCCTTGGATGCCTGAATGGCATCCTGGGTATGGTCCCAAAAGTCCCGAGCCTCCACAGCCCAGTCTGCCACCCAGGAGTCGGCGGAAGACACAGGCATGGGCACCGGAACCCGCGGATGCTGACCGTAGTTTAGGAGGAATGGAGTCTGTCCGGTGGAATCAGCCACAGCATTGTTTAATGCAAACTCAGCCCATGGTAGCAAGGATGCCCAGTCATCCTGCCTTACCGAGACAAAATGTCGTAGATAGGTGACCAAGGTCTGGTTGGCCCTCTCTACCAACCCATTCGTCTCAGGATGGTACGCTGAAGAGAGATTTAACTCAATACTGAGTAGACGACAAAGCTCTCTCCAGAACCGAGACGCAAACTGGGGACCTCGGTCACTGACAATTTTGTCTGGCATGCCGTGTAGACGAAAGATATGCCTAACGAACAACGCTGCCAGAGCCCGTGCAGAATGTAACCGTGGAAGCGGCACCAAATGCACCATTTTGGAAAAATGGTCGGTGATTACCCAAATGATGGTGCAACCTCGAGACTTGGGCAAGCCCACCACAAAGTCCATCCCAACCATCTCCCAGGGCCTGTCTGCCACCGGCAAAGGGTGAAGTAACCCAGCTGGTCGTTGTTGTGGAGACTTATTCTTGGCGCGGGAGACACACGCCCGAACATAGTCCCCAACGTCACGGACCATATGCGGCCACCAGTATGCCCTTGCCAACAATTCAGATGTCCTCTTTGCCCCAAAGTGTCCACCCACCCTGGACGAATGTGCCCAAGAGAGTACCTCCGGTCGTAAATTAGTAGGCACGAAAGTCTTGCCCGGGGGCACAGACTCTAGCGAAACCGGGGCCACTGTTCTCAGGCTCTCTGTGGGGACGATTAGCCGAGGCTCCACCACCTCCTCCTCCGAGGACACCACAGAGCGAGAGAGAGCGTCGGCACGAATGTTCTTCTCTCCCGAGAGGAAATGCAGTGTGAAATGAAACCGGGAGAAGAACAAGGACCATCTGGCTTGGCGAGAATTAAGCCGCTGGGCTGTCTGAAGATATACCAGGTTTTTGTGATCCGTGAAGACTTGGAAGGGAAAGCGAGCTCCCTCCAACAGATGTCTCCACTCCGAGAAGGCCAACTTCATTGCTAGCAACTCCCTGTCCCCGATGGAATAATTCCTCTCCACTGGTGTGAAGGTCTTGGAGAAAAAGAAGCATGGATGCTTCCGACCTTGAGCATCCTTTTGGAAAAGGACTGCTCCAGCTCCAACGGACGAGGCATCCACCTCCAATATAAATGGCTTATCAACATCGGGGCGATGTAGGATGGGAGCTCTAGCGAAATGGGACTTAATAGATGTGAAGGCCTTGGAGACCTCTTCAGACCACAATTTGGAATTAGCTCCCTTTTTGGTGAGGGCAACCACGGGAGCTACCAAAGTTGAGAAGTGAGGGATAAACTGGCGGTAGTAATTAATGAATCCCATAAAGCGCTGCACCGCCTTTAGAGAATGGGATTCTTGCCAGTCCATCACCGCCTGTAGTTTGGCAGGATCCATAGCCAATCCCTGGGCGGAGATGATATAGCCCAGGAAAGGTAAGGACTCCTGCTCAAACACACATTTCTCCAACGTTGCGTAGAGGGAATTTGCCCGTAGGAGGTCGAAGACTCTGCAAACATCTCTCCGGTGGGAGTCAATATCTGGGGAAAAGATGAGAATATCATCCAGATAGACTACGACTGAGGTGGAGAGCATATCCCGGAAGATGTCATTAACAAAGTCTTGGAAGACGGCTGGGGCGTTACAGAGTCCGAAGGGCATCACCAGATATTAGTGTTGAGCGATACGATACTGCAAATATCGGGTATCGGCCGATATTAGCTGTATCGGGCTTTCGATTCCGAGTACCGATATTTTCGTCATATCGGATACCGGAATCGGATTTGTCACTGTCACTGTGAGTGTCCGTCGGTCGGGTCTGTCAGGAGTCAGCGGCACTTACCTGGCAGAAGATCTCCGGGGGTCACGTCCTGGACTGCTTGATGGCCGCCATTATCTTCTCCCTGGCGGTCACATGCAGTTTTTCGCGATAACTGCAGTGACTGCTGGGTAATCCCGGCCGTAAAGCAGTCAGTCCGATGACGTCACCGCCGGGGAAGCAGGTAATCAGCTGTGCTGCGCCGGGATGACATGCTCTGCCTGCCTGCCTGCCTGCCTCTGATGTCATTCTGATGTAGCAGAGCTGGATCGTCGTGGGACACTCGTTACTATGGACTGCGTCGGACAGGTGGTATACTGCTGTTTTTTTTTTCATTTTTTTACAGGAGATCGATGGCATCGCAGGATGAGACTGTAATAAAAGTAATGAAAACTGTGTTGTTTTTTTTTATTAAATTAAAAAACTTTTTTATGAACATTCACCCGTCCGGGTACATCAACAATTTAACTATTTACATACAGGGACCCTGTCCGGGTTATTTATAATTCTTTGGCAGGGGTATTCCAGGTACCACCTGGTACTCTTCTGATGCTTGCCAAACATCCGAGACACCAAGGACCACCAGGACCTGATGACGTCGTGTGGCCTGTACAGTCAAGTCGTGACCCGCTATCTGTGTCTGTGTGGCCACCTCTTTCATCTCCCTCCGGGTCTGGAGCCCTATGTCCCGGACTGAACGAACCCCAGGGGGCCTAACAGGCGCCGGGTACGGGCCAGATAACATTATCATGTCCATAGCTGGGGCTGCTGAGGAGACCACTGAGGGAGGCTGGGGAGATTTACGGCGTGGGGTGGGCACTTGTGCAGAGGCCTGGATGTGGGAGGCTGAAGGCTCTGAGGGTCTCACAGGTTCCTGACACTCTGGGGACCAGGGGGTCGCACCTGGTGACATTTAGGGCATACCATCCATTGTAACCCCAGTGTCGGGTGTAAGTTACCAAGTCTCCTGGCAACAGGTCCCTCCCCGGGTGTCCTTCTGGGAGGTGAGTCTCCACGTCCCGCCGGGTCACAAACACTTCTAAATAAAGTCCAGGCTCCTGGATGAAGCCCCAACCAGCTTTCAATTTAAAGCTCCGTACTGCACCCTTACGCCGCGGCTCCATCAGGGTTCCTTTATCTTTTCTCATCCGGTCCTTATCTGCCCGGTCCTTCTCGATGTGACGTTGGCGAAGCTTCTGGGATTCGCGCTGCTCCCTTTGTCGCTCGGCTTCTCTCTCCCGACGTCTCCACTCTTCCTCCTGACGCCGGTTGTAATTCTCCTCCACCAGCATCTCCATGTCTCCACCATCAAACTGCAGCTTACGATGTCCGGTTTGCGGCAGCTCTCCTGGCGCCCGACAGTCCTGGCGGCGCTCACCTGCGGAGGAAGCAGCCGGCTCTGGAACAGATGACAGTCGGGGCTCCGGTACAGACAGGTAGACCTCTGGTGCCTGCGCGGCCTCCTCCATGAGGACGGGTGTCGCTTCTTCTGTCTCAGCGACGGGGCAGACAGCGGGATCTGGGGTGCTGCTGGTGCAGCGTTTTTTGCAGGAAAGGGTGCCTCCACTGCGACAACGTCAACCGGATTACATTACAAGGGCTGGGATGCCCGCACGGACTCCTCTACTAGAACGGGTGCCTCACCTTCCGGTACAGACACTTCAGGTAAGAGGGATTGGCGCCGCTCCAAGTTTAGTTTTAGGGCACGCCAGCTGGCTTCCATCCTGGCGACCTCCTCCCGGTGCCGGGCCAGGCCTCTTAGGGTATCCTCCGCTTCTTGCAGCGTAGGAGGGTTTCCAGGCCGGGTGCCCAACGGTGGTTCCGTGGCGATCGGGTCGCTTCCGTGGGGGGAGAGCTCTGACTGCTCCATCCCTTCACACTTCTGCTCGTGTCCATTAGCCATCTCTGCCAAGTCACATGTGTCATTAGCATCTGGAAAGGGCCCCTCTTTTGTAGTGAGGCGGGACCTTCGTGTTAGTTTCCGCACACTGAGGAGGATGAGGAGGCGGAACTCAAGAGCTGTGGGGCACGATCTTACATTGCAGTACCATTTAGAGTGGTCGGCCATAGTTTTCGCGCCACTGAGTGAGTGTACACCCACGAAGAGCACGCCCTTCTTCTTCACCAGTGCCTCGTCGTGACGCAGATATGGCGGAAAAATGGCAAATACATTCTCTGATGATTTTAGCAATTCTCAAGCACAAAACCAGTTCAATTCAGGCACACAGGACTCGCTTATAGCGAGCTACAGAATCCTGTTCGTGACGCCCAAGTTGAGTCGCACAGAGCCAGAGGTTTTGGGGGTACTCGGCACCGAGCCCGTCGACTTCTATGGGGTATGTCACGGCTTTACCCAGCAATTGAATCAGAGTCTATTTTACTATGTAGAAGTGTATAAACTATAAATATATGTGTAACGGGTCTGGTGGGTGGAACTACTGACGAGACAGGTCAGGTTGGTGGAACCACAAAGCTTTATTATACAAGAGAGTTTACTTGTAAGAGAGCGGGTGGCACCCGGGAAAAGGGCAGGGAATCACGGCAGGGGATATAGGTAGTCTCTGGACAGGCAGGTTTGTCACAGCGAGTGACCAAGGAAGTCTCTGGGCAGGCAGGTTGTAACGGTAAGTGACCGAGGCAGTCTCTGGACAGGCAGGCTGTCACGACAAGTGACCAGGCAGTCTCTGGACAGGCAGGTTGTCACAGCAAGTGACCAAGGCAGTCTCTGGGACAGGCCGGTTGTCACAGCAAGTGACCAAGGCAGTCTTTGGGACAGGCAGGTTGTCACGGCAAGTGATCAGGCAGTATCTGGACAGGCAGGTTGTCACAGCAAGTGACCAAGGCAGTCTCTGGGACAGGCAGGTTGTCACAGCAAGTGACCAGGCAGTCTCTGGACAGGCAGGTTGTCACGGCAAGTGACCAGGCAGTCTCTAGACAGGCAGGTTGTCACGGCAAGTAACCAGGCAGTCTCTAGAACAGGGCAGGCATATACGACCTGATGTGGTGGAGCCTCCAGGTAGGCTGCAGTCGGATGGCAGATGATCGCTCCCAGGTGAGCAGGCAAGAGCCGTGGATCTCTGCAGATGATGTCCGAACTTCCGGATGGAGCTGCAGTTGGATGGCAGATGATCGCTCCCAGGTGAGCAGGCAAGAGCCGGGGATCTCCGCAGATGATGTCCGAACTTCCGGATGGAGCTGCAGTTGGATAGCAGATGATCGCTCCTAGGTGAGCAGGCAAGAGCCGGTGATCTCTGCAGATGACGTCCGAACCTCTGGATGGAACTGCAGACGGATGGCAGACAGGCAAGCCGACAGGTAACAGGCAGGTAACTGGAATCAGGAGCTGATGGCTGAAACAGAGTTAGACTGCACAGGAACAACATTGCTCGGGCACCTCCATTAAGGAGGAAGCCCTTAATATAGGGTGGAGTCCTCCAGCATTGGCTGGAGACTGATTTGGAAAATGCGCGCGGCTCCTTTAAGAGCGGGGGAGGGTGCAGGCGCGCGCCCTAAGGCCAGTAGCAGGGAAGGAGCGCGCGGGACCAGCAGGGCGGAAGGAGGGCGCCGAGGATGCCAGAGGCGCAGAGGAGGCTGGGAGCACTGAGGACGCTGAGCGCAGGTGAGGAGAGCGACGTCCCTGTCTGGCAGCAGGCAGGGACGCGGGCGCTACAGTACCCCCCCCTCTAGGCCCCCCCTTCTTTAGGCCAGAAAGAAATTTAGCTAGGATAAGAGGGGCATGGATGTTCTCCAGAGGCTCCCAGGTTCTCTCCTCAGGACCAAACCCCTTCCAATCCACCAAAAAATAAGTCTTTCTTCCTACCCTTTTTGTGGCCAGAATGTTCTCTACCTCAAATTCATCATCAGCAGACACTGGAGCAGGAGGTGTACCTGTAGACTTAAAAAAAGAGTTAAGAACCACAGGTTTGAGGAGAGATACATGAAAAGAATTAGGAATTCTCAAATTGGCCGGGAGTTTCAATTTATAGGACACCGGATTGATCTGACTGATGATCTCAAAAGGACCGATGAACCGAGGACCTAACTTGTAGGACGGAATTTTGAGTCGAACATATTTGGACGAAAGCCAGACTTTGTCCCCAGGACGGAATTGAGGAGGATCCAGACGTTTTTTGTCAGCATGTCTTTTCATGCGCTCGGAAGACTGAATGAGTGCGGACCGGGTACTCTCCCAGATGGAGGAGAATTCTCTAACCAGAGATTCCGCAGCTGGATTGTCCACAGAGATGGAAACAGGGACAGGGATCCGAGGGTGTTGACCGAAGACTACAAAAAACGGAGACTTGGTGGAAGATTCGCTCTCATGATTATTGTAGGAGAATTCGGCCCAAGGCAGGAGCTCCACCCAGTCAGAATGGTGGGCATTAACGAAGTGTCGAAGATAACTGGTCAAATTCTGATTTATTCGTTCAACTTGTCCATTGGACTGTGGGTGGTAAGCGGAGGAAAAATCCAGGGTGACGTCTAGCAACTTACAAGTGGCTCTCCAGAAACGTGAGGTGAACTGAACCCCACGATCCGACACAATGTGACGAGGCAGACCATGAAGACGGAAGATGTGGCGGATAAAGTCTTTAGCTAACTCGGGTGCAGACGGAAGACCTGGCAGAGGAATGAAGTGAGCCATCTTGGAAAAGCGGTCAGTGACCACCCAAATGACTGTACAACCAGCAAAGACGGGAAGATCAGTAATGAAGTCCATGGCTATATGCTGCCAGGGGGCAGCGGGTACAGGAAGCGGAAGTAGACGGCCGGTAGGCAGGTGTCTCGGAACTTTGTTGCGGGCACAGGAAACACAGGCAGAAACAAAGTCTATTACGTCTTTGTGCAGGGTAGGCCACCAATAATGCCGGGTAATGAGTTGGAGGGTCTTTTTTTGACCAGCGTGGCCAGCGAGTTTAGACGAGTGACCCCAATGTAGGATTCTCTTCCGATCGGTTTCTGATACGAACGTCTTACCAGGAGGGAGACGATTTAGACTCACAGGAGCCACCTGCATCACTCTGGCGGGATCGATGATATGTTTAGGCTCATCTTCGAGATCCGACACCAGGAAAGACTGAGACAAGGCATCCGCCTTGACGTTTTTGTCAGCTGGGCGAAAATGCAAAAGAAATCGAAGCGGGCAAAAAACAAGGACCACCGGCTTGGCGAGGATTAAGTCTCTGTGCCTGCTGGAGGTATGCCAGATTTTTGTGGTCCGTGTAGATGATTACCGGATGAAGAGCCCCTTCGAGTAGGTAACACCACTCCTCCAATGCCAACTTAATGGCCAATAACTCTCGATCTCCTATGGAGTAGTTGCGCTCGGAGGAGGAGAAGAGTTTGGAGAAGAAACCGCAGGATACCATCCTCCCGGATGGCGATTTTTGGGTAAGAACCGCTCCGGCTCCAGCAGAGGAAGCGTCCACCTCCAGGAAGAACTGCTTGTTGCCATCCGGGCGATGCAGCACTGGAGCGGAAGAGAAGGCCTGTTTCAGAGAAAGGAAGGCCTCCTCTGCTTCGGTCGTCCACTGTTTGGGGTTAGCATCCTTGCGAGTGAGCGCTGAGATTGGAGCAGTCCTGGAAGAGAAGTGCGGTATGAAGAGACGGTAATAATTGGCGAATCCCAAAAACCGCTGAATGGCCTTCAACCCCTCTGGTCGGGGCCATTTCTCGATGGCAGACAGTTTCTCTGGATCCATTCGTAGGCCTGTCTGAGAAATAATGTAGCCTAGAAACGGAAGCGAAGTCTGCTCAAAGAGGCACTTCTCATATTTGGCGAAGAGGTGATTCTGCCTGAGCCTGAGCAGAACCTGACAAACATCCCTCCGGTGAGATTGAAGATCCGGAGAGAAGACCAAGATGTCGTCAAGGTATACCACAACACAGGAGTAGAGGAGGTCCCGGAAGATGTCATTGACCAACTCCTGAAAGACTGCTGGAGCATTACAGAGACCAAAGGGCATCACCAAGTACTCGTAGTGGCCGTCCCGGGTGTTGAATGCCGTCTTCCATTCATCTCCTCGACGGATACGAACCAGGTTGTATGCTCCACGAAGATCTAGTTTGGTGAAGACTCTAGCCCCTCTAAGACGATCAAACAGTTCTGGAATGAGCGGAAGAGGGTACTTATTCTTCACCGTGATCGAATTTAGGCCTCTGTAGTCAATACAGGGACGGAGAGATCCGTCTTTCTTTTTAACGAAGAAGAAACCTGCTCCCGCTGGGGAGGTAGATTTCCGGATGAATCCCTTTGCTAAGTTCTCCTCGATATATTCGGACATCGACCTGGTCTCAGCAGCAGACAACGGGTAAATACGCCCACGGGGAGGCGTAGTACCGGGCAACAGGTCAATCGGGCAATCATATGGTCTATGCGGGGGTAATGTCTCTGCTTCCTTTTTATTGAAGACATCAGCAAATGACCAATATGGAATCGGGAGTCCAGGTAGATTAGCAGGTGTAGGAGAAGAATAGACAGGATGAACAGGCACCAGACACGTTTTATGACAGTCCTGTCCCCAGCGAAGAACCTCTCCATTCTGCCAGTCGAGCACAGGTGCATGTTTTTGGAGCCAAGGCAGACCTAGTAAGAAAGCATGAGAGAGTCCAGGTAAAACATGAAACGAGATGCTCTCAGAATGCAACATTCCCACCTGCAGGGTTATGACTTCGGTGATAAGTCGGATGGGACGAGGTAGGAGGCCCCCATCCACAGCAGCAACAGATACAGGTTCAACAAGAGGTTTGGTGGGAATGCGATACTTCTCTACTAGAGCCTGTGACACGAGATTCCCAGCTGCTCCAGAATCAAGTTGGGCCATTTCGAAGTGGCGGTTCTTACCGAGCAGAATTGAAACCGACAGCAGCAGGGATGAAGAGGATTTATTTTTGTCTAGATTGACCTCTCCGAGCGAACCTAGAC
>JARQOD010000002.1:307731793-307777703 GCA_033576555.1 Oophaga sylvatica | reverse complement strand
AAAAAGGGGGTCATTGGGGGGACCCCCAAAATGTTTAGGAACCCGGGGAACTTCCAAAGAAAAGGGCAACCGAAAATTCCAGCTATTTTCTTTTTAAAAAAAGTCAAATGGCGCCCTTTTCCCCTTCTAAACCCCCCGTCCCCCAAAAAAGGGGTTTTTAGCACATATGGGGTGTTGTTATTCGGGAAATTTCCCAAAATTTTTGGACCCCATTTTATCCTATCCCCCTTTTTAAAAATAAAAAATTTGATGTAAAAAAAATTTTTTTTGGAAAAAATTTAAAAAAGTCCTTTTTTCCTTAAACGGTTTAGTTCCTGTAAAGCCCAAAAAAGGGGGTTAAAAATCTTCTTAAATGTAGTTTTGAGAGCTTGGGGGTTTTGCATTTTTTATAAAGGCCCCCTTTTTTGGGTTTTTCTGCCAAATAGGCCCCCAAAAAATGATTTCAAATGTGGGGTGACCCCAAAAAAAAAGGGTTTTTTTGAAAATTTTTGCGAAAAATGAAAAAATCGCTGGTCTTTTTTAAAAACCCTTTTTTAACTTCCTAACAAAAAAAAATTTTTCCCAAAATTTGTGATGTAAAGTAGACATGGGGAAAAAGTTTTTTTTTTAACTTTTTGTCCCCCAAAAAAACCCCGGGGTTTTTAACAGAAAAAAAATTAAAAAATTTAAAAATTTACAAAATTTTCAAATTTTTCCCCAAAAATTTCCATTTTTTTCACAAATTTAAAAGCAAAAAAATTTTCGACCTAAATTTTCCCCTAACTGAAGGGGCCCCAAAATGTCACGAAAAAAAAAAATCTCAGAATCGCTAGGATCCGTTGAAGCGTTTTCCCGAGTTATTAATCATAAAGGGACACTGGTCAGAATTTTCAAAAAATGGCAAGGTCTTTAAGGGCAAAAAAAGGCTGGGTCATTTAAGGGGGTTTTTGGGGGAAGGTCAAAACATTAACATTAATCATCCCCCTTTTTTTTTTCATAAAAACAAATTAAAAAAAAATGTAAACCCCAAAAAAACAACTTTAAATTTTGTACTCTTATTTGTTAATTTTTCCAAAAATCGGGGCATATAATTTCATCTTTTCCCCAAAGAGCCCCGATGGAAACCCCTGCTTTCCCGTAGGGTAAGGTTTGGGTTTTATTGGGGGTGGGCTATTGTGACGGATCAACTACAACCTTTTGACACTCTCCCCCGTCGGGGGGACCAAAAACTTCTTTAGGTGGGAGTTCATTACCATTGTCCCGGGGGTATTTTTTTTTTAAAAGTGGGAATTTCGGGTTATAGGTGTTTCCCTCTCGTTCAGCCATTACCATGTTGCCTCTTTTCTCAATAACCCTTATATTTTGCCGGACCATATACCGCTGGGGGGTTTTTTTTGGGGATCTTTGACGCCCCCAAAAACATCACCTCTTTTGATGGCCCCTTGGTTGTGCCCTTCGCCTTCTATCTGTGTTTACGAAGGTTCTGCTGAACATTAGATGAGATGGAGCAGCATTAGTGGGGGAATTTTGGGAGTATTGCGGTTAAATTTTGCAAAAAATTTGCATGTGGGCTGTTTTTAATGGGGTGTGCTCCAGACTAGCTGCCTTGATTAGTTTCCCCATAGTGTGCATGAAAAAGTTCTACCCCAAATTTCCCTTTGGGTTAGGCCAACAAGGTGTGATTTTTCCTGTGGCTAAACCCTAAGTATTCAGAAAACTGTGTAAACGTATGTCCATTAAATGGAGGTCCATTGTCTGTTTTAACCACTCTTGGAATGCCAAATACAGAGAATATGTCGTCCAGTTCTGGTTTGACACTATTAGCAGATGTTGAAGAGATGAATGAAACAACAGGGTATCTAGAATATTCATCAATTGTTACTAGAATGTGTTGGCCATTTGGTAATGGTCCATATTAAAGTTGAGCAAAACAGGTCGGTCAGATACAAAAGTCGCCGACTTTCGCCAAAGTCAGGTTTCGTTGGCCGATACCTGACCATAGCGTGCAGTTGGCTATGCGCTCATCGACCCCAGTGCCCAAGTCGGTTTTCCCATAATGCTTGCAGGCGCCTTTTTTCTGCCAATGAGCAAATACGTACACTGTGGGCAACGAGATGACATGTGCAGTGTCCACCACCATCTTAGAGAAGGGCATTGCACTGATTGGCTTGCCTTGGGGGGCGTCATAGTGTCTATAAAAGCCCTGAGAGCCGACCTCCATTTTACTTCTGCCGATATTAACAGTAGGGAGTTGATGCTGTTTATCAGTAGGGAGAGAGTTAGCCAGGAAAGAGAAGTTCTTCTGTGCTTGTGCTGATAGCTTTGACCTACCCAGTCGGCACTTCTTTTCTAGAAAAGCCATCCCTGCCCTCCACCTGCATGTGAAAGACCGCATTGTCCATGCACTCAAACAATCAGTGAGTGGAAAGGTGCACCTCACAACAGATGCATGGGCCAGTAGGCATGGCCAGGGCCGTTACGTGTCCATCACTGTGCACTGGGTTAATGTGGTGGATGCAGGGTCCACAGAGGACAGCGGCGGTGTGACAGTGCTGCTTAGCCCACAGTATATGCAACAGTTAGCTGTAGGCGTTCTACCCTCCTCCTTCATAAGCAAAAACTGGTCGACAGAGCGCAGTCACACGAGCACTCCATCCGCAGCTGCAAGTGTTGCTCACAAGGTGTCCCACTATCGATCAGCTAATGGTAAGCGTCAGCAGGCTGTTTTAAAGATGATGTCTTTGGGTGACAACAGACACACCGCGGAGGTACTGGCCGACTACTTTCTACATCTTGAGCCAGGCAAGGTAGTCAATGATAACGGCCGTAATTTTGTAGCGGCCATAGCCCTGGCAAAACTCAGACACATACCCTGCCTGGCTCACACCTTGAACCTGGTCGTGAAGTGCTTCATAAATAATTATCCGGAGTTAACAGCTCTGCTCCATAAGGTGTGAAGACTGTGCTCACACATCCGTAGCTCGCCCATCGACTCCAGTCGCATGCAGAGGTTGCAGCGATCGCTCCACCTCCCCAAGCACCGCCTAATCATAGACGTTGCAACAAGGTGAAACTCCATCATGCACATGGTTGAGAGGCTGTGCGAACAGAGGCAGGCTGTAATGCATTTGTGGGAGGATCCACGGGCAGGCAATTTGAGGGCAGACATGGAGTTGTCGGGTGTGCAGTGGTCAAAGCTGAAAGACCTCTGTAAAGTCCTTCAGTGTTTTGAGGAATGCACATGGCTGGTAAGCGCAGATGACGCCATCATAAGCATGAGCATCCCACTCATGCGTCTGCTCATGCAAACTTTGATGCACAGTAAGGATCAGGCGTCTGCAGCGGAGGAGTAGGAGGAGGAGGGAAGCCTTCATGACAGTCAGGCATTGTCTGCTCAGAGAACTGTCCTGGACGAGGTGGAGGAAGAGGAGGAGGAAGATGAGGATCAGGGAGATGATTATTTTGGGAGGATGATGCTTCTCAGGGGCAAGAGAAAATGTTGGCTTGCCAAGGTCAGGTACAGGGTTTGTGCGTGAATTGAGGGATGTCGATTCGGCAGAAAGTGCTCCTCCACCCAACACTGGCAGTGCATCATTGACACCTGGAACATTGGCCCACATGTGTGATTATGTCTTGCGGATCCTAAAACGGGACCTCCACATTGCCAAAATTATGAAGGATGATGACTACTGGTTGGCCAGCATCCTCGATCCACGCTATAAAGGCAAATTACAGAACATCATGCCACAGGAGAACCTAGAGCTAATATTGGCGAACAAGCAAGCAAGTCTGGTAAACCGTTAGTTAGAGGCATTCCCAGCACACAGCAGCGGTGCAGGTTCTACCACGAGCCATACTGGGCCAAACGAAAGAGGTGTTCATGGTGCACACAGCCAAAGTGGCATTGGAGACAGGGATTTCATGACCATGTTGTCTGATTTCTCGAGTAATGCTCACACGACTGGTAATACTGAATCGATTGCAACAGACAGAAGACAACAGTTGTCAATTATGGTACAAAATTACCTCTCTCCCCTATTGATGTTCTCCCTCACAGTTCATTCCCGTTTGACTACTGGGCCTGTAAACTGGAAAACTGGCCTGAATTGGCACAATATGCCTTACAGGAGCTCGCTTGCCCTGCTGGTAGTGTGCTATCAGAAAAGAGTCTTTAGTGCTGCTGGATCAATCCTGACAGAAAGAAGGACCCGGCTGTTGACCCAAAATGTAGGTGATCTCACCTTCATTAAAATGAACCATGCCTGGGTTTCAAAGGATTTTGTACCATCTTCCCCTAATGACTCATAGGTTGCCAGCAAAATGGCTCGCATTGTCCTCCTCTTCCTCCGACTTCTCCAATTCCTCCATTTGCAGCTGCTGAATGTCCAGCCTACACCTCAACATATGCCAGTTTTTCCACCTCCCTAATTGGGCTGTACCCCCCCCAGGGCCGGGGTCGGCACCTGTGCACCCGGGCACGTGCCGGTGCCCTGAGCAGGTGGGGGGGCCCACTCGCCATCAGAGACACTGGCGTACTATGAGGGGCCCTGTGCCAGTTCCTGGTGCCCACAAGTGTGCCCCCCATGCTAGCTCAGGGCCACAGCACTAGCAATACTTACCTCTCCCTGCTCCACTGCTGTGATGTCTTTCACGTTTCCTGACAGTGACATTCAGGTCAGAGAGCGCGATGATGTCACATCTGTGCGCCCTCTGCCTGAACAGTCACAGTGCAGAGAGCTGGAAGATGGCGATGTGAGGAGTCCAGATTAGAGCAGTGCCCAGCGAAGAGAGGTATTTCATTTTTTTTTTAATGGTTGGAGCAATATATGGGGAGCATTATACACTGGAGAATTATATATGGGGTCCATCATACACTTGAGCATCATAGATAGGGCCCATTATACACTGGAGCATCATCCATGGGGCACATCATATACTGTAGCATCATATGGGGCCCTTTATATATGGAGCATCATATGGAGCACATATGGGGCCTATTCTGTATGGAGCATTATATGGAGCCCATTTTGTATTGAGCAATATATGGGGCTCATTATTCTGTATAGAGCAATATATGGGGCTCATTATTCTGTACGGTGCACTATGTGGTGCCCATAATACTGTATGGAGGACTATACTGTACGTTTTTTGAGCTATTGTAGAATTTAAAATAGATATCAGTCATGTAATGTAAGAAGTGAAGTATTTGGCATTGTACTATACCTATATTTCTCTGCCGTATCGGAGCATCATGAATTGTGGTATGTGTTAAAGGGGCCCACTGAGACTCTTTGGCCCGGGGCCCACGAAAACCTGGAGCCAGCACTGCCCCCCCACAACTTTAGCCAAATAGCCCCCAGTTTTCAATGCGTTACTATTATTATAAAGTTAATTAATGTTGACAAGCTTAAGCATTAATAATTGATGTCGTTGGCATTGAAATGGGCACTGTAGGTGTGTTTACTGTCCTCCGCTCCCTGCCGACTTTGATTCCCCATTGACTTGCATTGGGGTCGGATTTTCTAATCCAACCCGACCATTTCCGTTAGTCGGTCGACTACGTTCGACTCGACTTTTGAGAAAGTTGGGTTTCACGAAACCCGACTCAACCCTAAAAAAGGCAAAGTCGCTCATCTCTAGTCCATATATCTCCACTGCCACTGCCTCCCAGACACCAGTGGGTAACAGAGACATTTGTAGTGGCTCTACACTTGATGATGGAGTAATTAATTGACAAGTGAAGCAGTGTCTAATCTTCTCTTCCATCAATTGATCCATATTCGGGAACCACACTTTTTCTCTGAGTAGCTTTTTTGTACCAACAATCCCTAGATGACCTTTGTGTGCTATCTGCATGACTAAGCTACGCAAGGCCTTAGGTACAACCAGTTTGGTACCTCGAAGGATGAGGTGCTCTTCAGTGACTGACAATTCCTCACGTACATTTGAAAATAGTTTTAATTTCTTCAGATCAATCCCAGAATCAGGAAATTTTTCCTTTTGGATTTCATGCCACCTTCGATTTTGAATGATTTGTATTAAGGCACAGAGTGTCTTGTCACTTGTTGTATTCACAAATTGGTCAACAGAAAGTGCTTTTGGCACGGCGTGAGCCGCAACAAATCGTATGTATTCTTCCATGGAAGAGTGCCCGGGTGTATAACCATTCACAGGATGTCTGAGAGGTAATTAGCCGGATTGCTATATTTTCCCGATTTGTGAACAATTTTGTAATTGTAGTCCTGTAGACGTAGGCCCCAACGTTCGATCCATGCAGGCATTTTAGCTCGGGGATTTCCAAAAATTGTAAGGAGAGCTTGATGATCTGTGACAATGGTAAAGGGAGCTCCATAGAAAAATAAATGAAAGTGTTCACATCCCGGACAACTGCTAAGCTTTCTTTTTCAGGTTGTGAATATTTTCTTTCAGTGTTTGTTTAGCTTTTGCTTGCATAAGAAATGATGTGGGGACTTTGATTATCATCCTTGTATTGCGCTAAAATTGCACCCAGTCCCACAGGACTGGCGTCCACAATCAGTTCAGTTCGAAGAGTTGGATCAAAATAGGCCATGGTGGTTGTTGAGCAGAGTTAATTTTTAATTGTTTCAAAAGAGGCCTGACAGTCCTGGGACCATTGAAAGACACAACTTTGTTTTGTAAGTTCCCTTAATGGAGTGCTGATTGTTGAAAAATTTGGAATATATCTAGCACTACTAGTAGCTGGCCATTCCAAGAAAAGAGCACACTTCACTGGCATTCTGTGGAATTGAGGCTGCTCTGATGAATTCCACTTTCTTGGGATCAGGTCGTACTCCTTCCGCCGAGAAGATGTGACCATAGAACTCCAATGAACTTTTATCAAATTCACATTTCTCTTTGTTTAAAGTAAGTCCAGCAGAGAGCAAGCATTCAAAGATAGCATATAGGGCACGATTGTGTTCATCTTGAGTTTTCCCAAAAACCCAGTATGTCATCACTATAATTAAAGGCATTTGGAATGTGTTGAATGACGCTCATTATTGTGTCTTGAAAAATTTCCGCTGCTGAGCTGACCCCAAAAGCCAATCTTTTGTATCTTCTGAGACCGACATGGATGGAGAAAGTTGTCAAATATCTGGATTCAGGACTCAATTCTAATTGATGATAGCCCTTATTGAGGTCAAGCTTTGAAAAATGGTTGCTCCTTTTAATAAATGAATAATATCATCAATTGTAGGTGAGATATGTCTTTCTCTCTGAATAGCAGTGTTGGGTAGGTGCATGTCAGCACACAGTCTCACCTGCTCTGGAGTCTTGGGTTTTGAAACTACAAGTGGAGAGACCCACGGAGTGGGACCAGTAACAGTTTCAATAACGTCCCCATCCATGAGCAATTGGAGTTCCTTTTCTACCTTCTTTCTCAGGTGAAATGGAATACGCCTGTGTGCCTGGGCTACTGGACGAACACTGTCATCTACATGAAGATGTATTTGAGAGTTCTTTAATTTTCCCAAACCACTAAATAAGGATGGAAAGCTGTTCACCATGGCTCGTACATCCAGATCCGCTGGGTCAGTTATAGTTTGAATGATCTGGATGAGTCCCAGCTCCAAGGCAGTGTGATAGCTGAGAAGACAGCCTCCCGATCCTTGAAATGTGTGAAAAGTGGTCTTCTGCCTATTTTCTTTATAGCTAAGTTCAGCGTCAAATTGTGCCATTGTAATTAGAGGTGTTTTAGATCCATAAGGAAAGATTTTAGTATGCACTTGCTGTAAGACTGGCTTTGTTTTCAATTGTTCATATGTATTGCTGTCTCTGATATCCACTGAAGCTCCCGTATCTATTGTAAAGGTGATATCCGTGTTGCAGATAGTAAGTGTGATACAGGGAGACCGAACTGAGTCAGAGACGGAGGTAGTGAACACATAGTTCTCAGCCACAGACATTTCTTCGGTATCCTGATTTACCATTTTTATGTTTGCGGGCTTTGTCATGGACAGAGGAGACTTGTTGGGCACTGATTTGCAAACAGCTGCAATATGGTTCCCTTTTCCACATTTACTGCATGTTTGTCCTAGAGCTGGACATTTGTTCAGGTGATGAGGGAAATCTTGTCCACATCTATAGCATTTCTTCTGTTTCTTGGCTTGCTTGTCTTGTGCACTTTTATGTTTGAGATTATGCACATGTAAATTATCCCCATTCTCCATTGCGGTGGCCTGATGATCTGCTATCTCTCTAGCACGGGCCATCTTGAGTAAATCATGCAGGGAGAGATCCTGCTGCAGAGCTTTACGCCTTATGTTATTAGACGAGCAGGTGACAATTACTTGAGTTAGGATTTCATCATCTACATCCGTAAAAGCACATCCATGTGCTAGGTCTTTTAGCCATGTGACATAGGTGTCTATGGATTCTTCCGGAAGCTGCTTAGCAATCCTAAACTTGTATCTTTCATATTTGATGTTCTTTTTGGGGTTGAAGTTAGTGTTGAGCGATACGATACTGCAAATATCGGGTATCGGCCGATATTAGCTGTATCGGGCTTTCGATTCCGAGTACCGATATTTTCGTCATATCGGATACCGGAATCGGATTTGTCACTGTCACTGTGAGTGTCCGTCGGTCGGGTCTGTCAGGAGTCAGCGGCACTTACCTGGCAGAAGATCTCCGGCGGTCACGTCCTGGACTGCTTGATGGCCGCCATTATCTTCTCCCTGGCGGTCACATGCAGTTTTTCGCGATAACTGCAGTGACTGCTGGGTAATCCCGGCCGTAAAGCAGTCAGTCCGATGACGTCACCGCCGGGGAAGCAGGTAATCAGCTGTGCTGCGCCGGGATGACAGGCTCTGCCTGCCTGCCTGCCTGCCTCTGATGTCATTCTGATGTAGCAGAGCTGGATCGTCGTGGGACACTCGTTACTATGGACTGCGTCGGACAGGTGGTATACTGCTGTTTTTTTTCTTAATTTTTTTACAGGAGATCGATGGCGTCGCAGGATGAGACTGTAATAAAAGTAATGAAAACTGTGTTGTTTTTTTATTAAATTAAAAAACTTTTTATGAACATTCACCCGTCCGGGTACATCAACAATTTAACTATTTACATACAGGGACCCTGTCCGGGTTATTTATAATTAGAGTTGAGCGATACTTTCTGATATCCAAAAGTATCGGAATCGGAATGGTATCGCCGATACCATTAAAATATCGGCGATACCCGATACCGATACCGGAAGTCCCATGTAAGTCTATGGGAACAAAATATCGTAACTAAAAAAACCCCATTCTTTCCTTGTAAACACTAAATATACACACATAGAATACATATATATATATATATATACATGTCATTGTGACATATATATATACATATATGTATAGTTTATACACTTCTACATAGTAAAATATCCTCTGATTCAATTGCCGGGTAAAGCCGGTTTCTGTGAAAAGACAGAAGCACCCGACATGAAATGACACTTGGTGTACATAGGGTTAACCATGTCTTTTCATGTCGTTTGCTATCTGATTTGCACAAACAATTAAATCAGTCTATGTGTGCAAAATTTCACACCTGTAGGGGTTAATTAAAGGTGTAAATTAGTTGTAAAAAAACTGACTTTTTTGCTACGAATTTACACCTTTAATTAACCCCTACAGGTGTGAAATTTTGCACACATAGACTGATTTAATTGTTTGTGCAAATTAGATAGCAAAGGACATGAAAAGACATGGTTAACCCTATGTACACCAAGTGTCATTTCATGTCGGGTGACCCGACATGAAATGACACTTGGTGTACATAGGGTTAACCATGTCTTTTCATGTCCTTTGCTATCTAATTTGCACAAACAATTAAATCAGTCTATGTGTGCAAAATTTCACACCTGTAGGGGTTAATTAAAGGTGTAAATTCGTTGTAAAAAAACGGACTTTTTTGCTACGAATTTACACCTTTAATTAACCCCTACAGGTGTGAAATTTTGCACACATAGACTGATGTAATTGTTTGTGCAAATCAGATAGCAAAGGACATGGTTAACCCTATGTACACCAAGTGTCATTTCATGTCGGGTTCTGCATTTTCACAAAAGCCGGCAATTGAATTAGCGGCTATTATACTATGTAGAACTGTATGAACTACAAATATAAATATATATATATGTGTCACAAATTCAATGACATGTATATATATATATATGAGGTGTAAAATTGCTGAAAAAAAATGCGTGGGCTCCCGCCCTATTTTCGCAACCAGACAGACAAAGCCAGTGAGTGGGGGCAGATAATAATAGCCCAGAGAGGGACCATTATTTTTGCCCCCCCCCCCGGCTACTAACATCTGCCCCCAGACACCCCAGAAAGGGCAAATCTCTAATTAGATTTGCCCTTTCTGGCACTTTGCCCGTCTATTCCCATTGCCCTGTAGCGGTGGCGAATGGGTTAATAAGGGGTTAAAATGACCTTGCAATTGAAAGGTCACTTTAAGCCAGGTTAATAATTGAGAGCTGTCAATTAGACAACTATCAATTATTAATCCTATTGCATGAAATAAAAATAAAACACACACACTTTAATTAAAAATCATTTTAATGAAATAAAGACACATGTTTTTGACCATCTTTTATTTTACTGCAAAAACCATTTCCTGTAATAAAAATAAAATAAAAAAGCAAAATTATTCTTACCTATCCCATGCACAGTCAGGTCCCACGGTGTAATCCTTCAGAAAGGGTTAATGTTTACTGCAGGGACCGCAGCTATTGCTGCAGCCTCACAGTAAACCCCCAAATGAATGAGTTCCTCTCCTGGCTGACAGGAGAGTAAAGGCTGGGTGTCACATAACGATACACCAGCGATCCCGACAACGATATGCACTTGTCAGGATCGCTGGTGTATCGCTACATGATCGCTGCTGAGCTGCCAAACAGGCAGCTCAGGCAGCGATCTGGGACAGCGACACTGCGGGTAACATCGCTTAAGGGCCCGTCTCACATAGCGATATCGCTACCGAGATCGCTGCTGAGTCACTAGTTTTGTGACGCAGCAGCGAGCTCACCAGCGATATCGCTGTGTGTGACATTCAGCGACGATCAGCCCCCCGGGTATCGCTGATCGTCGCAGAAATGTCAGGACCTTTTTTTGATCGCTGGTTTTCCTCTGACAGGCACGCATCGCTGCGTGTGACAGGCGGGAGACCAGCGATCCGCTGGTAACCAAGGTACACAGCGGGTTTCCAGGCACCGCGCAGCGCTTGGAAACCCGCTGTGTACCTTGGATACCAGCTCCCTGCATCAGGGCGCTGGTATCCAAGGTACACAGCGGGTTTCTAGGCACAGCCCCGCGCCTGGAAACCCGCTGTGTACCTTGGTTACCAGCGGATCGCTGGTCTCCCGCCTGTCACACGCAGCGATGCGTGCCTGTCAGAGGAAAACCAGCGATCAAAAAAAGGTCCTGACATTTCTGCGACGATCAGCGATACCCGGGGGGCTGATCGTCGCTGAATGTCACACACAGCGATATCGCTGGTGAGCTCGCTGCTGCGTCACAAAACTAGTGACTCAGCAGCGATCTCGGTAGCGATATCGCTATGTGAGACGGGCCCTTAAGTGGAAAGCTTAATTGATTGCTTTCCACTTTCACTTCAGGTCAGCCAGGGACACAATCAGTGATGTCAGAGGGAACTGATTAACAAAAATAGGGGTTCCCTTCGAAAAAAAAATGGCGTGGGGTCCCCCCTATTTTTGTTAACCAGCCAGATGAAACAGACCGCTGAGGCCTGGATTTTCAGGCTGTTAAGGAGCCAAGATCCATGGACCTTGCCAGCCTGATAATACCAGGCCACAGCAGTCTGCATATCTTGGCTGATTAACAAAAATAGGGGATCCCCTCGAAAAAAATTGGCGTGGGTCCCCCCTATTTTTGTTAACCAGCCAGATGAAGCAGACCGCTGAGACCTGGTTTTTCAGGCTGGTAAGGATCCAATATCCATGGACCTTGCCAGCCTGATAATACCAGGCCACAGCAGTCCGCTTAGCTTGGCTGGTTAACAAAAATAGGGGATCCCCTCGAAAAAAAAACGGCGTGGGGATCCCCCCTATTTTTGTTAACCAGCCAAGTAAAATGCAGACTGCTGCGGCCTGGTATTAAAAGACTGTCAAGGCCCATGGATTTTGGCCCTCAACAGCCTGATAATACCAGGCTACAGCAGCCCCACATTTGGCGCATCAAAAGATGTGCCAATTGTGGCACTTTACCCGGCTCTTCCCACTTGCCCTGTAGCGGTGGCAAGCGGGGTAATAAGGGGTTAATGTCACCGTTGATTGCACGGTGACAATAAGCCCGGTTAATAATGGAGAGGTGTCAATAAGACACCGATCCGTTATTAATCCCAAAGTTTTTAAATGTTTAAAAAAAAGACAAAGCAAGAAAAAAGTCTTTTAATGAAATAAGAGACAACACAGTTTTCATTAATTTTATTATACTCTCATTCCTGCGACGCCATCGATCTCCTGTAAAAAAGAAAAAAAACAAACCAACAGTATACCACCTGTACGACGCAGTCCATAACGACAGTCCCACGACGATCCAGCTCTGCTACATCGCAATGACAGGCAGAGCCTGTCATCGCAACGCAGCACAGCTGATTACCTGCTTCCCCGGCGGTGACGTCATCGGACTGACTGCTTTACGGCCGGGATTACCCAGCAGTCACTGCAGTTATCGCGAGAAACTGCATGTGACCGCCGGGGAAAGAAGATTGCGGCCATGAAGCAGTCCAGCCCGTGACCGCCGGAGATCTTCTGCCAGGTAAGTGCCGCTGACTCCTGACAGACCCGACCGACAGACACTGACAGTGACAGTGACAATCCCGATTCCGGTATCCGATATGACGAAAATATCGGAACTCGGAATCGGAATTCCGATACAGCCAATATCGGCCGATACCCGATATTTGCAGTATCGGAATGCTCAACCCTATTTATAATTCTTTGGCAGGGGTGTTCCAGGTACCACCTGGTACTCTTCTGATGCTTGCCAAACATCCGAGACACCAAGGACCACCAGGACCTGATGACGTCGTGTGGCCTGTACAGTCAAGTCGTGACCCGCTATCTGTGTCTGTGTGGCCACCTCTTTCATCTCCCTCCGGGTCTGGAGCCCTATGTCCCGGACTGAACGAACCCCAGGGGGCCTAACAGGCGCCGGGTACGGGCCAGATATCATTATCATGTCCATAGCTGGGGCTGCTGAGGAGACCACTGAGGGAGGCTGGGGAGATTTACGGCGTGGGTGGGCACTTTGCAGAGGCCTGGATGTGGGAGGCTGAAGGCTCCGAGGGTCTCACAGGTTCCTGACACTCTGGGGACCAGGGGTCGCACCTGGTGACATTTAGGGCATACCATCCATTGTAACCCCAGTGTCGGGTGTAAGTTACCAAGTCTCCTGGCAACAGGTCCCTCCCCGGGTGTCCTTCTGGGAGGTGAGTCTCCACGTCCCGCCGGGTCACAAACACTTCTAAATAAAGTCCAGGCTCCTGGATGAAGCCCCAACCAGCTTTCAATTTAAAGCTCCGTACTGCACCCTTATGCCACGGCTCCCTCAGGGTTCCTTTATCTTTTCTCATCCGGTCCTTATCTGCCCGGTCCTTCTCGATGTGACGTTGGCGAAGCTTCTGGGATTCGCGCTGCTCCCTTTGTCGCTCAGCTTCTCTCTCCCGACGTCTCCACTCTTCCTCCTGACGCCGGTTGTAATTCTCCTCCACCAGCATCATCATGTCTCCACCATCAAACTGCAGCTTACGATGTCCGGTTTGCGGCAGCTCTCCTGGCGCCCCCCAGTCCTGGCGGCGCTCACCTGCGGAGGAAGCAGCCGGCTCTGGAACAGATGACAGTCGGGGCTCCGGTACAGACAGGTAGACCTCTGGTGCCTGCGCGGCCTCCTCCATGAGGACGGGTGTCGCTTCTTCTGTCTCAGCGACGGGGGCAGACAGCGGGATCTGGAGTGCTGCCGGTGCAGCGTTTTTTGCACGAACGGGTGCCTCCACTGCGACAACGTCAACCGGATCACATTGCAAGGACTCCTCTACTAGAACGGGTGCCTCACCTTCCGGTACAGACACTTCAGGTAAGAGGGATTGGCGCCGCTCCAAGTTTAGTTTTAGGGCACGCCAGCTGGCTTCCATCCTGGCGACCTCCTCCCGATGCCGGGCCAGGCCTCTTAGGGTATCCTCCGCTTCTTGCAGCGTAGGAGGGTTTCCAGGCCGGGTGCCCAACGGTGGTTCCGTGGCGATCGGGTCGCTTCCGTGGGGGGAGAGCTCTGACTGCTCCATCCCTTCACACTTCTGCTCGTGTCCATTAGCCATCTCTGCCAAGTCACATGTGTCATTAGCATCTGGAAAGGGCCCCTCTTTGTAGTGAGGCGGGACCTTCGTGTTAGTTTCCGCACACTGAGGAGGATGAGGAGGCGGAACTCAAGAGCTGTGGGGCACGATCTTACATTGCAGTACCATTTAGAGTGGTCGGCCATCGTTTTCGCGCCACTGAGTGAGTGTACACCCACGAAGAGCACGCCCTTCTTCTTCACCAGTGCCTCGTCGTGACGCAGATATGGCGGAAAAATGGCAAATACATTCTCTGATGATTTTAGCAATTCTCAAGCACAAAACCAGTTCAATTCAGGCACACAGGACTCGCTTATAGCGAGCTACAGAATCCTGTCCGTGACGCCCAAGTTGAGTCGCACAGAGCCAGAGGTTTTGGGGTACTCGGCACCGAGCCCGTCGACTTCTATGGGGTGTATCACGGCTTTACCCGGCAATTGAATCAGAGTCTATTTTACTATGTAGAAGTGTATAAACTATAAATATATGTATATATATATGTCACAATGACATGTATATATATATATATATATATATATATATATATGTATTCTATGTGTGTATATTTTGTGTTTACAACGAAAGAAAGTGTTTTTTTAGTTGCGATATTTTGTTCCCATAGACTTACATGGGACTTCCGGTATCGGAATCGGATATCGACGATATTTAGTGATATCGGCGATACCATTCCGATCCGATATTTTTAGATATCGAGCAGTATCGCTCAACACTAGTTGAAGTAGTCAGTGAGAGCTTTGGTGCAGTTACTGTCGGTCTCTGCTGCAGGTAATGTGCTGTATATGTCATAGACCAGGGTCGACAAAGTTGTTCAGAATCTAGGAGCCAGCCAAAAAATTTAGGAGCCAGAATTTTTTTTAACAAACTTGGTTTTTAATTAAACAAAAAAACATTATAAACGTTATAAACATTTAACTTCTAAAGATAATAAATATTATATTTTGATATATTACCGTATATACTCGTGTATAAGCTGAGATTTTCAGCCCATTTTTTAGGGCTGAAAGTCCCCTTCTCGGCTTATACGCGGGTCATATACGGGGGTCGGCGGGAGAGGGGGATCGGGGGTGTCGGATCATACCCACCCCTCCGCCGGCGCGGTCTCTGCAGCCCCCCTGCTTCTCCCACGATCTCTGGCTCCTTCCTGCAGCGGTCACATGGCACCGCTCATTAAAGTCATGAATATGCACATATTCATGACTTTAATGAGCGGTACCATGTGACCGCTGTAGGAAGGAAGCACTGCGGAGAGCGCCGGGAGAAGCGGAGAGGCTGCAGAGGCGCGGCGGAGGGGTGAGTATAGCAATATTTACCTGTCCCGTTCCACCGCTGCGCGCTGCGTCCTCGTCTGACTCCTCTGGCTGTGAATGATCAGGCAGAGGGCGCGATGACGTCGTTAGTGCGCGCCCCGCCCCCTGCCTGATCATTCACTGCCAGAGGAGTCAGACGAGGACGCAGCGTGCAGCGGTGGAACGGGACAGGTAAATATCTCAGGTGCCGGGGTCCTGAGCGAGCGGTGACACCGGCACCTGTCCCCCATAGCGCGCCAGTGTCACCGCCTACTCAGGACACCGGCACCTGGCCCCCAGCGATGAGAGGTGAGTATGTCATTTTTTTTTTTTTGCAGCAGCAGATGAGGCCTATACTATGGGGCATATTAGGCATAATTGTGCAGCATATGGGGGCATAAGCTGTGGAACATATGGGGCATAATCTGGAGCATATGGGGCATAATCTGTGGAGCATATGGGGGCATAATATGGAGCATATGGGGGCATAAGCTGTGGAACATATGGGGCATAATCTGGAGCATATGGGGGCATAATATGGAGCATATGGGGCATAATCTGTGGAACATATGGGGCATAATCTGGAGCATATGGGGGCATAAGCTGTGGAACATATGGGGCATAATCTGGAGCATATGGGGGCATAATCTGTGGAGCATCATATGGGGGCATAGTTTTCCCAGTTTTTTGTGGCAAAATTAGGGGGGTCGGCTTATACATGAGTATATATGGTAGATTTTAGGCAACATTCTAGTTTTATAGGGGGGGTCGTTACGGACGCGGCGATACCAAATATGTGTACTTTAATTGCTTTGTTTTTTTTATTTACAGGAATAAATGAATTTATTAGGGAATATTTGTTTTTTATTATGATTTTTTTTAACACTTTTTATTTTATTTTTTTTTACTTTTTCACTGTGTCCCAGGGTGGGACATCACTGTATATTATACATGGTATTATACAGTGTATAATACCAGATCGCTGGTGTGACAGTGTGCACAGCACACTGTCACACCAGCTATCGCTCTGGCATCGCTGCAGGCTTCTCAGTGCCTGCTCTCAGCAGGCACTGAGGAAGCCGCCTCCCTGCAGGACCCGGATGGACCCCGGCGCCATCTTGGATCCGGGGTCCTGCAGGGAGGAGGGACCCTCGGAACAGCGTGACACATCGCGCTGTTCTGAGGGTCTCAGGGGAGCGCGCAGGGAGCCACCTCCCTGCGCAATCCTCCCCTGTGCCCCCGGTACACCGCGATCATGTTTGATCGCTGTGTGCCAGGGGTTAATGTGCCGGGAGCGGTCCGCGACCGCTCCTGACACATAGTGCCGGGTGTCAGCTGTGAAAATCAGCTGACACCCGGCTGCGCTCCCCCCGGGCGCCAGGCATGATTTTCCAGGCGCCACTGGCGACCTGGCGCCCGGGTTTGTCGAACCCTGTCATAGACTCCTGCGCCCGCGCAGTGCAGGAACACAGCTCTTTTCTTTTCTTCTCTTTTATGTCCATAGGTTCCAGGAAGTTCTCAAACCGGTTTAGCCATTTTCTCCAGTTATGAGAGAGATTAATGACATCAGTCATATCAAACTGTGGGAACGTGTGCATGTACTCAGCCATGATGGAGTCTCTCAGTGGCGCTGGCATGTGAAGCGGTAAAACAGATGTTAGTACTCACAGCAGCTGGTGATCGCATCACATCCTCGTTGCCAGTTGTTATGTCTACACAGTATAAGGAATTAGGGAGAAGGCACTGCGCCGAAACGCACGTTGAGGTAGGCAGGATCACGGTCTCATCAGGTATTACTTTGAGCTCTTTATTTATTTTATTTACTGAGTTGCTTGGTTAACATTACCCATAGAGGGGTTCTCTTATGTAACTTTAGTGTTTGTGTCAATATGTATGGACACTTGGTCCTCTATTGACTTTATTTATTGCTATAGTTACCTATACATTTTTTTGCACTGTGCGCTTTTCCAAGCAGGTTGTTTATATGTCATATGCTTTAGCCCCCTTACTTGATATTTTTCTGTGTCCTGCCAGTTGGCTTACCACTGCCATCCTTGCATTTTAACTCATTGTATTCCTCAAAAAAAGTTTTGTATTTTATTATATTATTGATTTATGAGTTGTGCTTTTTCCTTATTTGATTTTCAGTCATTTTGCATGTTATACTCTTTCCTATATCCATACACTCCTCCATATTTGTGGGTGTTGGTCTGGCGTATAGGTTATTAATTAGAGGAGATGCCTTATCTAACCGCTACCTCTTGTCAATAGGCTGGTGACACATTAGGAATGTGCACACTCTCTCTATAAAACTCAGGAAGTGCTTCCGCCACGGCAACGAGATCTTGTCCTGAGATCTCGGGAGACGAGATCTCGGGAAGAGATCTCGTTGCCGAGATTTGAATGAGAGTATGCGGCGGCCATCTTACCGGAGGCCCCTGGCGGCCATTCTTCAGCCCGGAACAGCGTCGCAGCTGCGGGGGCTTTCCGGCTAGGACGAAATGCCGGCGGAGCCCCCACGCAGCCCAGAGCCCCACTGCTGCCCGGACACCACCACAGCACCACAGGCTGCATCAGGCCCGGCACCGCGTCGCAGCTGTGGGGGGGCTTTCCGGCTAGGACGAAATGCCAGTGGAGCCCCCGACGCAGCACAGAGCACTGCTGCTGCCCGACACCACCACCGCAAAGCTGCATTGGGAGCGCCGCCGCCACCGGACTTTTCGGTATGTTGCAACCATAAGACGCACCCCCATTTCCCCAAAAATTTTGGTGGAAAAAAGTGCGTCTTATGGTCTGAAAAATACGGTACTTGTGGGCATGGAGGATGTACTGGCAGGCATTGCACTCTGGCAGGCAGGCAGGCTGGCATGAATGGCACTCTGGCAGGAAGGCAGGTATGGCTGACAGGCAGGCAGGGGTTCAGACAGGAGGAACAGGAACTGTTTCGGAAGGACCGAAACACTGTTGGGTACGAGTGAGATATGAGAACAGGTAGGAACCAGTTCAGACTGGAGGGACAGGAACTGTCTTGGGAAGTACAAAAGCACTGGCGGGTACGATTGGGATATGAGAACAGGTAGGAACCAGTTAAGATTGGAAGGACAAAGAGTCGCAGGATTCGGGATGGGAGCAGTGCAGAGCCGAAGGATGCGGGACGGGAGCAGAACAGAACCGCAGGATGCGGGATGGGAGCAGAGCAGAGCCGCAGGATGTGGGACGGGAGCAGAGAAGAGCCGCAGGATGCGGGACAGGAGGAGAGCAGAACCACAGGATGCGGGACGGGAGCAGAGCTGCAGGATGCGGGACGGGAGCAGAACAGAGCCGCAGGATGCGGGACGGGAGCAGGGCTGCTGAGGCAAAGAGGGAGCAGAGCAGAGCCGTTCAGGCAAAGAGGCATGAAAGCAGAGCCTCTGAGGCAGAGAAGGAGCAGAGCAGGCCTGCTGAGGTAGAGAGGGAGCAGAGCAGAGCCGCTGAGGCAGAGAAGGAGCAGAGCAGACCTGCAGAGACAACGAGGGAGCAGAGCAGAGCCGTTGAGGCAGAGAGGGAGCAGAGCAGAACTGCTGAGGCAAAGAGGGAGCAGACACAAGGATAGACACAGCAGGGTAGGGAAGGCTTCAGACAAAGATACAAACAGGTACAGGTAAAGGACTTAGTTCAGATAAGGACAGACATGGGAGCAAGTTCAGGACAAAGGATTCAGGCCTGGGTATACAGACCCCAGGGTGACAGAAACAAGACACATAGAGTACAGGTACAGGCCTGGGTATACAGCCCCCAGGGTGGAAGAAACAGGACAGGACCTGGCAACTCAGTAGCTGAAAGCAGACAGAGAGTTTGTTGCTCAGGCCTCTACTAAATAGAGGAGATGCCTTAAGTAACCACTACCTCTTGGCAATAGGCTGGGGACATATTAGGAATGTGCACACTCTCTCTGTAAAACTCAGGAAGTGCTAGCATTGCCGCCTTAGAGCACACAGCCAGGAACTATGTACACACCAAGCAGAGGACACATGGTTCACAGCATGAAACAGGCGGTGGGCAGAATTCACAGCATGGCCCGGAGTGGTGAGTAAGTCGATGTATCAGCCTGATGGGAGATGGGAAGCCATGCAGTGATGCCAGCAGGGATGTTACAACTGTCCCTGTATTCCACTCGTACCTGCCTGTCCCATTCCTTCCTGAAACTGTTCCAATCCCTCCAGTCTGAACTGTGCCCACCCATCTTCCTGCCAGAGTGTCAGCCGTGCCTGCCTGTACATCACCCGTGCCTGCCAGTACTTGCCTGTCTATACATCAGCTGGGCCAGACAGTATATACACAGTACACCTGCCAGTACAGTGTCCTGTCCCCCTGGGGGTCTGCTGCTACTGCCAGACACCGCCCTTGAGTGGTACCTGGCAGCTACCTGCTGAACAAGCCTGACCTTACCACTAGACACTCCAGTGAACACCCCTCCAGGATAAGTCTGGTTTGTCGCAAAGTGGGGCCACAATCCTAGCTCACGCCATCCAGGCTGGGCGTGAGCATTACAAGGTGATTGCAGTGTAAAGATTGAATATCCTGGGTAAAGGCAGGTACAGCATTGCAAACACAGTCTAAAAGCATGGAAGAGCTTGTTAAGCAATTAGACCAGGTGCAGCAGCAAATACACCAGCACCAGCAGCAGACCCAACAGGAAAGCAAGAAAACTCCTGATCTAGCAGTATAAAAAGCAGCCGGAGTTGAAGCAGCAATTGCAGCTGGTTTAGCAGCAGCAGATGTCTCTCATAGCAGAAACTGTCAGGGGATGACACCACACGACAGCCAAAGGGAAAGTAACCTAGTGAGCCAAATAGCATGGAAGCCTTACAGAAGATGACTCTGGAGGTTGGCATTCAGGCTTTCGTGACTGTATTTTAGAGATGACAGAGAGAAACTGCCCCCAGAGTTATGGGCAGAGGGCCTAGCTCCATAACTTAAAGTGTTCTATGACCTTGCGCTACAGGATTTCAAGGAGTATGACAAGCTGATGGCGGAGATTATGGCATATTTGGGCATCATTTTGGCAGTCCGAGCACAACGGGTGCACCGCTGGTACTACCAAAGGGACAAGCCTCCCTGGTCCCAGATGTTTGACCTGTAACACCTAGTGCAAAAATCACTAAAGCCCGAGACTTGTTCTCCAGTAAAGATGATGGAAAGAGTGATAGTGGATCGAATTATCTTCTCACTGCCGAAATCCGTGCAAGGCTGGGTTGCCCAAGGAGATCTGCATAGTGCAGATGACCTGGTGAGCCTCATGGAAAGATACTTGGCCATGGACAGATCCTTCAGCAATCCAATTAAGGTCACATTTCCGGGAGACCCAAAAGAAGGGGCATAAGGCCAAGTCTGAGGGGTGCACAAAAACCCAGGAGGGGTCACAGCTGGGTTCAAAGGTTACAGCTCGAAACATTATCTGTTGGTGATGTCGAGTCCCGAGTCATATATCAGCCATTTTTCCGCAGAAGACAGGAGCCAATAGTTGGCGCCCGCAAGGGGTCAGGCATAATGATTTATTATGTCATGGGGACAAAGTGAAGAGACAGGTAAAAGAGCTCCTCCTCAAGGCCCAAGAGGAAAAATCCAGGGGATATAATTGATCAGCTCAAGTGAGACAATTTAAGCCTGGTGATCGGTTATTTGTGTTAGGGCACACAGGAGAGAGCAAGTTCCTTACTGAGTATCAGAGACACTGTAGTGTGGTGGGAAAAGTGGGAGAGGTCAATTATAAAATACACTGACCACAGAAAAGGAAGGCCTTTCTCATATATTATGGCAACCCACTTAAATCCTGGAGTTACTAGGTCATCCTCATGTCATCAAGCATAAGCTTCAGGTTCGGGTCAATTTAAAAGGAATGTAGGCTCTATGTGTTGGTATATGGTGCCCAGTTCTTGGATTTGAGCAGAGGAGGAAGGTATGTAGCAATGCCAGGTAGTCTAGGGTTAAATCCTAGCTCTGCAGGCTTTGATTAGTATGCCTGGCTAGCTCTGTATATAAACAGGATATGTGTTCATTTAAGTCAGTCTGCTGGGAGAGATGAGCAGGCTGGATGATTCTAGAAGTTGAAGAGAGAAGCAAGAGAAAATCTATTTGCGAAGAGTCTGCACATGCTTTGGGCACCAAACTGCAAGTATAAGTGGTTGCTATGGGTGAGAGCAGTTTTGCTTTGGCGAAATGGGGCTAGGTCAGTAGTGTATGAAGTACTCCGTGTCTTTACTGTTTAATGAGCAACTGGACAAGGCTAGGGATTTATGTTTATGATTTTATTGTTTTGGTGCTGTGCAACCTGTTGAAAGCAATAAAACTACATGTGTTTGGACCAGAACTGCATTGCCTGTGTAAACGCCACCTAAGGCCTAATGCCTGCCAGAGAGAGTAAATCCCTACAATATCCAGACATATGTTATATTTGTATACATCACTTACACACATCTCGCATGATGCACATTAGCATATAATTGGCATATACACACATATATTAACACACACAAATTATAATTAAGCATACACAAAATGTATAGACACACACAACACTTACATACACTTACATTTTCTGAAGAATAGCCAGGTACAGACGAATAAAGAGTCCACAAGTGAAAACTAGCTTGATGTGATTCACCATAACTGCAGGCACCGTTTCCCTCGCCCTCCCCTCAGTCCCGTCGGAGCTTGATGTTGAGCTGAGGGGTGAGTGGGTTTAGGAGTTGAAGGAAAAGGAAGCAGAAGGCTGGCACCAACTGGGAATGCTGCAGATGCTACAGCTAGGACAGAAAACTTACGGTAAGTCTTTCAAATGGCTGCAGTGCTGTGTGAGCACTAAAACAGATGATTGGACAGATCTGTCCAATCAGCTATTATGAGAAAATGTCCCTCCTCCTTTCTACTAATTGGATAGCTCAGTACAATTAGCATTCACAGGGCTTTCCTGCACTCTTTAGCCCAGCACTGTCTTACCCTTACACACATATGATAGCAGCAGGAGAAGGCTTAAGGTACTGCCACACTTAGCGATCTCGTTAGCGATCACGATAACGACGCAAGCTAACGAGATCGTTGGTGTGATCTCTTTTAGGTCGCTAGTAGCTGCCAAACAGGAGATCTCATAAACGACACATCAGAGGTCAGCGATCTCTTTAACGACTTTGGCGGTTGTTAGGATGTCATTAGCATGTACTGAGCGCTTCTGATTCATAGGAATTTCCAGCATCGCTCCTGCTCTCTGCGTCCTGCCAGCCTGCTTTGCAACTTCTGCGATCCTCTCTGTGACGCAAAAGAGAACTTACAGATATTGCGATCCACTCCGTGATGCTAAAAAACCCTAGTCCCGCCTGCGCCGCTGTCATATGCGTCACAAACGAGGTCGCTCGTCGTTCGCAAAAGGTGCCAAACACAGCGATATAGGCTCACCAGCGGGACGCCAGCGATCTAAAAACGGTCCAGAACGCTAGTGAACGATCAGCGACATCACAGCAGGGGCCACATCGTTGCTACATGCCACACACAACGAGGTCGCTAACGAGATCGCTAAATAGTGACATTTTAGTGATCTCGTTAGCGATCTCGTTAGCGATCTCACTTAGTGTGGCATACCCTTTACTCCTCAGGTGCTGAAATCGCTTCCAGCACTTGCAGAGTAGAGGGTGGAGGGCTTTCTGGAGAATGGGCAGAACGTCAACTGTGATGTTACTTCTAGTCTCTGAACAGGAAAACTCTAGACAGGGTGTCACCAGCTCCTCGAGAAATAGGACTGAGGCTGGTCCCATGCCATGCTTGGTTTCTAGGCAACAGTGCAGAATGGTGACAGGGAGTATATTACAAACTGTTAGTATTCTGCAGTCTTGATCCAGACACAAATAATAAAAAAACCCGAACAACTCCTTCAGGTATTTAAATATCGTAGACAAGGCAGAATGGTTGTGGTTTACACCCTCCCCCACCCTTAAATTAGTAATAGAATTTTATTATGATAAAATCAGAATTCACTTTAGTTTTTTTATTTGTTTAGGTTGATCTATTATTTTAGGTTGGGCAAATTGAAATTGTGACATTGCAGTATTGTGAAGGCATCTGATTTTAGACATTGGAAATCAAAGTAGCATTGAATATTTCATAGGATAACTGCCAAAACCTGAAACCCTGGCAGACAAATTATTGAACAGATTGCATGGATTTTAGTGCTAAGTAGGTTCTAGTTGATTTTTATAAAATGTTTATAGAAAAAAGTAAGAAAAATTTTTATATTTACATCATACATATTTTTATATACAGTGTTGTAACTGTTATTATGATTATAAAGGTTACATAGTAGTGTGCAAATTATTACATACACCTCCATATGTCCTCAATTTCAACTCCGTACATTAAATAAAAAAATGTCTTGTTTTTTAAATGAAAAGTTACCAAGGCATTCTGTTCTAGAAACCTTGCTTCCAGTGGAGCTAACTTTGGTAAAATGGTGCTGGACAGAGGAATAACACAGCAGCACAGAGAGTGCCTAAGGTATTGTATTACAGAGCTATCAGGACCCTGTCTGCTGCTATATACAGTTAAGTCCATATATATTTGGACAGAGACAACATTTATCTAATTTTGGTTCTAGACATTACCACAATGAATTTGAAACAAAACAATTCAGATGCAGTTGAAGTCCAGACTTTCAGCTTTCATTTGAGGGTATCCACATTAAAATTGGATGAAGGGTTTAGGAGTTTCAGCTCCTTAACATGTGCCACCCTGTTTTTAAAGGGACCAATTGGACAAATGACTCCAAGGCTATTTCATGGACAGGTGTGGGCAATCCCTTTGTTATGTCATTCTCAATTAAGCAGATGAAAGGGCCGGAGTTGATTTGAGGTGTGGTGTTTGCATTTGGAAGGTTTTGCTGTGAAGGAAACATGCGGTCACAGGAGCTCTCCATGCAGGTGAAACAAGCCATCCTTAAGCTGCAAGAACAGAAAAAAACCCATCCAAGAAATTGCTACAACATTAGAAGTGGCAAAATCTACAATTTGGTACATCCTGAGAAAGAAAGAAAGCACTGGTGAACTCATCAATCCAAAAAGACCTGGGAGCCCACGGAAGACAACAGTGGTGGATGATCGCCGCATACTTTCTTTGGTGAAGAAGAACCCGTTCACAACATCAACTGAAGTCCAGAACACTCTCAGTGAAGTAGGTGTATCTGTCTCTAAGTCAACAGTAAAGAGAAGACTCCATGAAAGTAAATACAAAGGGTTCACATCTAGATGCAAACCATTCATCAATTCCAAAAATAGACAGGCCAGAGTTAAATTTGCTGAAAAACACCTCCAGAAGCCAGCTCAGTTCTGGAAAAGTATTCTATGGACAGATGAGACAAAGATCAACCTGTACCAGAATGATGGGAAGCCAAAAGTTTGGAGAAGAAAGGGAACGGCACATGATCCAAGGCACACCACATCCCTGTAAAACATGGTGGAGGCAACGTGATGGCATGGCCATGCATGGCTTTCAATGGCACTGGGTCACTTGTGTTTATTGATGACATAACAGCAGACAAGAGTAGCCGGATGAATTCTGAAGTGTACCGGGATATACTTTCAGCCCAGATTCAGCCAAATGCTGCAAACTTGATTGGACGGCGCTTCATAGTACAGATGGATAATGACCCCAAGCATACAGCCAAAGCTACACAGGAGTTTATGAGTGCAAAAAAGTGGAACATTCTTCAATGGCCAAGTCAATCACCAGATCTTAACCCAATTGAGCATGCATTTCACTTGCTGAAATCCAGACTTAAGAGGGAAAGACCCACAAACAAGCAAGACCTGAAGGCTGCGGCTGTAAAGGCCTGGCAAAGCATTAAGAAGGAGGAAACCCAGCGTTTGGTGATGTCCATGGGTTCCAGACTTAAGGCAGTGATTGCCTCCAAAGGATTCGCCACAAAATATTGAAAATAAAAATATTTTGTTTGGGTTATGTTTATTTGTCCAATTACTTTTGACCTCCTAAAATGTGGAGTGTTTGTAAAGAAATGTGTACAATTCCTACATTTTCTAACACATATTTTTGTTCAACCCTTCAAATTAAACGTTACAATCTGCACTTGAATTCTGTTGTAGAGGTTTCATTTCAAATCCAATGTGGTGGCATGCAGAGCCCAACTCGCGAAAATTGTGTCACTGTCCAAATATTTCTGGCCCTGACTGTACATACTTGGTTCTGACATTTAGTGGCTTGTAAATGTTTGGGCACCCCTGGTCAAAATTTCTGTTATAGTGGACAGTTAAGCAAGTTTAAAATGAAAAGATCTCTAAAAGGCCTAAAGTTAAAAATGATTTACAAATTGGCAAAGGCAAATAGACCGTAACTAAAGAGTCTATAACATTAAATAGAACTCTAATTTTCATCTACTTATTAAAGAGAGCTTATTTAAGATCACAGTGTGTGTGTGGTCACTGAATAAGCAATTGTCCTAAACTGTTAATAGATTTCCATTTTTGTGGTCCCTTTATGAAGCCATTACAGAAACTTTACGGGAGAAATATCCCTCATTTGGAGATGATTAGTGCTGATTGACATCCCCTAGCTGTATGGGGATCAAGTCCTACTAACTATTTTTTGCTGATTGCAGTCTACTGTGACACTGTGTTCATACAGCGGATTTGATACAGTTAGCTCAATGGATTTAGTGCAATCAGCTAACGCCTATTGTTTTCACCTGGGAATTCCACAACTAATATAAATTCATCTGGACTTATTGATTATTATTAATTCATATTTCATTTTTGCATAATGTGGCTGCAGGCCACTATTAATATTTGTAGTTTGCCACTACAGACTACTTCTTATTAAAATAATTGACCAGCTGCCTCCCCGACATGTTTCACCATTTCTGGCTAATTCAGGGGAATGAGGCTACAATGGCCACTGAATGGAACCTTAAAGCTTATATAATGTTGGTTTGTGATGTCATGCAGGTTATCCAATGGAAGAGGATGACACAATCTCCAATAATGAGTCATTTAGTGAGAACCATAAGTGCAAATCTAATAGGTGGACAGTGCTATCAATCATAAGGTATTGACTATAGACACCTCCAGGACAGAGGCAAGCTTACCTAGCTTATCAGAGATCTTCTACTGATGTTCTCTCCAAAAATTTGTCCTGTCAGGACAGCTGATACTGTTGAAGAACTAGTTTCCATTCATGTGCTGGGAGTCAAGTGACCTGCACGACCTTAAGGGTCAAATAACGTCTGAATGTGCTTGCGCATTAGTGATAATAAACATAGAGGACCTTTTGGTCACCTGACATCGCGTCATCCGACGCGCATAATGGTGACACCCACCAAGGTCCAGTCTAGAAAAAGAACTAAGTATTTACATGCGGAAGAGCCTCCATAAATGTTTGATTACGGGACCTGCTAGGGGCGTCCACCTTCAAATCACCTGACAACAGCACCTTTGTAATGCGCTCGCCACCATGGCATGCAGTAATGTGCCACACAGCTGACTGGATCAAAGGACCTGCGGTCACATGACCAACATATACACATTACTGTCAATATTACCATAGTTTAACCCCTTTACCCCCAAGGGTGGTTTACACGTTAATGAGCAGGAATGAATGGTCAGAATTTTTGCAATTCTGACCACTGTCCCTTTATGAGGTAATAACTCTGGAACGCGTCAAACGACCCCAGTGATTCTGAAATTGTGTTTTCATAGCATATTGTACTTCAAGATAATGGTAAAATTTCTTTCATATGACTTGCGTTTATTTGTGAAAGAAATGGAAATTTGGTTAACATTTTGAAAATTTTGCAATTTTTCAACTTTGAATTTTCATGCCCTTAAATCACAGAGATATGTCACACAAAATGCTTAATAAGTAACATTTTCTACATGTCTACTTTACATTAGCACAATTTTGGAACCAAAATTTTTTTTTGTTAGGAAGTTATAAGGATTAAAAGTTGACCAACAATTTCTTTTTTTCACAACACCAGTTTTTTTTAGGGTCCACATCACATTTGAAGTCACTTTGAGTTGTCCATATGGTAGAAAATACCAAAACGCGCCTCCATTTGCCTCATTATAGGGAATCTTCTGCCAGAGGATCCATCTGAATCATGTATTTCAGAGATTTACACAGAAACAACAGTGCAAGCGCTCAGCGCAGAGCGCAATATATATGTGTGCCGAGCCTTACTGCGATCTTTGGGAGGCAGAATGAAAAAATCAACAGCATGTGAAGAATTGGTTTTATTTATTTTTTACGCCATTCCTCATGCGGTAAAAGTGATTAGGTGACTTTATTCTTCGGGTCGGTGCGATTACAGCGATACTAGAATTATATTGGGTTTTTATGTTTGGCTGCTGTCACAAACTTAAAGACGCTTTTTATTGCAAAAAAGTTTTTGGAAATAGTTTTTGCATCATCACAGTTTGAGAGCTATAATTTTTCCATACTTTGGCCCACAAAAAGTCATGTGAGGTCTTGTTTTTTGCGGGACGAGTTGAAGTTTTTTTTTGGTACCATTTTCAGGCACATGACATTTTTTGATCGCTTTCTATTCTGATTTTTTTGGAGGCAAAATGAACAAAAAAGAGCAATTCAGGAATTTCTTTTGGGGGAGTTTGGGGGATTATGCCATTCCATGTGTGGTAAAATTGATAAGGCAGTTTTTTTCGGGTCAGTATGATCACAGCGATACCTCATTTATATTTTTTTATATTTTGACGCTTTTATACAATAAAAAATATTTTATTGAAAAATAATTATTTTTGCATTGCTTTATTCTGAGAGCTATAGCTTTTTATTTTTCTGCTGATGCAGCCATTTGATGGCTTGGTTTTTTGCGGGACAATATGACGTTTTAAGTGGTACCTGTTATGTTTTGGTAGCTGAGGAGAGCAGGCAAAAACGGCAATACACCAGAGAGGTTGGAATCTAGTGGATTGCAGTACCCTGACTAACCACCACAACTAAAGGCAGCCGTGGAGCGTTCCTACGTTGGTCCTAGACGCCTCGTCACAGCCTGAGAGGTTAACTACACCTAAAGATAGAAAGAGGAAAGCTATCTGCCCCAGAGCAGATCCCCAAAGAACATAGGAAGCCCCCAAAAATTTAATGGCGGTAAGACAAGAGGAAATACAGACACAGACAGAAAATAATATGAGCAAACGCTGGGGCCCAATCTGCCTAGACAGAAAAGGATAGGAAGGATACTTACTGCAATCCAAAAAACCCTAAAAAAAAGCCAACGCTACTAATTGCAAAAACACCTGAGATCACACGACCTCTACCACCTAAATTAGTTCTCTGGTGTAACAAAACTAAGCCGCAGCCACTGAAAAAACTGGAAAAGGCAAATGAACAAACAACAGTGGCTCCAGAGGAACCGAGAGGAGCCCAAGCCCCTCGGGGAGCGGAACCTGGCCAACCTCACAGAAATGCAGAGAAATATGCAAATGGCAAGAACAAAAACAAAAAACAAAAAAATATCTTATCTGAGAGCAGGAGAAGAGGCAAGACTCAGCAAGCTTCCAAGTGAACCAGGAAACAACGTTGAGACAAGAACAATTGATCACCGGCAACCATGATGGGGGGAAACCTCCCTTATATCCAGCCAGTCTGTGATTCCTGATTGCCAATCCTCATTGAATGGTTCAGTACTGTTTGCAACCACCAGAGGGAGCTTCTGCTCAGAATTCATTTCTAAAACATTCATAACAGGTACCATGTTCATTTATATCCATCTTTTTGATCGCGTTTTATTCCACTTTTTGTTCGGTGGTATGATGACAAAGCATTGTTTTTTGCCTTGCTTTTTATTTTGGTCTCCGATCCAAAGGCAGAGGGGCTGTCAGCCCACTGCCAGCTCCCGGTGGTTTATTTATTTATTTTACTCATTTATATAGCGCCATTAATTCCACAGTGCTTTACATACATTAAAGTGTCGGGAACGGTCTTTGACAGCTCCTGGCACTTTGTGCCAGGTGTCAGCTGTCAGAATCAACTGACACCCTGCGCCAATCGCCCGCACAACCCCCGTGTGCGCGGGCAATCGCGCAGGCATAATAATCCGTCCATGGTCAGATAGGCCCAGGTCACATGGACGGATTATTACGTCCAATATCAGAGAGGGGTTAATAAGCTGATTTGGAGCTCACAAATGATCTTAAAGGACTTATTAGAGGTAGAATCTGAATTTTATTTTGCATTTTTATTTTCTGGACTTGGTTAGTATATTAACTGATAATAATACGAATTGCAATTCCAAAACTTTTTTTAATATGTAATTATTTATTGTCCTATTTCCACCTAAATATTTTTTAAACTACTTTGATTTCTCTATGACGAGTGATTTTTATATAAAATTAAGGTATTAACTTATGCACTTCTATTATTTAATAACGCATTTCAAAACTTACAAAAGGGCAGGTAAGTATGGATAATTTATTATTCAGTTTCATATTAATTTACTTTATGATTTCAAAAAAGCAGAAACCTAGACATAATGGTAGGTCGGTTTTAGCATTTAGTGAACATTGTAAAAAAGCAAAACGAAAAACCATTGTGGAATTGCACTTTTTTTTGCAATTTCACTGCACTTGGAATTTTTTTTTCCTGTTTTCTAGTATACGATATGTTAAAACCAATGGTGTCGTTCAAAATTACAACTCGTCCCACAAAAAACATGCTCTCACATGGCCATATTGACCGAAAAATAAAAACGTTATGGCTCTGGGAAGAAGTGGAGCAAAAAACGAAAATGCAAACACAAAAATACCTCCGGTCATGAAGGGGTTAAGGTTAAATTTTCTAACTTTATTTTGTGACCCCAATTTTTTTAGGCAGTTTTGAATCATATTTTCAAAGGTGTCAATATTGCTATATTGTGAAAATGATGCAGTATTTCACTTTTTAGTTTTAAGGAGGATAGCAGTGGAGTAATGGGAATGTTGGAGGTCTCTGAACACAGCACCAATTCTTCAAGTGTTTATATTGCTTCCAGTTCCTTCAAAAGTTGTATTGATGTGTCCTTCTCCTTTTTCTGATGGTATTTGTGGAGGGCTAATTTTCTGGCAATTAGATTTAAATTCTTTGTCAAAAAGGAATTTAGTAGGACTTTAGTAGGACTTGATCCCCATACAGCTAGGGGGTGTCAAATGGCACTGATCGTCTCCAAATGAGGGAGATTTCTTCCATTAAGTTTCTACATAAAGGAACCACAAAAATGGAAATCTTTGACAGTTTTACAATTTCTTATTTCGATGACCACACAAATACTGTGATTTTAAACAAGCTCTCTTTAATAAGTAGATGGAAATAAAAGTTATATTTTATTTTTTTAGAATCTTTAGTTAGGGTGTTGTGAATAGGCTGGAAATGAGTTCTGAGCAGAAGCTCCCTCTGGTGGTTACAAACGGTACTGGACTGTCCAGTGAAGATTGTGAGGATTGGGAATCAGGTGTTACTGACTGGTCTTATATAAGTGAGTCGCCTTCCCATCAGGGTTGCCGGTGATCAATTGTTCTGGTCTCAATCCTTGATTCCTGTTTCCTTGGTAGCCTGCTGTGTCGTGTCTGAATCTCCTGCTAACAGATAAGACATTTTCTTCTTTTTGTTTTTTTGCTTGATTTTTGCATTTTGTCCTGCACTTCTGTGGGGGCCTTCAGGGTCCTCTCTGGGGGCTTTTGCCCTCTCAGTTCAGTTCAGCCACTGATGTTTGTACATTTGCTTTTTCCAGTTTTTTCAGTGGCTGCTGTTTTGTTTTTGGTTACACCAGAGAACTAATTTAGGTGGTAGAGGTCGTGTGATCTCAGGTGTTTTTGAAATTAGTAGAGTTGGTGCTTTTCAGGGTTTTTTGAGATTGCAGTAAGTGCCCTTCCTATCCTTTTCTATTTAGTAAGTTTGGGCCCCAACGTTTGCTCATACTATTTTCTGTCTGTGTCAGTATTTCTTCTTGTCTAACCGCCATTACATGTTTGGGGGCTTTCTATGTTCTTTGGGGATCTGCTCCGGGGCAGATAGCTTTCCTCTTTCTATCTTCAGGTGTAGTTAGTTTCTCAGGCTGTGACGAGGCGTCTAGGACCAACGTAGGAACGCTCCACGGCTGCCTCTAGTTGTGGTGGTTAGTCAGGGTACTGCAATCTCATAGTTTCCAACTGCTCTGGTGTATTTCCTTTTTTGCCTGCTCTCCTCAGCTACCATATCATAACATTAGGGTCTATTTTCCTTTGGCAATTTGTAAATAATCCTTAATAACCCTACGCTGATTCTTCTGAACAGTTGATGAGTAATAAAGTTAAATATGACACATTTCCTTTGTATTCTTGGCAAAAATATATATATTATGTTATTTTATCATTTTAAAAATTACAAAAAGGAAAAAAGGCCAATGCAAAAGGTTTGGCACCCTTGGATATTTGTGTGCTCAGATAACTTTGACCAAGGTTTCATACCTTAATTAGCCTGTTAAAGGTTCACTGTCCACTGTCATCATTTGGAAAGGCAAGGTGATGCAAATTTCCCAGCTTTATAAAAGCCCAGCCTCCTCTAACCTTGTGCCAAAAAACAGTAGCCATGGATTCTTCGAAGCAGCTGCCTAGCACTCTGAAAACACTTCTACAAAAAGTGTTTACAAGCTGTGATACTTTCAAAAAGGGGTGCTACTAGGTACTAACCATGCAGGGTGCCCAAACTTTTGCATCAGCCCTTTTTCATTTTTGTAATTTTTAAAATGTTAAAGATGAAAAAATATAGACATATTTTTGCCTGAAATACAAAGGAAATATGTCATCTTTAACTTTAGGCCTTTTAGAGATCATTTCATCTTCAATATGCTTAATTATTAACAACAACATTCATTTTGACCAGGGTGCCCAAACTTTTACATGCCACTGTATCTATGAGGACATATGACCACATTTAAAGGTACTGCCACACTAAACAATCCCGCTAGCGATCACAATAACGACGCATACTAATGAGATCGCTAGCGGGATTGTTTCTATATCGCTAAATGCGGCCACATTTAGCGATATAGTTAACGACGCTATCGCCGTTAGCGATCTTCTTAACGACTTTAGGTACAAAAGTACCGCTAAATCGCTAAGAAAAGGTGCCACACAGCGATAAGATACTTACCCAGCGGGAGCGCCAGCGATGAAATAGGGTCCGGAACGATTCCAGCGACGAGCGAGATCACAGCAGGAAGCTCGTCGCTGGAAGCTGCCGCACTGAACAATATCGCTAACAGGATCGCTAAATAGTGACGTTTTTTAGCGATCCCGTTAGCGATATTGTTTAGTGTGGCATACCCTTTAGGCTATTAGAGAATTTAAAGGCCTCACTTAAGAATCACCATTGAGCTAAATTAAAACAAAGCAGTTTTCACTTTACTGTCTAGCCAATACTGAGTTCAAACAGAAGAAATAGCTTATCCCTAGATTCTTTCCCATGATATCTGCATGGGTCACATGGGATGAAATTCAAATTCACTAACATCACTGAATTTTCTCATAAAATTCAAATCAAGATGAATAAAATCACAGAAATTCAAATTGGTGAAAACTTGTAATTGCTGATAAAATACATGTTGGAGAGAAAACCACATTGACCATAAGATCTTACACTATACTCGCTGAAAAATAGAGACTACCCTGCTTAAGAGCTTAAACTTTATAGGAGAGAGAGAAACCTACGAGCTTATAATCTGCAGGAGAGAGAGAGACAACTAGTGTTTGGTACCGAACACTGAACACAGACATTTTACTGTATGTCTGGTTTCCAGTCCAAGTTCGCCAGTTTAATAAAACTTGCTGAGAGGCTGCAGCGTTGCCAATCAACAAGCTTTCAGACTGTGGGCACTTCTGGAGCCATCCCAGCCATGCCAAACATTGACAAGGCTGTGATTAGCTGGTGCCCCACGTGACCCAGCCTGTATAAAGGCCATAGTGCTCTCTTTAGTGTAGGGATAGGAGGCAGCTGGAGTGAGGGACAGACTCTGACAGCCCACACAACACTGTGTGTACTCTGCCACCCCTATCTTGTAGGAGTACAGTCCTTTAAGTGTGTAATCTGCCCCCTCTGTTTGTGGGAGCACTGTTCTTTAAGCTGCTGTGTGTACTCTGGACTCCCTCGCCTGTGGGAGTACTGTCCTTTAAACTGCTGTGTGCAGTCTACCCACTCCAACCGTGGAAGTAATGTCCATTAAGCTGCTGTGTGTACTAATTACCCCTCTGCTTGTGAGAGTACTGTCCTTTAAACTACTGTGTGTAATCTGCTCCCTCTGTCTGGGGGAGTAATAGACTTTAAGCTGTTGTGTGTAATCTGCACCCCCCACCTGTGGCATACTGTCATTGAAGCTGCTGTGTGTACTCTGCACCACTCTGTCGGTGAGAGTACTGTCCTTGAAGCCACTGTGTGTACTCTGCACCCCCTCGCCTATGGGAGTACTGTCCTTGAAGCCACTGTGTGTTTTCGATTAGTCTGACAAATAAATAATTGGCATCAGTTATCTCATTAATATTAGCAGTCCTCAAAATATTTTAAGGCCCGGTGTGTTTTCTAGTACTTTTGCAAATCAATATATCACATCAGCTGTGTCGTTGTCATTTCTAGGTCCCAAAAATACTTTTTCAGACCAGGTGTTTGTTTTCTAGCAGTTTTGCAAATCAATACATTGCATCAGCCTTCTCATTGCCATTTGGAGGCACCAAAAAATATTTTTAAGGCCTGGTCTGTTTTCTAGTAGCTTTGCAAATCAATAGATCGCATTAACCTTCTCGTTGCCATTTCTAGGCCGCAAAAATAATTTTTAAGGCCTGGTATATGTTTTCTAGCACTTTTCGAAATCAATGTATCGCATCAGCTGGGTCACTGACATTTCTAGGCCCCAAAACACTTTTTCAGGCGCCTGGTGTCTGTTTTCTAGTAGTTTTGCAAATCAATACAACGCATCAGACTTCTAGTTGCTCTTTGTAGATCCCAAAAATATTTTTTAAGGCCTGGTGTGTGTTTTCTAGAACTTTGCAAATTAATATATAGCATCAGCTGTGTCATTGCCATTTATAGGCCACAAAAATAATTTTAAAGCTTGGTGTAGGTTTTCTAGTACTGTTGCAAATCAATGTCTCCCGTTAGCCATGTTGTTTCCATTTGTAGGCCCAAAAATAAAGTTTAAGGGCTGGTGTGTGTTTTCTAGCACTTTTGCAAATCAATATATCTCATCAGCCTTCTTGTTGTTATTTCTAGGCGACAATAAAAATTTAAGGCATGGTGTGTGTTTTCTAGTATTTTTGCAAATCAATGTATCGCGTCAGCCGTGTCTTTGACATTTGTAGGCCCCAAAAATAATTTTTTAAGGCCTGCTGTCTCTTTTCTAGTACTTTTGCAAATCAGTATGTTGCATCAGTCTTCTCGTTGCTTTTTGTGGGCCCCAAAAATATGTTTTAAGGCCTGGTGTGTTTTCTAGTACTTTTGCATATCAATATGCAGCTGTATCCTTGCTATTTCAACACAAAAATATTTTTTAAGGCTTGGAGTGTGTTTTCTATTACTTTTGCAAATCAGTACATCACATCTTTCATGTTATTTCCATTTATAGGCCCTAAAAATATTTTTTCAGGCCTGGTGTGTGTTTTCTAGTAGTTTTGCAAATCAATATATCGTATCAGTCTTCTCGCTTCGATTTGTAAGCCACAAAAATAATTTTTAAGGCCTGGTCTCTGTTTTTCAGTACTTTTACAAATTAATATATCACATCAGTTTTCTCATTGCCATTTCAAGACCCCAAAAATATTTTTTCAGCACTGGTGTCTGTTTTCTAGTACTTTTGCAAATCAATATATCTCATCAGTCATGTCATTCCCATTTCTAGTCCCCAAAACTAATTTTTCAGGACTGGTGTGTGGTTTCTATGAGTCTAGAAAATACATAATTGGCATCAGCCATCTGCTTACCATTTTTAGGCCAAAAACATAAGATTTCAGGACTGCTGTGTTTTTTCTAGTACTGTTGCAAATAAATAAATCTACTGTTCCGTAATCACTTTGCGAGAAGTGTTTTCAAAATCAACTTCCAAAAATGAAGAAAGCATCAAATAAAGGACATGGAAGTGGCTGTAGTGGTGCTTGTGTAGCTGCTTTTGGTGTTGGTGGTGTGGCTGATGCATGGAGAGGACGTGTTCGTTCTGTACCTGCTACATGCACAATGACAACACCTTGCTCTGGTGCATGCAGGCGAGAGGACATTATGCTACAAGATGTTGAGAAGGTGTTAGAATGGATGGCTGAGAGTGGCTCCAGTTCCTTTGGATTATTTTCCACCTGGTCCTCTGCAGAAAGTGCACAGTTGGCACCACCTCAACGCCTTGCAAATCAGCCAAGCAGTCTGAGCCCCAAGTCATGCAGCACTCTCTTCAGCTTTTTGATGACTCTGCTGGCTGGGATTTTGTGGCCCATCCACCTGCCCCTGGTCCAGAAGTAGAAGAGAATGAGTGCACTGATGCCCAACTACTTGCTAGATTGGATAATGAGTACGTTGGAGAGCTGGTGCACAAGGTCAGTGGGCAGCACAGTGGCTCAGTGGTAGCACTGCAGATTTGCAGCGCTGGAGACCTGGGTTCAAAACTCACCAAGGTCAACATCTGCAAGGAGTTTGTATGTTCTCCTCGTGTTTGCATGGGGTTTCCTCCGAGTACTCCGGTTTCCTTTCACATTCCAAAGACATACTGATAGGGAATTTTGATTGTGAGCTCCATTGGGGACAGTAATAATAATGTATTTAAAGAGCTGTGGAATAAGATAGCGCTATATAACCAATACATAATAAATAAATAAGTGGACAGCCGCAGCACAGATGATAGCGAAACTCAGTTCCCAACTGCAGAGTCTTTATGCAGAGTGCAGCCTGGAGGGCAGGTTTACGAAGTCAGTGGAAGATGATGCAGGGGATGATGCATGGAGTGGAGGCCATCCAGTGATGTGTGCAGTTCGGAGGAAGAGGAGGCGGCTATGCTGCCACAACAGCACAGCAAAAGAGGGAGCAGGATGCAAAGGCACAGTGTGCAGCCCCTAGCCAGTACATCGGCTGCTACTGCCCACTGCGCCAGTGCTATAAGCACACCAAAGACAGCACAAAAGAGCTCCCTAACGTGGAATTTCTTCAGGGAGTGTGCTGCCGACAAGTGGTTTACACTCTGTGCTGTCAGACCCTGAAGTGAGGCATACATTTTTTGAACCTGAACAGCACCTATATGCCGAGGCATCTGAAGTATGAGGTGCAGTGGAGTACACACTTAAACCCTTTACTCCCCAAGCCTGTTTGCACCATCATAACCAGGCTAAAATTTTACAATTCTGACCAGTGTCACTTTATGCAGTAATAACTCTGGAACGCTTCAACAGATCTCACTGATTCTGAGATTGATATAACTTGTGTTTATTTGTAAAAAAAAACACAACTGGGGGTCTGTATGTGGGGGAGACCGGGCAAAAACTGAGAACAAGGATGAATTCTCATCGCCACACGATAAGAGAAAAAAGAATGGATTTACCTGTGGCCAAACACTTTTGTATGCCCGGTCATAGCATGACAGATATGGAATTACTTGTATTAAAATCTAACTTCAAATCTGAGAAGGATAGAAAAGTCTGGGAATATAAACTTATGATGACCTTTGACACTCTTAGTGCTGGGATGAATATATCCCAGAGTTTTATGTCGTTCTACAACAATTAAGGAATCTGCCTCCCTGACCTTTTAGGGTCATCACAACACAATACCAGACCCCAATCAGAGGGTAATAAAACCTTCACTCCTTATCTATGAACTAGTCATATTTATGTTAATCCCTCTGCCTAATGACAGTTCTGCTTCATGTCACTTGTCCTACCTATTGCATTTTTTCTGTGCTATTTTGTGTATAAATATGTGATTCTTCAGATGTTGTATTAGTCTATGCCTGATGAAGAGACCTGAGTAGTCTCGAAAGCTTGCAATTTGTTACCATCTTTTCAGTTAGCCATTAAAAGGTATCAACCACTGAGGACTCTCAAGTCTGAATATTTTTTTTAAAAAAAACAGAAATTTGGCAAAAATTTTGAAAATGTAGAAATTTTCAAAATTTTTATTTTTAGACCCTTAAATCAGAGAGTTATGTCACACAAGATAGTTAATATATAACATTTACCACATGTCTACTTTACATCAGTATTAGTCTAGCCTGATGAAGAGACCTGAGTGTCATGATCCCAGTGAAGGGTTGACCTGCACGCTAGGGGTTAAGGTTTTGATCCCAGTGCAAGCTCTTACCTGCACACCTGGGGCTTATTATTGTGGCCTCTCCTTGGTTCGGGGAGAGCTTCTTACAGCCCTAGGAAGCTCCAATCCCTGTCAGTTATACTTTCGCCCTTGGCAGAGTGTGTTGACCCCTGAGTGTGTTTGTGCTGTGTTCTGGTTTGCCTGATACTTTGGTTTTGACTCGGTCTGTTCTCTGGATACTGCTTGTTGGATTCTGTTTCTGTACCTTCGCTGTCTGTTTGGTTTTGACCTCTGCCTGTCCCCGACTATCCGTTCTGTCTCATCCTTGGTACTATACTGTCTTCTCGTGCTTTGACCTTGGCTTGTTCACATTTACGTCTCTGTCTGTGCCCCTGGGTAACTTTGTCCCGTAGTTACCTTTCTAGGAGTTTTTCCTCAGCTTCTAGCTCCCTGGAGCTGAAGCCACGCCCCTCAACTGTCAGGTGATTCAGGCCCTGAAACCATCTCTCTCCTGCCTTGCTCACCCTGCGTTCCTAGGAGCCTGAAGCTTTCTTCTGCACTCGTCTTCCGGGAGATTGCACTGGTGAGTTCTCTTGCAATCCTCACCGTGATACTGAGTAGTCTCGAAAGCTTGCAATTTGTTACCATCTTTTCAGTTAGCCATTAAAAGGTATCAACCACTGAGGACTCTCAATTCTAAATATTTTTCTACTTTTTTTCCCAAACATTTTATTTAGACCCAAATTTCTTTTTTTTTTTTGGCATCAAAAATTTGTTTAGCAATTTCTCCTGAGCATGCCAATAACCCATATGTGGGAAAAAGTACAGTTTGGGTGCATAGCACGGCATGGGAGAGAAGGAGCACTGTTTGACTTTTTGAACGCAAAATTCGCTGGAATTGGAAGCGGATGCCATATCCCTTTTGGAGACCACTGGTGTGCCTAAACAGTGGAAACTTCCCACAAGTGACCCCATTTTGGAAACTATGTAAGGGGACCAGGAAGGTAGCCATGGCGAGGGGATGCTGTGTTCCCACCCCCTGGCGCCTCACAAAGTAAACACAATGTCCCGTCTGCTGTGTAATGTGTGTGCATTGCCAATCACTCACTTTTGAGTAAAGGGTATGCCACACTAAACAATATCGCTAACGGGATCGCTAAAAAACGTCACTATTTAGCGATCCCGTTAGCGATATTGTTCAGTGCGGCAGCTTCCAGCGACGAGCTTCCTGCTGTGATCTCGCTCGTTGCTGGAATCGCTCCGGACCCTATTTCATCGCTGGCGCTCCCGCTGGGTAAGTATCTAATCGCTGTGTGGCACCTTTTCTTAGCGATTTAGCGGTACTTTTGTACCGCTAAAGTCGTTAAGAAGATCGCTAACGGCGATAGCGTCGTTAACTATATCGCTAAATGCGGCAGCATTTAGCGATATAGAAACAATCCCGCTAGCGATCTCATTAGTATGCAACGCTAACGAGATCGCTAGCGGGATAGCTTAGTGTGGCAGTACCTTTAGAGTCCTCCTCAGTCTGTAGCATTCTGGTCTCCTTTTCATCATACAATGATTATCAGAGTCCAAGTTCATTTTCAACAAAACAACTTTACTCCACTCGTCCAGTTTAGTCACAGGCTTTGCAAAGTAATCCTCACCAAGTAAATATTTTCTTTTCTCTGTGCTGTCCCGTGTTCCTTATACAATCTTTCGTTCCTGTACCGTATATCCTCCGTACCGCAGCTTCCCGACTAGCCAGCCTAGCTCATTCCTGGAGTTCCCCACCAATTTTCCCCTCTGAGGGAAAAATTAACCCCTCTCTGCCATCTGCCCCTTTCTGATCGCAGTGTTCCAGCGGTATAGGGAAGCTTCGCGCAGGGAGGGGGCTCCCTGCATGCTCCCCAGAGACCCTCAGAACAGCACGAAGTGTCGCGCTGTTCCGAGGGACCCTCCTCCCTGCAGGACCCCGGATCCAAGATGGCCACGGGGTCCTTCCAGGTCCTGCAGGGCAGGCGCTGAAAAAGCATGCAGCACTCCTTGTCACATCGCTGGTCTGACAGTGTGCTGTGCACACTGTCAGACATACAGTGATGTCCCACCCTGGGACAAAGTAATAAAGTTAAACAAATAAAAATCACATATTTGGTATCGCCGCGTCCGTAACGACCTGCCCTATAAAACTTTCCCACTAGTTAACCCCTTTAGTGAACCCCTTAAAAAAAAACAAAGCAAAAAACAATTCTTTATCATCATACCGCTGAACAAAAAGTGGAATAACACGCGATCAAAAAGACGGATATAAATAAACATGGTACCACTGAAAATGTCATCTTTTCCCGCAAAAACAAGCCACCATACAGCATCATCAGCAAAAAAATAAAAAAGTTATAGCTCGCAGAATAACGATGCAAAAATAATTATTTTGTATATAAAATTGTTTTTATTGTATAAAAGCGCCAAAACATAAAAAAATGATACAAATGAGGTATCGCTGTAATCGTACTGACCCGAAGAATAAAAATGCATTATCAATTTTACCACATGTGGAACAGTATAAACGCCCCCCCCAAAAGAAATTCATGAATTGCTGATTTTTGTTCATTCTAACCACCCAAAAATTGTAATAAAAAGCGATCAAAACATGTCACATGCCCAAAAATGGTACCAATAAAAATGTCAACTCGTCCCGTAAAAAATAAGGCCTCACATGACTCTGTGGGCCAAAATATGCAAAAATTATAGCTCTCAAAATGTGGTGATGCAAAAACTATTTTTTGCAATAAAAAGTGTCTTTTAGCGTGTTACAGCTGTCAAACATAAAAACCCGATATAAATAGTAAATCAAACCCCCCTTTATCACCCCCTTAGTTAGGGAAAAATAATAAAATTAAAAAAATTTATATATTTCCATTTTCCCATTAGGGTTAGGGTTAGGGTTGGGGGTAAAGTTAGGGTTAGGGTTGGAGCTAAAGTTAGAATTAGGGTTAGGGTTGGGATTAGGGTTAGGAGTGTGTTAGGGTTAGGTTTGTGGTTAGGGTTTCCCAGAGGAGCATTGCACGGCGAATAAGCCTCCTTACTTTGACAAGCCAGAGCGGGTATGTCACTCTCCACAAGGAGAAACCTTACCCCTTAGACCTCAGTCCAGAGCCTCTCAGCTAGCCAAATCAGATCTCATACTTTGCACTGACGAGGACCCATAGTCCGAAACACTGTGTCTGCAAATTGAGATACGGATTTGGCTTTTATCCTAAATCACATTACAAGACTCATTAAAGAGATGATTGTGACTTGTAGGATCACTACTTCCAATAGGTGGCGCTATAGAATTCAAGTCCTCTTTTTCTCTTAAGAGGCAATTTGCATATAGGTGTATTCATATACATTCTTTTTAGCTATTTGCAGAAATAATAATCCCTAGGATTTTTTATATATGTCTGTGTTTAATGGTTTTAATAAGTACAGATAAAAGGTTAGTTTTTAAATATCATCAATATTTGCTAAAAAATTTGTCTATATGGGACACCTGCAAAGCATATCCATGAAAGCTGTTAACGTAAATTCAGCTATAATGGCTGCTCAATAATAATTTTTAGCAAACAGAATAGAAAAAATCTAAAATTTGAAAAATGAAAAGAAATAAAACCGAATATGTTTTATCATCTGGTTTTAATTATGAAAAAATATTGTACTTCCTTTCATCTCAAGATTAAAAAATTTACAGCACTGTCTACTTGCCTTAATAATATTATTTCTTTACTTGAAAACTTTTCAAACCTTTTCATTAGTTAGAGAGTGAAGCATTGAGTTGCAGATGCTTGTCCACTGTTATCCAACAATACATGCACAAATAAATATGTGGACTTGCTCCTGCATATGGCCTACATGTACGCCCAAACATAGAAATGGATGAGACTGATAAATCTTTAAAGTTTGTTTGTCTATGTCTATATGTGTAACTATACTGGAAATGTATATTGTATTCAATGTTTAAAATGTACAGATAATTTCTTTTAATGCACTTTATCCTGCATTGTTTTTTCTTTCTTTCCTTCTAAACAGAAGTCTGCATAGCCAAGGGATATGAGATGGCCTTTGATGTAAAGCATAGTAAATCCTAAGCAGTAAATATTTAACTAGCTTTTAGTTAATTGATCTTTAAAATCTAAGCTGTGTTTCATTGTCTTTGGCTTCTCTTGAGCTTTTAAGTGGTTTATCTGGCCAAGGACTTCACCTTTCTTGCTCACAGATGTTAATAATGCCATAGGAATGTGAAAAAGTAATAAGTTGTTTGACAATTTATGTGAACTTTTATAAATTGTAAGCAATAATTACATGCAAAGGTTTATCTTGTTATTGTCACCTTATAAGGGGCCGATACCATCTATTTTTTTCTTTTTGACATTGATGTATTTGTAAAAAAAATTGGGATTTATTTTAATGTCTTTGGCGATTTGTTTCTCTATAGATAACTTTGCTAGCTTGATTTCTTTTTTACATTTCTTATTGAGATCTTTATACTCCAGAAATTCTGTTTCAGTATTCTCGGCTTTCAAGATTTTGAATGCCCTTTGTTTTTGTCTTATTAAACTTTGTGCTGTCTCATTCATCCATAATGGTTTCTTTTTATTACTTGACATTTTATTACCAGAGGGTATAAGTTTTCGGCAGGATTCTAGTGGTATTTCCTTAAAAATGTCTGGATAGTTATAATCCCCCATTATAAGAACCCTATTAGTGTTTGCTGCTTTTTTAATTTGCTGCAGCATTTTCATCCTATTCCTGTTTAGCTATATTAGAAGGCTTGTAGTAAAATTCAATTAGCAGCTTTCCATTATTGCCAACCCCATGTAACATTTACCCATAGTGACTCTACATTGCTGTAATCCCCCAATGTCTTCATTGTGCACAGGTTTTAATGTCGATTTTACAAAGATGCACACCCCTCCACCTTTTTTTTATCTCTCCTGTCCTTTCTAAAGGCTGGGTCTCACATAGCGATACACCAGCGATCCCGACAACGATATGCACTTGTCAGGATCGCTGGTGTATCGCTATATTATCGCTGCTGAGCTGCCAAACAGGCAGCTCAGGGCAGCGATCAGCACAAGGACACTGCGGGTAACATCGCTTAGTTACCCGCAGTGTACCTTGGATACCAGCGCCCTGATGCAGGGAGCTGGTATCCAAGGTACACAGCGGGTTTCCAGCGTGGAGGTGCTACCAGCCACCGCTCGGCGTGGTATCCAAGGTACACAGCGGGTTTCTAGGCACAGCCCCGCGCCTGGAAACCAGCTGTGTACCTTGGTTACCAGCGGATCGCTGGTCTCCCGCCTGTCACACGCAGCGATGCGTGCCTGTCAGCGGGAGACCAGCGATCAAAAAAATGTCCTGACATTTCAGCGACGATCAGCGATACCCGGCAGGGGGCTGATCGTCGCTAAATGTCACACACAGCGATATCGCTGGTGAGCTCGCTGCTGCGTCACAAAACTAGTGACTCAGCACCGATCTCGGTAGCGATATCGCTATGTGAGACGGGCCCTTAAATGTAGTGTAACTCCCTACGTTTGTTACACAGTCATGGCTCTCGTCAAGCCAGGTTTCTGTAATGCCCACCACATTGTATTCTGTGACCGTCATAAGTCTCCAGTTCATTCATTTTGCTTGCTAAATTTCTTGTATTTTCCAGCATACATTTAATATTAGCAACAAATATATCAGAACGGAGCATATCATATAGCGGTGATTAAAGGCCATATGGCCATATAAAGGGTTATCACGGACAACAGAGTACTCCAATACATACAGTATATGCAAAATCAAGAGGACAAGGAGTAGCAAAATTCTGTTTAAAAGTTATAGAAAATTTTTATTGATAACAATAATATCACATTACAAAGATGTATTAGTAAAAGTAATCAAATAAGGACAAACAAATTTAGAGTGAAGGTACTTGGATGTAGTGGGTCTGAGGTCAACACAATGAGTCTAAGGATCAGGAAGTCACATTCCTAGGAGTAACTAAGAAAATTAAAATCCCAGGGGTATGAGACATAGCAATTCCTGCTGCTAGTAATATTTCCATAAATGGATAAGTACGTGTAGGAAAAGTATCACTTAGTACTAGTTCATAGCCAGGGCTACACCTATAACACATGTATGAGAAAAATAGTAAAGTGCTGCAGGAATGCCCTTACCCATATATATCCATGTGTGACAACAGACAGGGGCTGCGTGGTCTGTCGTCACACAGGGGATTTATATGGGTAAGGACTGTTCTTACTGACCACAAATATTTAGAGTTTATCAGTACAACTAAGATATTGTCTGCAAGACAAGCATGTTGGGCCTTATTTTTTCCAGGTTTAATTTTATAATTTCTTATCAGCCTGGTTCAAGAAATGGCAAGGCTGATGATCTGTCCAGGATATTTACTGAACCTGGACCTCAGAGAGGTCTAAGACTGACTGTACCATTCTATGTCCAAAATATTTTTTCGGAATGATGGACTCCAATGAATTTTTAATGCCAAATCAGTTCTCATACTTTGCATTGACGAGGGCCTATAGCTGAAACACCGTGTCTGCAAATTAGGACTCTGATTTGGCTTTTATCCTAAGTCATATTGCAAGACTGCTTAAAGGGTTGATTGTGACTTGTAGGATCGTTACTATCAACAGATGGCGCTAGAGAGATCAAGTCCTCTTTCTCTCTGAAGAGACAATTTTCATTTTAAATTTCCCACAGGAGCATTGCACGGCAAATGTGCCTCCTTACTTTGACAAGCCAGAGCTGGTATGTCACTCTCCACAAGGAGAAACCTTACTCCTTAGACGTCAGTCCAGAGCCTCTCACCTAGCTAAATCAGATCTCATACTTTGCACTGACGAGGGTCAATAGCCTGAAACACCGTGTCTGCAAATTGAGATTCTGATTTGGCTTTTACCCTAAGTCATATTGCAAGACTCGTTAAAGGGTTGATTGTGACTTGTAGGATCGCTACTACCAATAGGTGGCGCTATAGAGTTCAAGTCCTCTTTCCCTCTGAAGAGCTAATTTGCATAATGAAAATTAAAGATGAATACCAACCTGACTTTTTTTAATCTATCATTTTATGGAATTGATCTTCCTTTTACAGAGGGATTTTAGATGCAGAACCATCAAAATTATGTCTCCTGAATCTGCTCGGATTGAAGTCCTCAAACTTGTCCATGATTCTAACATTGTAGGACACCCTTGAATCATGAAAATGCAAGAACTACTGTTTCGTTCTTTTTGATGGCCTAATTGTAGGAAGGATGTGAGAAAATATGTTTCCACCTGTTTAACATGTGCATGGAACAAGATGCCACAATCTTTACCTCTAGGACTCTTTCAACCTCTTCCAATTTCATCCAGTCCTTGTTGATCAATCTCAATGGATTTTATCAATGACCTACCTCAATCCAAAGAAATGACTGGTATCCTTGCTGCTCACAAAGATGGCCCATTTTATTCCAACTAAAGGGATTCCTACCACTGAACAAACCGCAGAATTAATAGTCAAAGAGATATTTAGGCTGCATGAAATTCTTGACAATATAGTTTCTGATTGAGGTGTTCAGTTTACATTAAAATTTTGGATAAGCTTCTGCACAGCTTTAGGAGTTACTGTAAATTTGTGTACTGCCTTCCATCCTCAATCCAATGGCCAGACTAAAACAGCTAACCAAACCCTCAAACAATACCTGCACTGCTTTATATCTTACCTACAGGATGACTGGGTGGACTATTTACCAACAGCAGAATTTGCCTATAATAACTCCAAACACAGTTCTACATCCAAGGTCCATTTTTTCCTAACTATGAATCCAGTATTTATTCTTAATCCTCCATTTTATACTTTAGTTCCTGCCATTATAAACTGACTTACGGAGTTGCAAACAGCTCAAAAAGAACTACCGTATATACTCTTGTATAAGCCGAGATTTTCAGCACCTTTTTTTGTGCTGAAA
>JARQOD010000002.1:307705730-307731693 GCA_033576555.1 Oophaga sylvatica | reverse complement strand
TAATATTTTTCTCCATTAAAATACAGTGTTAGCACCAAATGTATAATTTACACCAGGGGTAATGGGAGCAATTGGACCCCACAATTTGTTATGCAATTTCTTCCGAATGTGGCAGTACCACATATGTGGCTGTACACTACTGTTTGAGCACACGGCAGTGATCGGATGGGAAGGAGCGCTACTCGGCTTTTAGAGCGCAGATTTTATTTTATTAAATTGTAGGCTCTATTAGCTGAGCTTCTGAGGTGCCAGAACAGCAGAAACACCCACAAGTAAACCTATATTGGAACTCACTGCTTAAGGAACTCATCTAGAGGTGTAGTGAGTATTTTGAGCCCTTAGGTGCCTCACAGAATTTTACAACATTGATTTGTAGAGATATGACTTTTTAGTGGTAAAATGCAATTTTTGTATTTGCTGTAAATTTGTCAGGTACACAGGGATTAATAGGGGAAACTGGATCCCATAATTTATTGCACAATTTCTCCGGAACGTGGTGATGCCCCATATGTCATCAGAAATTACTGTTAGGCCGCACGTCAGGGCTGAGAAGGAAGGAATCGCTATTTGGCTTTTGGAGCACAGATTTTTAGTTGAATAGTTTGCGAGCAACATTTGCGGAACACCTAAGGTGCCAGAACAGTAGAACAACCCAAAAGTGACCCCATTGTGGAAATTGCACCTCTCAATGAATTCATTTACGACTGCAGTGACTATTTTGTAACATCCACAGCATGTTTTTTTTGTAATAATTACAAACCTACCAGGTTTGTGTCCATACATTGTGCCCCATGCAATGTAGAGCCCCCATATATTGTAGCGCCCCCATACATTGTGCCCAGTTTGTGCTTCTGGAGACAGACACCCCATAAATTAAATGCTGTCTTTCCACTACAATAATGCCAAACATGTGGCTGATTACTGTAGTTTAGGCACAGCGGGGGATCAGAAGGAGGGGGCATTTGGATTTTGGAGCGCAAAATTCACTGGATTTTATTTGAAGGGGCAGGAGCCATGTCACATTTCTAGAGTCTTTTTTTCTATCAGTAATGTGGGAACCCCGATATTTCCAGTGACCGATGACAGACCTATGAAGGGCTGATTTGTGCAGGATAAACTAGGGATTTTATTGGTAATACTTTGGGGTACATAATATTTTTCGATCGCTTCCACATTAAGGCTGAAATCACATTCTTGTGTTCTATGCTGAGCACTTATGTCACGATTTTCGTGTAAATCCCACATAAATGCAATTCAGACAAAACCCCCAACTGAACCACCCATTATAATGAGGAAGATGGAGACACTTTGGAGTCCATTTGGTGTTTGCTTCGGTGGTATTCATCTTTTTAGGCATGCACAGATCTGTAGTCATCCACTGTAAAAAAGATGCCTAAAATGATGGTACACTGCCAAAACACAAAGTGACTGCATTTGAATGGTTCCATTGGGGGTTTTGTCTGAATCATGCTTTTGGGGAATTTACACGGAAACCCCGAAGTAAGCAATCAGCAGAGAGCACAGGATAAATGTGAGCTGAGCCTTATTCCAATTTTTGACAGTTATAATGAACAAATAGACAGCAGTACAAGAATAGTTCTTATTTTTATTTTTGCGCTGTTCACCGTGCGGTGTAATTAATAAAACAGATTTATTCTTCAGGTCGATTCGATTACAGTAACACCAAAATTATTTTTATTTTTTTGTTATATTTTGCTATCACACAATAAAAATCTTTTTTATAAAAAGAAGTTTTATTGGTCATCATATCCTGAGAGCTGTAACTTTTATATTTTTTGGCAAATAGAACTGTACGAGGGCTTATTTTTTGTGCAACGAGTTGCAGATTTTATTACAATTTTGAGGCACAAAATAATTTTGGATAGCTTTTTATTTAGATTTTTCAAACAAGAATCAGCAAAACCCAGCAATTCAATCATAGTTTTTATTTTTTGCTATGTTCGTCGTGCAGTAAAAGTGATAAGACCGATTTGTTCCTCGGGTTCGTACAATTACAGCATTATCAGATTTACTTTTTTTAATGTTTTTCTATTTTTACACAATAAAACAATATTTTACAAAATGAATTTGTTTTTGCATTGCCATATTCTGAGAGCTGTAAAAATTTTTTTTTTTTTCGAATGAGCCATATTAGCACTTGTTTTTGTGGGACCGTTTGGCGTTTTCATTTGTACGATTTTTCTTTGCGTATAACTTTTTGGTCTTTTTATTCACTTTTTTGTGAGTCAGTATGATGAAAAAGTGACATGTTTGACATTTTTTTATTTGTTTTTTTTTTACGGCATTCACCATCCAGAATAAATAACATGACAGTATTATTTATGTCAATTATGTGTACTTTTTTATTTTATTTTTGTTTTATCACAAGTGCTGCGTTTTCTGTGGCAAAATGGATTTAAGTGATTTGTGTGCGCTTTTTTGAGTTTTTTTACCTTTTTACATATTTTATGTAACTTTTTTCACTTTTTTTACTTAGTTGTGGGACTGTGGGACATATATAATTTTTAGTTTGATCACTGGTCTCATATACTGCAGTATTCGTCCACTGCAGTGCATGAGACAGTCAGTGTCTCACTGACACAGTCTGTAAGGCCCAATTTACAGTTGGATCTCACAGGCTACCATACCCTGGGGTCATCACATGACCTCAGGATACCATTGTAACCATTGTGACCAACGATTCTCTTGTAACCAATTAAATACTGCTGTCATGATTGACAGCGGTATTTAAGGGAATAATCAACCAAGATCGGCTTCAAAACCAGCCAGTGCCGATATTGCAAGGTATCAGCTGTCATGTACAGCTGACACCTGTGGGAAATTTCAAGCCTATGACATCATATCTCTCTTCCTGTTGTGTGTTAGCAGCTCCAATTCTCCTTGCTTTTTTCCCAGGTTCTGTCCATTTGTAAGATACATTTAAGTTTGTTGTCGGTTTCAATTGCTTCTCTATTTTCATTCAGAATTTGTTGTGTTTGTTCTTTATTTCCATTTCTAATAGAAGGGTTCTTAAAAGAATTCATTAGCTGCATACTTTTTTCTGTCCCTATATTTCCCATCCCAAATTCCTCTAGTTTAAATTTCTACTAATGATTATAGCAAGGCATCTACCCAATATACAGCACAGACCAAAAGTTTGGACACACCTTCTCATTCAAACATTTTCTGTATTTTCATGACTATGAAAGTTGTACATTCACACTGAAGGCATCAAATTTATGAATTAACACATGTGGAATTATATACTTAACAAAAAAGTGTGAAACAACTGAAAATATGTCTTATATTCTAGGTTCTTCAAAGTAGCCACCTTTTGCTTTAATTTCTGCTTTGCACACTCTTGGCATTCTCTTGATGAGTTTCAAAAGGTAGTTACCGGAAATGGTCTTCCAACAATCTTGAAGGAGTTCCCAGAGATGCTTAGCACTTGTTGGCCCTTTTGCCTTCACTTCGCGGTCCAGCTCACCCCAAACCATCTCAATTGGGTTCAGGTCTGGTGACTGTGGAGGACAGGTCATCTGGCATAGCACCCCATAACTCTCCTTCTTGGTCAAATAGCACTTACACAGACTAGAGGTGTGTTTGGGGTCATTGTCCTGTTGAAAAAAAATGATGTTCCAACTAAACGCAAACCAGATGGAATAGCATGCCGCTGCAAGATGCTGTGGTAGACATGCTGGTTCAGTATGCCTTCAATTTTGAATAAATCCCCAACAGTGTCACCAGCAAAGCACCCTCACACCATCACACCTCCTCCTCCATGCTTCACGGTGGGAACCACAGGCATGTAGAGTCCATCTGTACACCTTTTCTGCGTCGCACAAAGACACGTTGATAGGAACCAAAGATCTCAAATTTGGACTCATCAGACCAAAGCACAGATTTCCACTGGTCTAATGTCCATTCCTTGTGTTCTTTAGCCCAAACAAGTCTCTTCTGCTTGTTGCCTGTCCTTAGCAGTGGTTTCCTAGCAGCTATTTTACCATGAAGGCCTGCTGCACAAAGTCTCCTCTTAACAGATGTTGTAGAGATGTGTCTGCAGCTAGTACTCTGTGTGTCATTGACCAGGTCTCTAATCTGAGCTGCTGTTAACCTGCGATTTCTGAGGCTGGTGACTCGGATAAACTTATCCTCAGAAGCAGAGGTGACTCTTGGTCATCCTTTCCTGGGGCGGTCCTCATGTGAGCCAGTTTCTTTGATGCGCTTGATGGTTTTTGCAACTGCAATTGGGGACACTTTCAAAGTTTTCCCAATTTTTCGGACTGACTGACCTTCAATTCTTAACCCTAGAATGCATACCTGGGGCCTCGCAGGCCTGCTAGGTTAATTGTTTTCTATTTTCTGCAAGATTACTTTAGTTAGAATTCTGAAACTCTAGGTATCCCTCAGGTATATAGTTGTTAGTAATTTCCAGTTGTTCACATATTTTTATGTTACAGGCATTTCGGTATAACAACTCTTTTTTGGGAATACCCCATATTCACATACCTGGTGCCTTTTAGGCCTGTACTATGTTCACAGGTGCGTATCTGTACTACTTGTGGACAAAATGTCTGCAAGGAACATTCTTCCGAACAGATAACATGTGAAAATTGTTGGGGTCATCAGTAAAGTTATTATAAAGAATTAAATAGCATGCATATATGGGGCATTTTTTGCCCGTGTACTTATTTTTTTGTTGCTTTTGCACATAATTATAATGTAGTGGGAATGTATCCTTAATTTTAAAATTTTAAAATAAACTTTGAAAAGTATTTTTATTTGAGTTATTCCATGTTTTTGCACACAGGCCTAAAAGGCCCCAGTTATATGAAAGTGTAGATTTGTATGGTTATGCGTCCTAGGGTTAAAGTAATGATGGCCACTCATTTTTCTTTACTTAGCTGCTTTTTTCTTGCCATAATACAAATTCTAACAGTCTATTCAGTAGGACTATCAGTTGTGTATCCACCAGACTTCTGCACAACACAACTGATGGTCCCAACCCCATTTATAAGGCAAGAAATCCTACTTATTAAACCTGACAGGGCACACCTGTGAAGTGAAAACCATTTCCGGCGAATACCTCTTGAAGCTCATCAAGAGAATGCCAAGAGTGTGCAAAGCAGTAATCAAAGCAAAAGGTGGCTACTTTGAAGAACCTAGAATATAAGACATATTTTCAGTTGTTTCACACTTTTTTGTTAAGTATATAATTCCACATGTGTTAATTCATAGTTTTGATGCCTTCAGCGTGAATGTACAATTTTCATAGTCATGAAAATAAAGAAAAATCTTTGAATGAGAAGGTGTGTCCAAACTTTTGGTCTGTACTGTATATCTAATGCACATCCCATAGTCATCCATATAATATAATGCACCCCCATAGTCACCTATAAAGTATAATGCACCCCATAGTCATCCAAAAAGTATAATGCACTGCACCACATAGTTATCCATATACCAGTATGGCCACTGATTTAAAAAGAAAAACAAAATACTCACTTTCCCTTCATTGCCTGTCACGCGCCGACCTCTTTGAAGCTGGCAGTTGACTTCAGCCTGTGGCGGGAGCGTATGATTTCACTGGCATGCGCCCCATCATGTGCACACCGACACCAGCTGCTGTCCTCTGATTGGCTGACAGCGTGTATTATCACGCACGGGCCCGATGTGTCTGTGCGCAACAATACACTTCAACTGGATGCACATCCAGCTGAAGTTTCTGCTGGCATCGATGGGTCCCTGACACACTGGGATGGTCGCAGTGGTGACCGCTGAGACTGCATTTGTTACACGCCTGTCAGCCTCTCATCTACCTCTCCTCTTTCCTACTTCCCCCTCCTCATCTGCCAAATTGTTCCAGGTAGCTCCTGAAGGTGACACATTTTTTATAGTGTTTGCTTACATTAAGATAATAAGATTTAAATTGCAGGAAAGGCCATCATCCACATAGCCTGGAAGCATGGATGCACGTTTCTGCAACATCTCTACTAATCTTTCTTCTTACTATGACTCCTTGTCCACAAATCATCACACAGACTTTAATCTGCCTGTAGTGTACTGAGTTGACATCACTAAATACAGTAATAAACACACCATACCTGGTCGCTGAAAAGAGCTGGGACTGTGTGAGATGCAGGGCGCACACAGTAATGCACACTGCTGGGATGAGGATGCACATTAAATGAGTCACATAACATACATTACATACAGTGCCTCACCTAACTATCTTGCTGCTGCTTCATCTTCTTCATAAACAGCAGCCAGCCCAGTACACTGCAGATTCACATGGGACCAAGCACAGACTGGTGACACAGGCAGTGTCTGACGGGCCGGAGTCCAGCGCCACTGGACAGGTCTACAGAGTGAGCACAGGAAGTTCATTGGACCGGACATCAGAGGCAGCTACAGCTAGGGGTCACGTGATGGGGATGAGCTGACAGCGATAGCGCCTCTCACAGGCACATTTGGAAATGCAAGGTATTTAAAGAAAGCCTTATTTACAAGGTTTATATTGATCTGTCCACTACACCTTATAGTGGACAACCTCTTTAATCATATAATATAATTTAATGGACCTTATTTAATCCTCAAATGTATATAAGGAATCATCCTATAGCATATCACTTACCATTCATATGCAATAAGCCCATATTTATGTAGCCCACATGGATTAACATGCAAAGATCTGCCTGTAAAACATAGAAACTTTATTTGCATCTGTGCCAATTTCCTAGTCTTTCTAAATCAGAGCGATTTAAGAAAGGTTGAACTTTTGCCTGCTTAATACAGGTAGTCCCTAATGCATAAACTGAAATATTTCAAGTGCTAACTCACAGCCTATATCCACATGGGAGCCATAGTGTTGCTACTAGATATAAATCGTGTGTATTGGAAATTAAATGACATACAAAAAACAAAAAAATAGCTTTAAATTGAAGGTAAGAAAAAGAAGGCCAAAAATACTTATATGAAATGCAGACCTCAAAGAAAGATGCAGAAAACAACATGTTTATGGTAAAAAATGCTTGTTTCTGAACTGACAGAAATGATCTTTGGCAGTTCTTGCATGATGTCAACTTTTAAAAAAAGTTTTATGGTCTATAGAAAGAGAAAAGAAAAAGTTTAGTTTATTTCAAATGGTTTCTGTGACACAGCAATATCATCAGCGTCGGCCAACCACCTTACAGTGGGTACGGAAAGTATTCAGACCCCTTTAAATTTTTCACTCTTTGTTTCATTGCAGCCATTTGCTAAATTTGAAAACGTTTTTTTTTCTCATTAATGTATACTCTGCATCTCCATCTTGACTGAAAAAAACAGAAATGTAGAAATTTTTGCAAATTTATTAAAAAAGAAAAAATGAAATATCACATGGTCATAATCATGGAAGTAATGGTGCTTTAAAAACAAATAATAATTTCATAATTCAAAGGATCATGGAGGTACAATTATTGAGATAGGAGATGAAAATTGCTGCTCAAAAAGTTCTATGGAGAATTATAATTGTCGTTTCTGGAGCAACTGTGGCAGAATGTGTTTGCCTCTAGCTCTTCTCTCCTCCTCACTGCTCCCTTATAGAAGTTTAAAAATGACAATTATCGTCTCCTGTCTCTAAGATAAAACCTTTTAAAATGACAGCTACTCTGTAGCAGTGTTTTTGAAAGATAATATACAATTGCAACTTTGTAAAATGCACTTGCAATTCACACCTCTAATATTACAATGTAATCATAAGGCCAAACGTATGCTTTCTTCTGTTGGTTTACAAGTTTATGTGACTCTCATGTAGCAATTTCTGTAGATATCACTGCTGTAGCTTTATGGCCTCAAGAACGTATCTAATAACGTTGTACCCAATACATGTGGATCTCAGACCTGACACTTGTTGCATTTGGTAAATATAGAACTTTCTGTATCAAGCTACTATAAATAATATCTTACTTTCATTCAAAAGTATAGACTTAAAATTAATTAAGTAGATTGATATTGTTGTCTTAGAAATAGCATCACAAAGCTGAATATTTGTTTTTGTTTGATAAATTACTAATGTGGTCCGCACCAAAATGATGATACCTCTTGGAACACAACCAAAGTCTAAAACTTAGTTTCCTCAACCACATTACAAAAGTGCTGCCCAGGGCATTCTGTGCTTTGCTGATGAAAACAGATTGTACAGTACTGCAAGTTTTCCAAATCTACTTTTCACTTTTGCAAAAATACATTTTTTTTTAGCTGAATGTAAAGTATTTTTAGAAACACTCGGGAAGACTTGTTAAAAATATAAGAAAGTAATGTATTAGCTGAGTGCTTTTACATTTTTGCAACTGCAATGTGCTCTGTAGAGTGGGAAACCGAAGTCAAATAATAGCACACTTACCCAAAAATAGCATTAAATGCATCTTAATGTTTTTGAGTGCTGCTGTCTTTTAACTGAGGAATCTACAGAGATGAGTACACTTTAAGAGAAAGAAAGGCTTTAAATGAATCCAACAATTTACACTTCTCTATAATGTAACAGATAGAAAGACAGATAGATATACAAGTTGCATGTGTAATTTATTATTCCCTTGATTTGAAATAATTCAGTAGTTTTCTTAGAAAACTACAGATTGCAAAATTGAATATGATATCTAGCTATGCCAAATCAATATCTTAGCTCTGCTATGTCTTGCAAATTCAGTTTGACTACTAAAGAGATAGCTAGATTCATATATCAAAATGAAAGTTTTTTATTTGATAAATATCTAACCCTTAATGACCACCGATACATTTTTTACATTAACCATTAAGCAGAAAAATGGTGCTGTGGATCAAGATCAAAATCATGGCCGTTTAAGCCCCTAGATGCCACTGTCAATCACAACAATGGCATCTAGATCGAGAGAACATTTACTGTATGTTCACTCCATGTTTGTATGGTTTTCCAGTAGGTACTCAGGTTTCTTCCTTCACTCCAAAGGCATACTGATAGAGAATGTAGATTGTAAGGCCCAATGGCATCTAAAGTACTGTGGAATATTATAGCGCTAAGTGGGTGTAATAAATAGGTAATTGCCTCGCAGTATCTATATCATCATACTTACGTGCAAAAAAAGGAATAAAGAGTGATTAAAAAGACACATGTAAAAAAATAAAAATAAATGGTATCACTGAAAACATCCACTCGTCTTGTAAAAAATAAGCTCTCATATGGCTCTGTAGGTAGAAAAATTATGACTTTCAGAAAATGGTGATGTAAGAATAAATTATATTTTGTAAAATATTATTCGTAGTGTGTAAAAGTAGCAAATCATTTTAAAAAATCTATATAAATATGGTAACAATATAATTATGCCAAGGCCCCATTCACATGTTCGTGTCTCAAGTACATGTGGCAACCGCTTTCACACATATCGGAGACACGTATCTACATGCGCCTATTAAAACCTATGGTGATCTTCACGTATCTGTGTTTTCATAAAGGCCATGCTTCCATGTGAATCACACGTAGACATGTCCATTTTTTCCCAGCCGCATGAATGACAAGAGCCAATGCAATTCAATGGGTCTGTGTAAATACGTACAGCACACAGATTTCATCCATGTGATATGCGTGTGCCATCCGTGTTACGTGTATTAAATGCATTCAAGAAATTACTGATTTAATGATTTTATGATTAAAAATGTGCAAAGACAATAGATAGACAGTTAGATATCTGTCAGATACATAATTTGTGCCTTGCATGTGAAGCTTATTGTACATCTTTCTATTAACCTAATAAATATAGAAATTAAAAAAATTACATGGAGTCCCCCCATTTTTGGTGACCAGCAAAGCAGATAGCTGAGACTTGATATTATCAGGCTGGGATGGTCTATGGTTATTGAACATTTCTCAGCCTAAAAATACCAGCCTTCCGCACGCCTCAGAAATGGAGTATCACATGCGATGCTCCAAACCTGGCGCTTTGCCTTGGCTCTTCACAAAACCCTGTTTTTTTGGCAATTAGGATAATTGTGCTTGGGGTTGATGTCAGCTGTGAAGTGTTCAAAAATACAGCTGACTTCAAGCCCTGGTGCTAGTAATGGAGAGGTGTCTATCAGACATCCCTACTACTAACCTAGTAAACAGGAAACACACACAAAAAATACTTTATTGAAATAAAAACACCCCCACACCTTCCCTGGTTCAAAACTATATTAAAAAGAAAAAATGCCATACAGGTCCAATGCATTCCACCGAATCGATGTAACCAGCAAATTCAAAGGAGTCTGCAGTACAAAGCCTATTGAGCCTTGTTCTCATGCTTCATAGGCTTTGAGAAACAGCCACTTCTGGGTCACGCAGTGCTACACGAGACCCAGTGACGCTGAAGAGCAGTAACATCAGTAATGTTACCACTCTACACAGTTGCCGGGTCATGCACAGTGCAGTAAAAAAAATATATATTTATATATTGTGGTGCAGCAAAGGGTGTAGTGCTGGATGGAAGATATATTTCTCCCAGCAGGACGGCCAGGATTTTCCCTAAATTCGAGGACCTGCAATGATGTCACGATCACGTGATCAGCCCATGTGATGTGTACCTCACCTGTGGGTGGTGTTATGGACTATGTAATGGAGATTGTTGTGTGGCACATGGTGAGTATGTACAAGGTGTGAGGAACTAGGCTGGAGTTAGCCTGAACTTTTTTTGTTGGACTACCCGTGCTGCAAAGGTTTAGCAGCAAGACTCAAAACAACCCTGGAAATGGCACCTGGCGGACGCCGCTGACTGGGCAGCTGCTTAGTTAAGCCCATCCTGTGCAAGGGTGAGTCTGATACCAGTGGTGCTCCAAGCAGGAGAATGATTGTGCTTTTCTTTACTTTCTGCTAACCTGCTGTTTAAAAAGTGTCATTAAACCACTGAAGTTGGACTCTAAGCCTGTGAGTTACCTCATTACTACGGCCCTGCCACTGCCTACCAGAGCAAATCACTACATATTGGTGGCTTGAATGTGGGCACAGTGAGGCCGGGCTGTTTTTGCTTATTTTTTTTGCTATATACTCAAGCTTACGTCCTGGGTGAAAAGAGTGGCGCAGACCTAGGTGGGGAACTTTCCAGAAATGGAGATCATGCGACAGCAGCAAGAGGTTATGCAGCAGCAGCAAGAGTCCATGCGACAGCAGCAGCAGCAGGCTACATAGCAGCAGCAGGAGGCTACGCAGCAGCAGCTGATTTTTAATCAACAGCAGCAGGAAACCAACCAGCTGTTGATGCAGCACATCATGGTGGCACAGACAACAAGAACTACCTTGAGAATCCATGATGTCCGGAAAGTGGTTCGTACAGCGATTCCCATAATGGAGATATCTGATGACGTTGAGACCTACCTGGTGATGTTCGAAGGAGTGGATGAGAGGGAGAAACTACCCTGGGACCAGTGGGCAGAAGTCATTGCTCCCTTTCTGGCCCCAAGACCATTGAAAGCCTATCAGGACCTACCCACTGAGCAAACGTGGACTACACGATCGTCAAGGGTGAGATTCTGGCACGTCTTGGGGTAAATGTGTTAATCCAGGCCCAGTAAGTACACCAGTGGGAGTTTACCCCTCCAAGCCGGCTCGGTCCCAGTATTAAGACCTGTTGCATTGTTACAAAAGTAGTTGCAGCCTGAAGTACTGTCTCCCACGGCCATGCTGGAACACATAGTGTCTGATAAATTTTGGAGGGTTTTGCCCCACTCCCTCCAAACTTGGGTCAGACAGGCATCCCCTACTAATGTCCTCCAGATGATAGACCTCACAGAAAGATATGGGGCTACCAAAAGCTACAAGGAGGGATTCCCCGGACGGCCAGGATTTTCCCTAAATTCGAGGACCTGCAATGATGTCACGATCACGTGATCAGCCCATGTGATATGTACCTCACCTGTGGATGGTGTTATGGACTATGTAATGGAGATTGTTGTGTGGCACATGGTGAGTATGTACAAGGTGTGAGGAACTAGGCTGGAGTTAGCCTGAACTTTTTTTGTTGGACTACCCGTGCTGCAAAGGTTTAGCAGCAAGACTCAAAACAACCCTGGAAATGGCACCTGGCGGACGCCGCTGACTGGGCAGCTGCTTAGTTAAGCCCATCCTGTGCAAGGGTGAGTCTGATACCAGTGTTGCTCCAAGCAGGAGAATGATTGTGCTTTTCTTTACTTTCTGCTAACCTGCTGTTTAAAAAGTGTCATTAAACCACTGAAGTTGGACTCTAAGCCTGTGAGTTACCTCATTACTACGGCCCTGCCACTGCCTACCAGAGCAAATCACTACATATTGGTGGCTTGAATGTGGGCATACACAGTGAGGCCGGGCTGTTTTTGCTTATTTTTTTTGCTATATCCTCCAGCTTACGTCCTGGGTGAAAAGAGTGGCGCAGACCTAGGTGGGGAACTTTCCAGAAATGGAGGTCATGCGACAGCAGCAAGAGGTTATGCAGCAGCAGCAAGAGTCCATGCGACAGCAGCAGCAGCAGGCTACACAGCAGCAGCAGGAGGCTACGCAGCAGCAGCTGATTTTTAATCAACAGCAGCAGGAAACCAACCAGCTGTTGATGCAGCACATCATGGTGGCACAGACAACAAGAACTACCTTGAGAATCCATGATGTCCGGAAAGTGGTTCGTACAGCGATTCCCATAATGGAGATATCTGATGACGTTGAGACCTACCTGGTCATGTTCGAAGGAGTGGATGAGAGGGAGAAACTACCCTGGGACCAGAGGGCAGAAGTCATTGCTCCCTTTCTGGCCCCAAGACCATTGAAAGCCTATCAGGACCTACCCACTGAGCAAACGTGGACTACACGATCGTCAAGGGTGAGATTCTGGCACGTCTTGGGGTAAATGTGTTAATCCAGGCCCAGTAAGTACACCAGTGGGAGTTTACCCCTCCAAGCCGGCTCGGTCCCAGTATTAAGACCTGTTGCACTTGTTACAAAAGTAGTTGCAGCCTGAAGTACTGTCTCCCACGGCCATGCTGGACCACATAGTGTCTGATAAATTTTGGAGGGTTTTGCCCCACTCCCTCCAAACTTGGGTCAGACAGGCATCCCCTACTAATGTCCTCCAGATGATAGACCTCACAGAAAGATATGGGGCTACCAAAGAGCTACAAGGAGGGATTCCCCGGAAGGTAACAGGAAGGTTCCCTAAGTCTCCACCACTGGTATGGCGAGCAGAGCTCAGGAAGGCCGCGCAAGACTTGTCTGGGAAAGAAAGGGGCCCCATAATCTGCTGGCGGTGCCAGGAGCCAGGCCATGTGAGAGCTGATTGCCCCCACCTGGGTGAGCCCATGGACAACAACTTTGGTACCGCCAATCCCATTATGCCGAACCGATTTGTGCAATGGGCACCCCGGAGGGTCCCAATATGGAACATTTGTGTAAGGTTGAAGTGGAGGGCATCACGGCTGTGGTCCTACTGGACTCAGGGAGTCTTGTGACCCTGGTACAAGCCAGCCGAGTACAAACCAGTGAGAACACTGGTGAGGAAATTGGGGTGTTGTGTATACATGGGGACCTAAAAGACTATCCTACCGCACTAGTGGTGCTAAACACGCCAGCGGGGAGGTGGTGCCGCAAGGTGGGGGATGTGATTAATTTGCATTATGAAGTGATACTCGGAAGAGACTTTCCTTTATTTTCTGTACTTTGGCCAACTGTTGTCCCACCCACTGAACCACTGCCGGCACCGGTGGCAACCAGGTTACATTCTGCAGAAGTGGGGCATGAACCTAGTGAGCCAGAGGAAGAAGTGCTGGCAGTAGGGGCAACCTCCCCTTCGGTGGAGGAGGGGGAAAATTCTCCATAGAAGTATTGGCTGAAGAGGTGGAAGACTTGTCGCCGGGACCTGAATTGTCAGATTAAAATTAAATTGTTTATTATGTAATGTTGGTTTACCTGTGCAAGATTTGTGTCCTAATATTTTATGTACTGTTGTTTGTATTGCTGCTGTAATACTGTAATTTCCCCCGGGATCAATAAAGTGCATCGTATCGTATCGTATCGTAGGTGACAATTTTGGTGCGGCGCAACTCCGAGACCCTACTTTGCGTCGAGCCAGGGGAAATGTACTGTTTATTTATGGGGAGCCCCAACAACCTGGGGCAGCTACAGTGTTGCCACGCTTTGAGCTGAACCAAGATCTGTTGTATCGAGTCGAGAAAATACAGGGGGAAATGGTAGAACAATTGCTGGTGTCTCAGGCATATCATAGGCTGGTAATGGACTTGGTGCATGCGTATGTACTTGGTGGGCATTTGGGCCAAAAGAAAACCCTAGACCGAATTTTGCAGCGGTTTTACTGGCTAGGTGTCCATGAAGAAGTTAAACGGTACTGTAATTCCTGTCCAGTGTGCCAGGTAACCAGTCCCCAGCCTCACTTTCGGAGGCCTTTGGTGCCTTTACCAATTCTAGAGGTACCTTTCGAGAGAGTGACAATGGAGCTGGTTGGTCCTGTCAATAAGTCAGCAAGGGGACACAAACACATCCTTGTAGTTCTAGATTATGCTACCTGGTATCCTGAGGCTATTCCGCTGTGACACAAGTCAGCCAAGCTCACAGCAAAAGTACTAATGGGTATGTTTTCTCGGGTGGGGATTCCTCAAGAGATTTTAACAGACCAGGGAACCCCTTTATGTCAAAAATTATGAAGGAACTCTGCCCGCTTGTTAAATGTGAAACAATTGCGCACATTAGTCTATCATCCCCAAACAGATGGTCTGGTAGAAAGATTCAATAAAACGCTAAAGAGCATGTTGAGAAAGAAAGTTTCCAAGGATGGGAAGGACTGGGATATATTACTGCCATATTTTTTGCTTGCAGTGCGGGAGGTGCCCCAGGCACTTACGGGGTTCTCTCCCTTTGAACTATTGTATGGCAGACATCCCCAGGGCTTACTCAATATAGCCAAAAAGGCCTGGGAGAACCAACCAACCCCCCCACAAGAGTGTGATAGAACATGTTGCAAACATGCATGAAAGAATGGAGACAGTCCTACCATTAGTCTGGAAACATATGGAGGCAGAACAATGGTCGCAGAGTCGGGTCTATAACTCGGAGGCTCATGTAAGAACCTTTAGTCCTGGAGATCGGGTGTTGGTACTTGTGCCTACAGTAGATAGCAAATTTCTTGCAAGGTGTCAGGGGCCCTTCGAGATTATGGAGAAGGTGGGGCCAGTAGACTACAAGGTACACCGACCAGGACGGATGAAGCCAGAACAGCTTTACCATATTAATTTGCTTAAACCATGGAAAGATAGAGACCACCTTGGTGGGGATAGTCCTCTGCCGCATTTCATGTGGAGAAGACTCCAGTACCTCTGGGGGTGTCAGGAGAAACCTACATAGTCAAAATAGCAGATACTTTGTCTCCTAAACAGGTTCAGGAGGTCTGGGAGTTTGTTAGCTGAAATACAGACGTTTTCTTTGAGCTCCCTGGACGCACCTCCCTAACCAACATGACATGGAGCCACAGGCCAAAAGTCTGACTAAAGCCGAATCAGGTGCCTGAGGCCCAGAGACAAGCCATCGAGGAGGAGGTAAAAACTATGCTGCAGTTAGGGGTCATTGAAGAGTCACAAAGTGAGTTGGCCAGCCCAATAGTCATAATACTCAAGCCTGATGGGACGCTAAGGTTCTATAATGACTTTAAAAACTTAATGAAATTTCAAAATTTGATGCCTATCCCATGCCCCGGGTCGATGAATTAATAGAGTGGTTTGGGCAAGCATGGTATTTTTCAACTCTTGACCTCACAAAAGGATATTGGCAGGTGCCTCTAGCAGAGGCGGCTAAGGAAAAAATGGCCTTTGTAACCCCTGAAGGGCTGTTCCAGTATAAAATATTGCTCTTTGGGTTGCATGGCGCGCCAGCGACATTCCAGCGGTTAATGCATATTGTTCTCTGTTCCCATCGCCGTTATGCCTCAGCCTATCTGGATGATATTGTTGTGTACAGTGCAGACTGCGAAAGTCACATACCAAAGATACAGGGGGTCATAGATTCTCTGCGACAAGCAGGGCTAACCGCCGGTCTAAAGAAGTGTTCCATAGGGCTGGAGGAAGCTCGATACTTGGGTAATGTCATTGGGAGAGGAGTCCTTAAACCCCAAGTAAACAAAGTGGAGGCAATTCAGAACAGGCCCCGTCCCCTCACAACAAAGCAGGCAAAAGCCTTTTTGGGTTTAGTGGGAATTTACAGGCAGTTTATTCCCAACTTTGCAAACTTGTCAGCACCTTTAACAGACTGCTTAAAAGGGAGCAAGTCTGTGATGGTCCGCTGGAATGATCAGATAGAGGAGGCCTTTGTAAAGTTAAAATTAATACTGTGTGGTACACCAGTTCTGGTTGCACCCGATTTCAGAAGAGAGTTCATTGTGCAGACTGATGCCTCTGAGACAGGTCTTGGTGCCGTGCTGTCTCAAGAGGTTAACGGGGAAGAGCATCCCGTTAGCTTCCTGAACAGGAAGCTTATCCCAGTCGAAACCAGGTACAGTATTGTGGAGAGAGAGTGCCTGGCGATTAAGTGGGTACTTGAGTCGTTGCGCTATTATTTGCAGGGGAGAACATTTCGCTTGGTGACAGATCATTCCCCTCTTATGTGGATGAGACAAGCTAAGGAGAGGAATGCGCGAGTCACCAGGTGGTTTCTGTCCCTGCAAAATTTCAAATTTTCAGTAGAACATTGGGCAGGCAGACTACAGGGGAACGCAGATGCTCTGTCCAGATTCAATGTATGTCATGTGTTCATCCCCCTAGGGTTGAACAAAGGGGGGAGGTATGTTGTGCAGCAAAGGGTGTAGTGCTGGATGGAAGATATATTTCTCCCAGAAGGATAAAGTGTGGCCAGGATTTTCGCTAAAGTTGAGGACCTGCAATGATGTCACGATCACGTGATCAGCCCATGTGATGTGTACCTCACCTGTGGATGGGGTTATGGACTATGTAATTGAGATTATTGTGTGGCACATGGTGAGTGTGTACAAGGTGTGAGGAACTAGGCTGAAGTTAGCCTGAACTTTTTTGTTGGACTACCCGTGCTGCAAAGGTTTAGCAGCAAGACTCAAAACAACCCTGGAAATGGCACCTGGCGGACACCGCTGACTGGGCAGCTGCTTAGTTAAGCCCATCCTGTGCAAGGGTGAGTCTGATACCAGTGGCTTTCCAAGCTGGAGTATGCTTGTGTTTTTCTTTACTTTCTGCTAACCTGCTGTTTAAAAAGTGTCATTAAACCACTGAAGTTGGACGCTAAGCCTGTGTGTTGCATCATTACTGCGGCCCTGCCACTGCCTACCATAGCAAATCCCTACAATATACAGTGCAGACCAAAAGTTTGGACACATCTTCTCATTCAACGATTTTTCTGTATTTTCATGACTATGAAAATTGTAGAATGACACTGAAGGCATCAAAACTATGAATTAACACATGTGGAATTATACATTACACTTTACAAAAAAAAGTGTGAAACAACTGATAATATGTCTTATATTCTAGGTTCTTCAAAGTAGCCACCTTTTGCTTTGATTACTGCTTTGCATGCAGAAAAGGTGAACTGATGGACTCTACATGCCTGGTTCCCACCGTGAAGCATGGAGGAGGAGGTGTGATGGTGTGGGGTGCTTTGCTGGTGACACTGTTGGGGATTTATTCAAAATTGAAGGCATACTGAACCAGCATGGCTACCACAGCATCTTGCAGCGGCATGCTTTTCCATCCGGTTTGCGTTTAGTTGGACCATCATTTATTTTTCAACAGGACAATGACCCCAAACACACCTCCAGACTGTGTAAGGGCTATTTGACCAAGAAGGAGAGTGGTGGGATGCTACGCCAGATGACCTGGCCTCCACATTCACCAGACCAGAACCCAATCGAGATGGTTTGGGGTGAGCTGGACCGCTCACCGCTTCAATTTTGAATAAATCCCCAACAGTGTCACCAGCAAAGCACCCCCACACCATCACACCTCCTCCATGCTTCACAGTGGGAACTAGAGTCCAGCCGTTCACCTTTTCTGCATGCAAAGCAGTAATCAAAGCAAAAGGTGGCTACTTTGAAGAACCTAGAATATAAGACATATTTTCAGCTGTTTCACACTTTTTTGTAAAGTATAATGTATAATTCCACATGTGTTACTTCATAGTTTTGATGCCTTCAGTGTGATTCTACAATTTTCATAGTCATGAATATACAGAAAAATCTTTGAATGAGAAGGTGTGTCCAAACTTTTGGTCTGTACTGCATATAATATATATATATATATATATATATATATATATATATATATATATATTCATTTTCATGACCCAAGGCCATAAAATTCTACCATCAGGACATGGATACAACACCAGAGCCACCATTATTACATGAATACAGGACTAAAACCCCTATCAGTAACATCAATATATCTCCAGGCTCATCATCAATAAATTAATATATCACCAGAACAATCATCAGTACATGGTTACTTCACCAGAGCCCCGTCAGTATGTGAATCCAGCGCCAGAAATACTATCAGAGCATGAATGCAGGACCATCTTCAATACATTAATGCATCATAAGAACCACCATTAGTAAATGAATACATCACTAGAACTAGTATCAGTACATAAAAATAGCACTAAAACCATCATGACTATAGCACTATGACAGCATCAATACATGATTACAGCACCAGAACCAAAATCAGTAAATTAATACAGCACCAAACTTAGCACAGTGATCAATTGAATTGTTAGACACTCGACAGCAATAAACATTTATATAGCATGGACATACAACTCTCTGTATCTCCTTAACAATGGGAAGCAGATTTTGGCAATTGTTATCAGTCATACAGGAACCACAGTACTGATTAGAGGTAGTCAGTAGCACAAATAAATATTTACATGCAGGTATCTTATAGGTGACATCTATGAAGTCATTCTCATTCTCACTTTCTTCTCCATCTGGTCCAAATGAAATGGTGATTGTTCCCATTCACAGCTTGCATCTTTACACTTCTCTCTTCTATAGTCTACTGCAGCACACCCCACAATGATGCCCTTAAAAATATGTGTTATTGTAATTCCCTCTGAAAAAATATTTGCCCATGTTGTCGCTTGAATAAATCATTTGCTCTGAATAAAAAATTGCTTTCGCGCAGTGTGGGGTGCACGCAGTCATCCCATAAGCAAAGCATCACAGGAGCTAAGCATCATGTAAACGGCAGTTATCCATGGCAAGGAATTAACATTCATCTTCTCTCTTCTCTCTTCACACAGGTATGCACTCCATTCATTGTTAGCAAGCAGCTGAATGGTACAATCCCCACCTCTGCTGGCTGTCTTTTCTGCTACAATATATCCTAATGGTATGCACTCCATTCATTGTTAGCAAGCAGCTGAATGGTACAATCCCTTCCTCTGCTGGCTGTCTTTTCTGCTGCAATATATCCTAATGGTATGCACTCCATACTTCTGCTTGCTGTAATCTGCTGCTTTACCATTTTGCTACATATTTTAATGTGCCTGCTAAAGTTTTGGTCTAATTCATTTGTTGCACTGTATTTCATACTTACTGCTTTATATCCGTGACTGGGGCCTCTCTAGATCTTATCAGGTGGAAGGTGATATAGCATATAGATGTAGCCAGGTCTAGTGCCTTTGATCTTCTAACCACCCCCTGGTGTGCTGGCCCCAGCTGCCAAATTATCCCAAACCAGCTCACACAATCCCTCTCTCCTGTCCCTGTAGTGTGCGCTATTTATTTAGTAGCATTCAAAGGGGAGCACGCAGTGTGGGGTGCAGGCAAGCATCCCATAAAGCAAAGCATCACAGAAGCTAAGCATCATGTAAACGGCAGTTATCCATGGCAGTTATTCAGGGCAGGAATCATGTAACCCACACTTTGCTTTCCCTTTTCACCATGTGCTTTATTTCTATCCTCCTGTGTTCCATTGCCATCCACATTCACCATCCCATCTCCCCTCCATCACGACTCATACACATCAACCTCTCTATACTTCCCTCTCCCATGTACAGTTCCCATGCACTCCTCACCTTCCTGAAAAACCTTGACCAATCTTGCCCAAACACATCACAGAAAAAAACTACTTACAGTTCTAACAACTACTTGCTCTTTATCTTCCTACTCCTACTGATTGCAGGGACTTCTCTCCCAACCCTGGTCCACCATCTCCCAACCTCAACTCCTACCCTATCTCATATCAAAAACATAATAATCTTATTAATATTACTTGCACTCCCTCATCTCCTTCTTTTAATTGTGCTCTCTGGAATCCACGGTCTGTATGTAACAAGCTTCCCTTCCTGCATAACTACTTTCTGAACAACTCTCTTAATCTGTTGGCCCTCACAGAAACCTGGATTCAGGATTCTGACACGGGCTGCCCTGCTGCCATTTCCTATGTTGGCTTACAATTCTCCCATTCCCCGAGACCCACAAACAGACATGGTGGTGGAGTCAGCATGCTCCTGTCCCCACAATGCACTTTCCAGGTCATCCCCCCAATTCCATCACTCTCATTCCCTTCTTTTGAGGTCCACACCATCAGGTGCTCCTGTCCCCTCTCCCTCAGAGTAGCGGTCATATATCGGCCCCCAGATTCGCCCATCCAGTTCCTTGACCACTTCTCAGCCTGGCTGCCGCACTTCATGTCCTCAGAACTACCAACATTTATCCCTGGAGACTTCAACATCCCCATTAACAGCCCTACTTCCACATCTGCATCTCAGCTTCTATCACTAACCACTTCTCTAGGCCTCTCACAGCTTTCAACCTCTGCGACACACAAGGACGGTAACACCCTTGACCTGGTCTTTGTCCAGCTCTGTTCAATCTCCCACCTAAATAACTCACCGCTTCCACTCTCTGACCACAACATTCTCTCCTTCACACTCACAATCCTAGACCACCCCAGCGCACTCCTACCTACCACACATTCAGAAATCTACAAGCCATTAACCCTCAGACACTTTCAGACTCCTTACACTCATCACTGTCCCCAATCTCCTCTTTTTCTTGTCCTGATCTGGCTGTTCATCACTACAATGACACTCTTAGAAGCACCCTTGACCAAGTAGCGCCACTCACCCTCATAACTAGAGTTGAGCGATACTTTCCGATATCCAAAAGTATCGGAATCGGAATGGTATCGCCGATACCCAAAAAATATCGGCGATACCCGATACCGATACCGGAAATCCAATGTAAGTCTATGGGAACAAAATATCGGAATTAAAAAACCCCATTCTTGCCTTGTTGGTTAATTGTACATGAAGGAAAACAACAAAGAGTAATGTAGAATGTATTGGGGAGGTTGAGGAGACATTAAAGGCATAGATGTTTAACCCAATCAAATGGAATAGCATTAATATTTTTTTTTTTAAAGATGTTCGGATTGACGAAGAAATTGACAATGTTGTTAACCTTTTTTCTATTTTGGCAAATATGTATGTTTCACAACTTCCATGCTCTTCACCTTTTTAACTTTTGACACACTTTCTACTTCATAATCTTCAGCAGCATCATCTTTTTCATCAAATTATTCTTCATCTTCACCTTCTTTATCTTCTTCTTAAACTTCTTGCTATTCATCTTTTTGTTAACATTACTCATATTGTTCTTATTAAACTATTATTCTTCTTCATATTCTACTTCATCTTCATCTTCTTCATCATATTCTTATTTGTGACAGAGATTCCTGTACTTGTAATCTGTAAAAGTATGAATTTTTCATCCTTCAGTTCTTGCTGTCACAAAAGATTTAAATTACAACAGTATTTGTCCGTGTTCAGTATAGCCTGCAGCAGCAGGCATTTTCCAGGGCACCACGAGGAGGAACGGACTCACCCCCATACACTGATTAGTCTTCTTCTGCTTATAATTTAGAGCATATATTTTGCTCTTCATTTTGGTCTTATACTTAATGTTCTTCTGCTTTTTGATCTTCTGCTTATTGTTCTTCTGTCTCTTTTTCTGTATCTTGTAGTTTGTCTTAACTTTCTTTGTCCTGTTGGTGATGTTCTTCTGGGTAATCTTTTATTTCTTCTTTGTGATGGTGTTCAGGCTGGTTGGCTTGATGCTCGTCGTCCTTGTGGTCGTCATCTTCTTCGGGGTGGTCATCAGGGTCGTCGTCTTCATTGTTGGAGATCCAGAGTGATTACCCAAAAAAACATTTAAAAAATCTTCAATTTGTAAATGTAGCTGAAGGTACAAGAAGGCTGACTAACTTCCGAGAACCAGCTGACGTTACTGGAACCCGGATGGGTATCAGATGGTACAAGAGACAATGGAAGTAACGAGGACCAGCTGACTGTGCTGGAACCCGGAGGGGCAGCAGAAGGAAAAGAGCCAATGGCACAACCGAGGACCAGCTGACGTTACTGGGACACGGTTACTAAGCAGGAGGTACCTGTGCTCCAAAGCACTACTGTCATGTGTGCATTGCCACGAAGATCGTCGCGGTTGCACATTTTGACTTCTCACAGCTGAGCTGCTGTTTCTTTGTGTTTGGCAGCTAGGGAGTTAATTCTGTCTGTGCTCGGTGCTGGGACTGGGTGCAGTTTCTCCCGGCTGCAATTGATTATTTGTTGATTGGTTTCCTTTAAATTCCTGGTTGTCTCCTTGGGGAGTTGCCAGTGAAACCTTCATGCAGACCACAGATAGGAATGAATCTGTATAGACTTTAGTTGTGAGCTCCTTAGTTGTTCTAAGCTCAACTTGGTTAGAGTTTATTTCCCAGACCATTTATGTTCCTTTGGTGTTTGAGTGTGTATGCAAGCGAGTGTTATCCTGTCTGTCTTATATGTCTAATCTGTGTATTTAGCTGAGATCAGCCCATATCCCTTTGGTGGTAGTCAGGATCCTTCTTAGGACTGATTACAGGGTTCAGGGTCTGATAGGAGACAGGGTTAGGTTGGAGACTTGGACCTCTGAACCATTATCAGTACCTCCAAGGTGAGGGATTAGTTAGGACCCCAGTTTAGGGTCAGGTTAGATCCCGGTCCACCTCTTTCCTGTTTCAGCTCATCAAGTCCTCAAGATTAACCCTGAGTTCAGCAGATATCGTGTCAGGTAAATCTATTCTATACTTACATGCTGATGTTGCTATACTAGTTGTTGTATAGAGTGTTGTTCCTGTATTAATAGTTTACTGACATTGTATACATATCATTAGACAGCGTGACATTTTCACTGGCCATAAAAATTATCTCCAGTTACCATGGATCCAGTAGCCCAGCTGGCTCTGCAGTTGCAGGGATTATCCATGGAGCTGACGGACATTAAGTCCAAAGTTTTGTCTCCCCTGGAGCAAACCAGAGTTGAACCTAAAGTAGCTCTCCCGGACAGGTTCACTGGTGGGCGAGACAAATTTTTCACCTTCCGGGAGGCATGTAAATTGTATTTTCGGCTTCGGCCTCGATCATCAGGGAGTGAGGAGCAGAGAGTGGGAATTGTTATCTCACTTCTGCAAGGGGACCCTCAATCCTGGGCATTTTCCCTTCCTCCGGGATCCCCGGCTCTACTGTCTGTAGATCAATTTTTTACTGCCCTGGGATTGGTATATGATGACCCAGATCAGGTCTCTCTTGCTGAGACAAAATTACGTAAGATACAGCAGGGAGATCGTCCGGCAGAGGAATTTGCTTCTGAGTTTCGTAGATGGGCCACAGATACTCAGTGGAATGACCCAGCTCTTAGGAGCCAGTTTTGTCATGGGCTTTCTGATAAATTAAAAGACGTTTTGGCTCAGTATGAGTCTCCTCCTTCTCTGGAGGCTGCTATGGCCTTAGCTATCCGTACTGATAGACGGCTTCGGGAGAGGGTGAGGTAACCCCACTCCCTGTTGTTTCTCCACCTACCACTAAAGTCCCTTATGTTGAGGTTCCCCTTGTCTGTTCGGATGAGCCTATGCAGTTGGGAGGGACATCATTTCGTAGGAGGGGATTGGCGGTACGCCGCAGGACTAGAAGATGTTTTTTCTGCGGGAAAGAGGGACATTTTGTTGGAGAATGTCCATCCCGTGCCTTGTTGAGCCAAAAGTCGCCGGAAAACTGTTAATCCCAGGTTGTGTGGTGGACGACAACCTGGGAGTATGTATTTCATCCACCAGTTCTTCTCAGTTCCTTGTACCAGTGGAGGTGCTAGTTGGTACGAGAGTGTAATGTATGTGGTACAGTTCATATAGCGTCTTGTGCTTGGGTGCGATGAAAATACATGAGACACAGGTTTGATATAGAAAGTCTTGTATTACTTCATACAAGTTGGCAAAAATAGTCACACAGTTTGCAGACACAGAAGCAGGAGACACAGCAGGCCAGAGTAATCTAAGCTCAGCAATCACTCTCCACAACAGTTCAGGATCTTCTTCTCTGTTACCGTAAGTCCATGCAAACGTGGGTCTTTCAAAGAGCAGGGTTCAGAGTCCACAAGTGCTTCAGAGTTCCTCAGTAGGAATAGCTGGAGTACAAGGTCCAAGGCTTTAGGAGTCAGGTCACAGGTTCACTGCAGGCTAGATTCTGAAGCACTGATTGCTCAGCTGTGGCTGCTTAAGAAGCAAAAGGAGAGAATCAGGGCGGGAACATGCAAGCTGGAAACTCCATTTTGACTGAGGGCAAGATAGCTGCAGCAAGACAGAAAGTAAAATGGCTGACGAACAAACAGAGTTTCAGGAACATGTACACAGAACCTTACATTACTCCCCCTTAGGGACAACCTCCGGATGACCTCAGGCCAGGCTTGTGTGGGTACCTCTGATGAAACTGACGGAGCAAGCGAGGAGCATTACGTTATTGACTGGTTCCCATGAGTTGTCCTCCACTGGGTAGCCCTGCCATTTAATCAGATATTGTAACTGATTTCTATACAACCTGGAATCTAAAATCCTTTCCACCACAAATTCTTCCTGACCATCGACTAGCACTGGGTCAGGGCAAGGAGAAGAACGTCCAGGAAACGTATTGGGTGTCGCAGCCTTTAGTAGGGATACATGAAAGACAGGGTGAATTCTCATAGTTCTGGGCAGTTGAAGACGACAAGCAACGGTACTTATAATTTTACTGATTTTATAGGGTCCAATGTACTTATGTCCCAACTTAGACGATGGAATCCTTAACTTAAGATTTCTGGTTGACAGCCAGACCAAGTCCCTACCTTGAAAGCTGGTGCAGGTTTACAAAATTTATCTGCTGCTTTCTTGTACCTTCCTGACCGATTCCAGATTCCCTTTAGAAGAAACCCCTATTCTTCTGTAAAGACGTGATTCTTTCAGCCACTGCTGGTAAAGGCGTTTCTATGGGAAATCGTGGTAGAATGTTAGGATGATAACCTAGATAGAGTAAAAAGGAGACTGCTTAGTGGAGGCACTCTGAGAGTTGTTATACGAGAACTCAGCTAATGGAAGTAATACCACCCAATCTCCTGTAGGGGGCAGATAAAGCAGCGGAGATACTGCTCCAGGTTTGATTGGTTCGTTCGGTCTGTCCATTAGTCTGAGGATGAAAAGCAGAAGAAAGGTTTACTTTAATGTCAATGCTGCACAGAAATTTTGCCAAAACCTAGAAGTGAATTGCACCCCCCCGATCCGAAATAACCTCATCCGGTACTCCATGTAACGCAAACACATCTTTAGTCATCAAATCTGATGTCTGTTTTGCAGTGGGTAAGCCGACACAAGGATAAAATGAGCTGCCTTTGTTAGACGGTCAACCACCACTAAAAATGGTGTTCTTCCCTTGAGAGGTTGGTAACTCCACAATGAAGTCCATAAAAATGGATCCCCATGGGCGGGACGGGGTGGGGAAGAGGCTGTAACAGAAACCCGTTGGTGAGGAGCGAGGTGTTTTGCATCTTGCACAGACTTCACATGAAGTGACATAGTTTAAAACATCCTTCCTGCAAGTGGGCCACCAAAAGAAACGAGAGAGAAATTCCCTTGTTTTTTCCTT
>JARQOD010000002.1:307660713-307705630 GCA_033576555.1 Oophaga sylvatica | reverse complement strand
GGGCAAAGTGCCAGAAAGGGCAAATCTAATTAGAGATTTGCCCTTTCTGGGGTGTCTGGGGGCAGATGTTAGTAGCCGGGGAGGGGCCAAAAATAATGGTCCCTCTCTGGGCTATTATTATCTGCCCCCACTCACTGGCTTTGTCTGTCTGGTTGCGAAAATAGGGTGGGAGCCCACGCATTTTTTTTCAGCAATTTTACACCTCATATATATATATATATACATGTCATTAAATTTGTGACACATATATATATATATTTATATTTATAGTTCATACACTTCTACATAGTATAATAGCCGCTAATTCAATTGCCGGCTTTTGTGAAAATGCAGAACCCGACATGAAATGACACTTGGTGTACATAGGGTTAACCATGTCCTTTGCTATCTGATTTGCACAAACAATTAAATCAGTCTATGTGTGCAAAATTTCACACCTGTAGGGGTTAATTAAAGGTGTAAATTCGTAGCAAAAAAGTCCGTTTTTTTTACAACGAATTTACACCTTTAATTAACCCCTACAGGTGTGAAATTTTGCAAACATAGACTGATTTAATTGTTTGTGCAAATCAGATAGCAAACGACATGAAAAGACATGGTTAACCCTATGTACACCAAGTGTCATTTCATGTCGGGTGCTTCTGTCTTTTCACTGAAGCCGGCTTTACCCGGCAATTGAATCAGAGGATATTTTACTATGTAGAAGTGTATAAACTATACATATATGTATATATATATATGTCACAATGACATGTATATATATATATATATATATGTATTCTATGTGTGTATATTAGTGTTTACAAGGAAATAAAGGTTTTTTTTAATTTCGATATTTTGTTCCCATAGACTTACATGGGACTTCCGCTATCGAAATCGGATATCGACGATATTTAGTGCTATCGGCGATACAATTTCGATACGATATTTTTAGATATCGAGCAATATCGCTCAACACTAGTAAAAATAAATAAAAAGTATTAATAAAATATACCAGCAATTCAGCAATTCCTCCCTTGTCAACTCCCTGAATCCAAAGTCACTGAATCTCAAGTCACACTTACCACCGTTCGCACTTGCGCACCGGTCACACTCAGCTCGCTCACACTCGCTGAAGCAGAAGATTTAAAGAGATTTTTTTTTTTTCTCTCCTTCAGCAGCAAATCACCCTGCTGCTCAAATGCACTTCCAAAAAGACTTGAGCCCCAACCAGCTGGCCCTTATAAACCCTTAATTATGAACCCCTACCCTTAATTAATCCCTTGTGAATATAGCTACACCAAGATTTAAATGCAATATAGTTAACCTTTAAACCTTTAAACACACAGATAGTAAAATAAGAGATTAATCCTTTAGGGAGAAAAAATAGGTTAAAAAAGCCCCCAAAAGATAGAACAGGTAGAAAGGCACTCAGCAATCCACAATTCAGCCACTCACACCAATTCACACAGGTATTTGATTATAGGTTTTTCAAATACTTCTTCACTGAATCTCAAGTCACACTTACCACCGTTCGCACTTGCGCACCGGTCACGCTCAGCTCGCTCACACTCGTTGAAGCAGAAGATTTAAAGAGATTTTTTTTTTCTCTCCTTCAGCAGCAAATCACCCTGCTGCTCAAATGCACTTCCAAAAAAAAAGGTTTCCAGACTCCTCTTTTCCTCTCGTCTGACTACATGCACTACCGTCCGCATTCCCTCACATCTCCTCCAGTCTCTCTCTCCAGTTGTCACAACTCACCTAACTACAATCTTTAATCTCTCACTCTCCTCTGGCATTTTCCCATCCTCCTTCAAACACTCCATCGTTACTCCATTACGAAAGAAACCCGCTCTTGACCCTGCCTGCACAAACAACTACAGACCAGTCTCCAATCTCCCTTTCATCTCTAAACTTTTGGAGCGCCTAGTCTACTCCCGCCTTACCCGTTACCTCTCCACTCACTCCCTCCTAGACCCTTCATAGTCCGGCTTCCACCCCTTACATTCAACTGAAACTGCACTCATTAAAGTGACCAATGACCTTCTGACAGCTAAACGTAACGGTGACCTCTCTCTGCTCATTCTTCTTAACCTTTCTGCAGCTTTCGACACGGTTGACCACCGTTTCCTACTGTCTAGGCTCCAGTCGCTAGGCATTAAGGACACTGCTCTCTCCTGGTTCTCTTCCTATCTTTCTGACCGCTCCTTCAGTGTTTTGTTCTCTGGCTCCTTGTCATCTCCTCTTCCTCTACCTGTCTGGGTACCTCAGGGCTCAGTCCTTGATCCCCTTCTCTTCTCTCTCTACACGGCCCCAATTGGACAGACCATCAGTAGATTTGGCTTTCAGTACCATCTTTATACTGATGACACACAACTATACACATCATCCCCCGACCTTACTGCCGCTGTACTACAGAACGCCACCGACTGTTTGTCCGCAGTCTCAAACATCATGTACACTCTCTATCTGAAACTCAACCTCTCCAAAACTGAACTTCTTCTGCTCCCGCCGTCTACTAACCTCCCTAAAGTTGACATTTCCTTCTTCGTGGGTGGCACCATAATAACACCCAGGCAGCAGGCTCGCTGTCTGGGTGTTATGTTTAACACCAATCTCTCCTTCACCTCACATATACAATCTCTTGCTCACTCTTGCTGCCTACACCTAAAGAACATCTCTAGAATCCGCCCTTTTCTCACCATGGAAACAACAAAACCCCTCACTATAGCATTGATCCACTCCCGCCTGGACTACTGCAACGCTCTATTAATTGGCCTCCCCGTTACTCGACTATCCTCTCTCCAGTCCATACTGAATGCAGCAGCCAGGGTCATCTATCAGGCTATTCTGTACTCGGACGCTTCCGCTCTTCAACAGTTCTTACATTGGCTGCCCATTCATTATAGGATCCAATTCAAAGTGCTTGTTGTCACCCACAAAGCTCTCCACAGTGCAGCACCCCGCTACATCTCCTCCCTCATTTCTATCTATCGGCCTAACCGACTGCTGCGCTCTGCAAACGACTTTCGACTAACCTCTGCACTAATCCGTACCTCCCATTCCCGACTCCAAGACTTCTCCCCCGCTGCGCCAATTCTCTGGTATGCTCTACCCCAAGAAATTAGGACTATCCACAATTTGCATAGTTTCAGGCGCTCCCTCAAAACACATTTGTTCATAGCGGCCTATCACGTTCACTAATCAAAGTCTTTCTAGGTGTAAGTGTGTGTGTGAAGCCCATTCACTATCTCCATCCATCCCTCACTCACAATTGCATATGGGTACTAGAGCCTATTAAAGACCTATTAAAGGCCTATGATACATGGGAATCCTGTTTGAAATTTTGCATTGAATAGTAGAAATATAATATGCTCATATAGTTGTGTGATTTAAAATACTGTTTAATAGTGCTGACAATGTGGTTACATGTGCTCTATCTAACAATATTATACTGTCTGCCATGATACATAGCATCAGATTAAATAATTTATGTTCTATTTGTTCACTTGGTAGCAAATTGAAGTGTTTATTATGTGGCGTTCCTTCATAAAAGAAAATGGCAACACAGTATGAGATTTAGGAAGGTTTGCTTTAGGCTGTGTGCGCATATAGCGTTTTTACAGAGTTTTTTCCACATGGAATTGGCCCAAAAATGCTAGGGAATACTTATGCCAGCAATGAGAATCTTGAAGTGCTGTGTATGTGTTCAGTATTTTTTTTCAGGATTTGTGCTGCTTTTAAATTTGCAGCATGTCAATTCTTTGTGTGTTTTTGCAGTTTTTTCACCTATTGACTTCAATTGAGTCAATCAAGTATGCCGCAAAAATGCAGGTATAAAAATGTTTGCGGATTTGCTGAGGTTTTGCTTGCATTTACGGACTTCCTATGGTGTTTCCCACACTGTCATCTGTATGACAGCGCTTGAAGATCATTACTGCCGGTCAGAGCACTGCGCGGTCATGTTGTGAGATGTCAGCGTGAGCCCATAACTGTGACTTTGACCCACGGAAAAAAGCTTAACGCCGATCACAGGTGTCGGCTGATGAGAGACAGGAGCATGTAATCCCTCCTGCAAAGTGAGCTGCGGTGAGAAAGTTCACCGGAGTTCATCAGCTGATAAGCTCCAGTGACCTCACTTATGGCATCACCGCTACATGAGAAAGTTCAGAGTGAGTTGATCATGGTTCATCAGCTTTCATAAGCTGATAAACTCAGGTGAAATTTCTCACCACAGCTCGGTGCTACTCACTGCAGGAGCGATTACCTCTTGTGTTAGTGTGAGCCTGCTGTCCTTAAGCATAGTAACATCATCAGGTTCGTCGTGGATCATTATGGATTATCTGGACATAATGGGCACGTGAGGAGGACAGGGATGAGAAGGTGAGTAGGTGGTGGTCAGATAGGGGGAGGGGAGAGGTTGTGAGATTAGATAGGGAACAGAGGCGGGTGAAGATGAGGTCTAATGTATGTCCGTCTGTGTGGGTGGCTGTGGAGGACCACTGAGTAAGTCCAAAGGATGAAGTAAGTGACAGGAGTTTGGAGGCTGCTGGCTGGTGGGTGTCAGTAGGGATATTAAAGTCACCCATGATGATGGTGTGGAAGTCAGCAGAGAGAAAGTGAAGAAGCCAGGTGGAGAATTGGTCAATGAAGGCAGTGTCTGAGCCCGGTGGTCGGTATATGACAGCCATTTGGAGATTAGATGGAGAGTAGATACGAACCGAGTGGACCTCGAAGGAAGGGAGGATAAGGGAGGGTGGGGTTGGATAGAGTTGAAGTTGCAGTTATTAGAAAGAAGGAAACCCACACCTCCACCATGTCTGTTGCCAGAGCGAGGAGTGTGGGTAAAGTGGAGGCCACCATAACTCAGTGCATCGGGGAGGCCGTGTCAGGGGGGTCAGCCAGGTCTCAGTGAGGGCCAGGAAGGAGAGGTTGAAGGAAATAAAGAGATCATGGATCACGTGGAGCTTGTTGCAGACAGAGCAGGCATTCCAAAGTGCTCCGGAGAGAGGAAGCAGGGTGGAGGGGGTCAGTAGCACAGATTTTAAGTGTGAGGGATTGCGGTAGTTTCTCTTAGTGTGAGACGTATAGTGGTGAGGGTTAGTGGGATGTATGAGGCAGGGAGGGGCCATGATTGGGGTATATGTCACCAGCAGTGAGAAGAAGCAGAGAAAGGGAAATCAGGTGGGCGAAGGAGAGTGACCGGCTTATGTTATATCTTAGTTAGAGAGGTCTGAGGTTAAGGAGCAGGTCTGCAGATGAGGCGATGTAGAGGGGTAAGAGAGAGAGGGAGATAGTTATTTGGTTCGAGCTATCAGGGGTTTGGGGATAGTGAAAGAGAGTGAAGATTAGTGGAGCAGAAACGGTGAGGGCAAATGTAAGCATGGTTAAAGAGCAGGGTAAGAAAAGAAAGGCAAGTAAAATTAGAAGTCATTGAGTATTCTTACCTTCTGACCAATTTCTGGACTATTTCTGGTATATTTCTGATGTAACACTTTAAAGATATCACACTTAAAATGATTTCGCATCTGACCAAGGTCATATCTGACCTGCTCTGTTCAACTTATACCATTCAAACGTCAATGAAATGAAGCCAAGTGAGAGAGAGGGAGGAGGAGAAGGGGGCAGGAGGATGGTTCACAGCAGGGAGAAAATAACAGATTGCAGTTAATAGGACATTTGACTAGCATCAAAGCTGAAGAAAGAGGCACAATAAGATGGAAGGATAAGAATAGGTGTGAGGAGCATGGGCATATCAATATGCATACAGTAAGTTTGAAGTATGATACAGTCATGGCCAAAAGTTTTGAGAATGACACAAATATTATATTTTCACATGATCTGCTGCCCTCTGGTTTTTATGTGTGTGTTTGACAGATGTTTTTATCACAGACAGAAATATAATTGCAAACATATGAGTAACAAAAGCTTATATTGACAGTTAGAATGAGTTAATGCAGCAAGTCAATATTTGCAGTGTTGACCCTTCTTCTTCAGGACCTCTGCAATTCTCCCTGGCATGATCTCAATCAACTTCTTGACCAAATCCTGACTGATAGCAGTCTATTCTTGCACAATCAATGCTTTCATTTTGTCAGAATTTTTAGGTTTTTGTTTGTCCACCCGTCTCTTGATGATTGACCACAAGTTCTCAATGGGATTAAGATCTGGGGAGTTTCCAGGCCATGGACCCAAAATCTCTATGTTTTGTTCCCTGAGCCATTTAGTTATCACCTTTGCTTTATGGCAAGGTGCTCCATCATGCTGGAAAAGGCATTGTTGATCACCAAAATGCTCTTGGAGGGTTGGGAGAAGTTGCTCTTGGAGGACATTCTGGTACCATTCTTTATTCATGGCTGTGTTTTTAGGCAAGACTGTGAAAGAGCTGATTCCCTTGGCTGAGAAGCAACCCCACACATGAATGGTTTCAGGATGCTTAACAGTTGGCATGAGACAAGACTGGTGGTAGCGCTCACCTTGTCTTCTCCGAATGAAAAGTTTTCCTGATGTCCCAAACAATCGAAAAGGGGATTCATCAGAGAAAATAACTTTACCCCAGTCCTCAGCAGTCCACTGACTGTACCTTTTGCAGAATATCAGTCTGTCCATGATGTTTTTTCTGGAGAGAAGTGGCTTCTTTGCTGCCCTCCTTGAGACCAGGCCTTGCTCCAAGAGTCTCCGCCTCACAGTGCGTGCAGATGCACTCACACTGCCTGCTGCCATTCCTGAGCAAACTCTGCACTGCTGGTAGCCCTATCCCGCAGCTGAAACACTTTTAAGAGACGGTCCTGGTGCTTGCTGGTCTTTTTTGGGCGCCCTGGAGCCTTTTTGGCAACAATGGAACCTCTCTCCTTGAAGTTCTTGATGATGCGACAGATTGTTGACTGAGGTGCAATCTTTCTAGCTGCGATACTCTTCCCTGTTAGGCCATTTTTGTGCATTGCAATGATGACTGCACGTGTTTCTTTAGAGATATCCATGGTTAACAGAAGAGAAACAATGATGCTAAGCTCCAGCCTCCTTTTAAAGTGTCCAGTGGTCTCATTCTTACTTAATCATGACAGATTGATCTCCAGCCATCTCCTCATCAACACCCACACCTGTGTTAATGGAGCAATCACTGAAAAGAGGTTAGCTGGTCCTTTTTAAGGCAGGGCTGCAATGATGTTGAAATGTGTTTTGGGGGATAAAGTTAATTTTCTAGCCAAAAATTGACTTTGCTCGTAATTGCTGTTAAGCTGATCACTCTTTATAACATTCTGGAGTATATGCAAATTGCCATTAGAAAAAGTGAAGCAGTAGACTTTGTAAAAATTAATATTGTGTCATTCTCAAAACTTTTGGCCATGACTGTACATGGAATTAAAGTCAGGGGAAAAAACAGAGTACACACGTACCAGTTAAAAAACAGAGGATGAGGAATGCATGGGGTTCAGGGGTGCAGTGAGTATTCTAGATTAAGAGGGTTCTGACGTACAGTACAGACCAAAAGTTTGGACACACCTTCTCATTCAAAGATTTTTCTGTATTTTCATGACTATGAAAATTGTAGAATCACACTGAAGGCATCAAAACTATGAATTAACACATGTGGAATTATACATTACACTTTACAAAAAAGTGTGAAACAACTGAAAATATGTCTTATATTCTAGGTTCTTCAAAGTAGCCACCTTTTGCTTTGATTACTGCTTTGCATGCAGAAAAGGTAAACGGATGGACTCTGCATGCCTGGTTCCCACCGTGAAGCATGGAGGAGGTGGTGTGATGGTGTGGGGGTGCTTTGCTGGTGACACTGTTGGGGATTTATTCAAAATTGAAGCGGTGAGCGGTTCAGCTCACCCCAAACCATCTCGATTGGGTTCAGGTCTAGTGACTGTGGAGGCCATGTCATCAACGGCCGTAGCACCCCAACACTCTCCTTCTTGGTCAAATAGCACTTACACAGTCTAGAGGTTGCTTGGGGTCATTGTCCTGTTGAAAAATAAATGATGGTCCAACTAAACGCAAACCGGATGGAATAGTATGCCGCTGCAAGATGCTGTAGTAGCCATTCTGGTTCACTATGCCTTCAATTTTGAATAAATCCCCAACATTGTCACCAGCAAAGCACCCCCACACCATCACACCACCTCCTCCATGCTTCACGGTGGGAACCAGGCATGTAGAATCCATTCGTTCACCTTTTCTTCGTGCAAAGCAGTAATCAAAGCAAAAGGTGGCTAATTTGAAGAACCTAGAATATAAGACATATTTTCAGTTTTTTCACACTTTTCTGTAAAGTGTAATGTATAATTCCACATGTGTTAATTCATAGTTTTGATGCCTTCAGTGTGATTCTACAATTTTCATAGCCATGAAAATACAGAAAAATCTTTGAATGAGAAGGTGTGTCCAAACTTTTGGTCTGTACTGTACCTGTGGATGAAAGTAGATGGATAAGGACATGGCAGCATGCAGGAGAATATACCATGGTTTACCATTCTGGTATATTTCTGATGTAATACTTTAAAGATGTCATACTTAAAATGCACCCATGGACTTGCATTGGCGATTCTTGTTCGATATACGAGGATTATTGCAGCATGCTGTGATTTTTTTTCTCAGTCCGAATTCAGCTGTGGAAAAAATCGCAGATAAGCAGGGACTTATAGATTATCATTGGTCCGAGTGCAATCAGATTTTTTTATCGGATTGCACTCGTCCATTTTTATTACAGATGAGTATGAACCCTAATAGCCCCATTCCTGTCACCACCATCAGGTATCGCGGTGTGCACCGAGTTCTACCTGTTGCTGTTTGGTTACAACCTATGTAGGTTCATTCTATGAATGCTCATACATAGGCTGGTAACTGTGTGGGACATTACTTTAACTCTTGGATTACCATCAGACCTGGGGTGAGTATATTGGGTTAATTAAAATGCTTAAAGAATGTGTCTGTTTTATTTCAAATAAAGTGTTTTATTCTCTGTGTGTGTTTATTTAACTCTTTACTTACAGGTTTAGTAATGAGTGTATCTGGCTGATATCTCTACATTACTAAACCTAGGGCTTGGTGTCATCGACAGTTGCTCACACCAACCCCTAATCCCATTACCCCAATGTGACTGCACCAGGGAATTGGGAAGAGCCAAGGCTAAGTGTTGAAATTGATGCTTCAAATACTGTATGAAGTGCCATTTCTGGAGCTGATGAGGGCTGGTACTTTTAGCCTGGGGCAGGGCAAATAAGCATGAAAAAGAAGGGGTTAAACAAGTAAATTACATCAGAAAACTCTTTTTTCAAATTTCTATATTTAGCTCCAAAAGCTGTACAAAACGCATAAAACCCGCGTGCAAAAATGCACTAAAACGTGTTTTTTTCTGTTGCATTTTTTTCTGCCAACTAATTCCTAGAGATGCAGAAATGTTGCAGAAATTTCTGCAATCAAATACTCAATGCGTGCACATAGCCTTACACTTCACCCCACAATCCATCAACATAGACAAAAACTAATACATAATTAATTTTGCTTAAATTGCTTATATAATTTTTGTACTCCTACATTAATTGTAATTTTTTGTTAAAGTAGACCTTCCTTTGTTTACAGCTTCCAAGCATACATAGATGATTCCATAGCAAAAAATGTCTCAAAAACACCAAGTATTGCCCTGCTTGTGAGACCCTATATGATGCTCTGCAATGCAAAAGCATTGCAGAGTATTAGATCAGCAACCAGGGAAGGAAAATTTGATATCCCATGCTGGGAAACAAGAGAAAAGTGAAAAAAAAAAATTAAAAAATTGAAAAAAAACCAAAATCAAATAAAGAAAAAAAATATTAATACGATAAATGCATTTATTTATGTAAAAACAAAAATAAACAAATATGGTATCGTCATGTCCGGAACAACCTGATCCTAACCCCTTGAGTTAACATTGTAAAAATAAATAAAAAAATGTCAAAAAAACTAAAAAAAATCATGCCACTGAACAAAAATTGGAATAAAACGAGATAAAAAAGTCAAATGTAAATATAAATGGTATCAATGAAAACGTAATCTTGCTCCGCAAAAAATAAGCTGTTATACAGCTCCTTCAATGCAAAAACAAAAAAGTTGTAGCTCTCATAATAAAGTGATGCAGAAACCATTCTTTTTTTCAATAAAATAGTTTATATTGTGTAAAAGCATTAAAACATAAAAAAATTATGTAAATGTAGTATCGCCATAATTGTACTGATTCGAAGAATAAAGCTGCACACGGCAGAAAAAATAAATAAAACCAATTCACCTGCTGTTGATTTTTTCATTCTGCCTTCCAAAGATTACATTATGGCTCAGCTCGCATAGAGTGCTTACACTGGGGTTTCCATGTAAATATCTGAAATACATGATTCAGGCATAACCCCCGGTAGAACATTCCCTATAATGAGGCAAATGGTGGTCGCCATCTGGCCTATGATCCTATGATACAGCAGTGCCCATCTTTTTATACCTGCATAAAAGTGCAGTCTGTTACAGTTTTGTACACCCCTGAAAAGAAGGACACTGCTGAACAGAGGTGAGACGGAGTTCAGAGTAATAACTCTGCTGCCTCATTATAGTGAATGAATCCCTCGGGAGTTTCATCTGAATCACGTCAATCGGAGATTTAAATGGAAACCCTGATGTAAGTGCTCAGCGTAGAGCACAGGATAAATGTGACCCCAAATGTTATGTAAAATGTTCCCAACAAAAGATTCAACTCAATCCACAAAAAAAGCATGTCCCCACTCAGGTCTTTCATCTGTTAATGGAATTATAGGGGGCTTCAATGTTACTGGTAGTCAGGGCTTCCATCAAAAATTTAATGGTCCCATGCTGGAAAAACTTTTGGACCCCCGGGAGACTTCTCTCAGGACCCACCCCAGCTCCACCTCCACCTCTCGAACCTTCCTAAGTCCCAGCGCCCACTCTAGGAAAAACTCAACTTTTGCACCACATCCTCCCCAATCACACTTTATTAGTTCCCATCAAACACCATATCACAAATGTAGTCATCAGCTTTTGATTTTGCCATCATAACAGGTAGACTCTTTTGACCAGGCCCTACTTTACTCTAACCTATTAAACATTTCTTAAAATATACAATACTCTTTTTACGTATATATGTTTTATTTATTTTTCTTTAAGAAAATGTGTCATTTGCATTTTTTAAAATGATCAATAATATCACATGCAAGGGCAAATGCTGTCACACCATGACCAGATCATATATTACCACTTCATAGTGAGCAAAAATTACCACATAAAATAAACTAATACCGTCACACTATGATCGGATCACATATCAGTACTACATAGTGAATGCATAATACCACATACAAGGGCTAAATAGCACCACACCATGGCCGGATCATATATCACCACAACATAGTGACTGAAAAATACCACATACAAGGAACAAATACCATCACACCATGACGAGACCACATATTACCACCACAGATTGACCAAATAATACAACAAACCATAAACAAATATCACCACACCATGACTAGATTATATATCACCACCATATAGTGACAGAATACTACAATACTGATCATTAATTTAATTAAAAAACACAATACTATTATTACCATAAGTGCCATTTTACACAGTAGCTTTGTACATTGTATACAGTGTAAGTGTACATGGAATCACCAGTGACATTATACACAGGAGCTCTGTATATAGTATACAGTGTATAGTGTCAGTTTACAAGTAATACACACATGAGCTTTGTATATAGTGCCAGTGTAAAATAATACAGTGATCACCAGTGACATTATACACAGGAGCTCTGTATATATTGTCAGTGTAGAATAATACAGTGATCACCAGTGACATTATACACAGTAGCTGTTATTGTTCAAGTTCCCGCTGCTGCACAAGGGGAGTCTCAAACCAGTCCCGCTGCGGTCCCCCATTCATCTCCGTCCGCAATGGAGCCTGCTCAGCTTAGACGTCAGTCCCAGCGTCTCACCCAGTCTAACAGTGTGCAGAGGATTACTGCTGTTCCTCCAGGTTCTGCTATTGTGGCCAGTACTGGTTAGCGGCGAGCAGACGTCTTTAGGACAAAGTCCTTGTTTTCCCCTTCTGAGCATGCCCAGAGTGAGATCTCTCATTGGAGATCAGGGGTCACATGCTCAGGTACTGCAGCAGCTCCTATTGGTCTGCCAGGAAGGTCCTGTGACTACTGGTGTTCTGGAACAAGTTTCATTGGTCCTTGTTTCTGGCAGGTCCTGTAGCTGTTACTATAAAAGGGTAGCATGGCTGGGCCGCCATGCGCTAATACCAACCATTATATGCTTTGCGCCAGTGTGGTCATGCGTGTGTGTGGTTAGGGCCCGGCTGAAATAAGCCCCTAGAATACCGACTTAATCGGTGAGGAGTTTGGTATGCTAGCTGGTCAGGGTCGGTGTCCTAGATGCCCTAGATTACCGGCATAACCGGTGAGGAGTTTGATTGCCGTATTCAGGGTCTGGCGTTCAGACGCCATAGATTGCGGGTGACCCCCGCGAGGACATTAGCGCATGATCACGTTCTATATTCGCTTAGCACTTAACTGTGTACCTGGGTGCCTGACAGGACACAGAACTTTTTCTCAGCGGCCCTGTGACGTAACAGGGTTCGCTTTCAACGCTAGACAGCACCCTAGCGTGTTTATTTTGCGACTCAGTTGTGTTTAGTGAGTTCGCACACATCGCCATATAGCACTGCGGCACTCCTTCTAGTGGCTCTGTGAAATAACAGAGTTCGCACATATTGCCACAGCGCATTGCGGTGTTTATTTTGGCGACTCTGCGGGATAACAGAGTTTGCGTCTTGCGCCATTTTACTAGCAGCAGGTTCCGCCTGCACGGTGGACCCCGGGCTGCGAATGCACCTCTCTACCTCATATATTTGGTGCGTTCCGCAGACCCTAACATAATATTAGCTCCAGGGTCTGGCTAGTAAAATGGCAGATGACCAGCGTCTACCGCAGTACATCCAGCAACTGGAGGGTAGGTTGGCGGCTCTTGAGCGCACAACCTCAGCTGTGGATGTTACCGCAGTCGCTGTTCAGGCTGCTAGCGTGGCTGCAGCCAGTTTGTCCTCTGCCACCTCTGCCCCAACATTATCCCACCTCCTGCTTCCTGACAAGTTTGCTGGTGACAGCAAGCAATGTCGGGGATTCGTGAGTCAGTGCTCTATACAGCTCGAGCTTCTGGCTGCACGTTTCCCATGGATCGGGTACAAGTGGGTTTTGTACTGTCTCTACTCTCGGGCAGAGCGTTGGAGTGGGCAACGCCACTGTGGGAGCGCGACGATCGTGTGGTGCGGAGTGCTCCTTGTTTCCTGGAGGCTCTTAAAAAGGTCTTTTTAGGACCTCAGGTCAACCACGATACGGCACTACAACTGCTGGCATTGGCACAGGGTTCGTTTTTGGTCAGTCAGTTTTCCATCCAGTTTCGGACTCTGGCCTCAGAGCTAGACTGGTCGGATAAAGTTCTCATTCTAGTCTACTGGCGAGGACTGGCTGATCATGTTAAAGATGCTTTGGCTACCAGGGAGATTCCCGCCACACTGGAGAAGCTTATCTCCATATCTACCCGCATCGACCTCCGTTTTCACGAGCGGAGGTTGGAGCGGGACCAGTGTAGGCAGAGGATTCGGTTGGCTCCCACCTTTGCCACACCTCTCGAATCCCCCGATCTGGCATCCGAATCCCAAAAGGCCACAGAGGTTCCTCGTGCAGGACCTAAGTCTCGAGTCGTCCAAGTATCTGTGGTCTGTAACCTTTGTCAGCAGACAGGACACTATGCCAACAAATGTCCACAGCGATCGGGGAAGCGATCACGTCTAGTGGCCCTGGGAGGAGGTTCACTAGATACAGCGGCATTTTCCTCCAAGATGACATTTAAAGGGACAGTCACTGTGGACTCTTCCACACTTACAGTCGAGCTTTGTGTGGACTCAGGAGCAGAGGGGAATTTCATGTCATCCACCTTTGCTCGTCGCCACGCAATACATCTGGTAGCGCTCGACAAACCAGTGACTTTCCATGTAGTGAATGGGTTGACATTGCCCTCGCCAATTACACATCAGACTGTCCCTCTTACTTTGTGTGTACCCCCTTCCCATCAGGAAATTATTTCCCTTCTCGTCCTTCCCGAGGGAATAGACAAAATCCTACTGGGAGTACCCTGGCTCCGTTCCCACTCCCCTCATATTGAGTGGACCTCCGGTAGGATACTGGGTTGGAATGAGTCATGTAAGGACAGATGTGTCAGGGAGTGCATTCAGGTTACCACTACAGAGATACCAGCAGATCTTTCTCCTCTTCCCAAGTGTTATCAGTCATATGCAGACGTGTTCTCTAAAAAGGCTGCGGAGACTCTGCCGCCCCATCGTCCCTACGACTGTCCTATTGACCTCTTGCCTGGAGCAGAACCTCCTCGGGGAAGGGTCTATCCCCTCTCTCTTCTTGAGACGGAGGCTATGTCTCAATATATCCAGGAGAATCTGGCAAGAGGGTTCATTAGGAAATCGGTGTCACCAGCAGGAGCAGGGTTCTTCTTCGTGCAGAAGAAGAGTGGAGAATTACGTCCGTGTATAGATTACAGAGGTCTTAACGCCATCACCGTTAAGAATAAGTACCCGTTGACCCTGATCTCTGAGCTCTTTGATAGGCTCCGGGGAGCAAGGGTATTTACTAAATTATATCTGCGTGGTGCTTATAACCTGATCCGCATCCGTGAAGGGGACGAATGGAAGACGGCTTTTAATACCAGGGATGGGCATTATGAATACCTGGTGATGCCCTTCGGGCTCTGTAATGCCCCGGCCGTTTTCCAAGACTTTGTCAATGATATCTTCCGGGATATGCTTTCCACCTCTGTAGTAGTCTATCTGGATGATATTCTCATCTTTTCTCCAGATATTGACTCTCACCGGAGGGATGTCTGCAAAGTCTTCGACCTGTTACGGTCAAACTCCCTCTATGCAAAGTTGGAGAAATGCATGTTTGAGCAGGAGTCTTTACCTTTCCTGGGCTATATCATCTCCGCCAAGGGATTGGCTATGGATCCTGCCAAACTACAGGCTGTGATGGATTGGCCAGAACCCCATTCTCTTAAAGCGGTGCAGCGCTTTATGGGGTTCATTAATTACTATCGCCAATTCATTCCCCACTTCTCCACTTTGGTAGCTCCCTTGGTAGCCCTCACCAAGAAGGGAGCCAATCCCAAATTGTGGTCAGAGGAGGTCTCCAAGGCCTTTACTTCAATTAAGTCGCATTTTGCTAGCGCTCCCATCTTACATCGCCCCGAGGTTGATAAGCCTTTTTTACTGGAGGTCAATGCCTCGTCCATTGGTGCTGGAGCAGTCCTTTTTCAAAAGGATGCTCAAGGTCGGAAACATCCTTGTTTCTTCTTTTCCAAGACCTTCACACCAGCGGAGAGGAATTATTCCATTGGGGATAGGGAGTTGCTAGCCATGAAGTTGGCCTTTTCCGAGTGGAGACATCTCCTGGAGGGGGCTCGCTTTCCCTTTCAAGTTTTCACTGACCACAAAAATTTGGTCTATTTACAGACCGCCCAACGGCTAAATTCTCAACAGGCCAGATGGTCCCTGTTCTTCTCCTGGTTTCATTTCACCCTCCATTTCCTCTCCGGTGAGAAGAACATTCGGGCCGATGTGCTTTCTCGCTCCGTGGTGTCCTCTGAGGAGGTGGAGGAGGAGCCTCGGTTGATTGTCCCCACAGAGAGCCTAAGAACTGTGGCCCCGGTTTCGCTTGAGTCTGTGCCTCCAGGCAAGACTTTTGTGCCCACCAATTTGCGACCGGAGGTACTCTCTTGGGCACATTCGTCCAGGGTGGGTGGACATTTTGGGGCAAAAAGGACATCTGAGTTGCTGGCGAGGACATACTGGTGGCAACATATGGTCCGTGACGTCAGGGAATACGTTCAGGCGTGCGTCTCCTGCGCCAAGAATAAGTCCCCTCGACAACGGCCAGCTTGGCTACTTTTCCCTTTACCGGTGGCAGACAGGCCTTGGGAGATGGTCCGGATGGATTTTGTGGTGGGCTTACCCAAGTCTCGGGGCTGCACCATCATCTGGGTGATAACCGACCACTTCTCTAAAATGGTGCACTTAGTACCATTACCACGGTTACCGTCTGCACGGGCCTTGGCAGCATTGTTCATTAGGCACATTTTCCGCCTACACGGTATGCCAGACAAAATTGTCAGTGATCGAGGTCCCCAGTTTGCGTCTCGGTTCTGGAGAGAGCTGTGTCGTTTACTCAGCATTGAGTTGAATCTCTCCTCTGCATACCATCCCGAGACGAATGGGTTGGTAGAGAGGGCCAACCAGACCTTGGTCACATATTTGTGACATTTTGTCTCTGCCAGGCAGGATGACTGGGCATCCTTGCTACCGTGGGCTGAGTTCGCTCTAAATAATGCTGTGGCTGACTCCACCGGACAGACCCCATTCCTCCTGAACTACGGTCAGCATCCGCGGGTACCAGTGCCCATGCCCGTGTCTTCCGCCAATTCCAGGGAGGCAGACTGGGCTGTGGAGGCACGGGACATTTGGGACCGCACCCAGGATGCCATTCAGGCCTCCAAAGAGAGGATGAGGTCTTCGGCCGATGCCCATCGGCGCCCCGCTCCTACATTTGCTCCGGGTGACCTAGTGTGGCTTTCTGCCCGAAACATCAGGCTACGTGTAGAGTCCACCAAGTTGGCACCTCGCTTTTTGGGCCCCTTTAAAGTTCTTGAGCAGGTGAACCCGGTGGTTTACCGCCTAGCCCTTCCGCCTCGCCTTGGTATCACCGACACCTTTCACGTGTCCCTCCTGAAACCCGTGGCCATTTCCCGGTTTTCCGAGTCATCTGCCGGGACGTCGGGTTCATCTACCGACGATCATGAGGTGAACGCCATTGTTGGGTGCAAGGTGGTACGAGGCAAAAAATTTTATTTGGTGGATTGGAGGGGTTATGGGCCTGAGGATAGGTCCTGGGAGCCTGCCGAGCATATTCACGCTCCGCAGCTCATCTCTGCCTTTGAGCGCAGCGAGGCCCAAAGAAGGGGGGCCCTAGGAGGGGGGGTAATGTTAGGGTTCGAGTTCCCGCTGCTGCACAAGGGGAGTCTCGAACCAGTCCCGCTGCGGTCCCCCATTCATCTCTGTCCGCAGTGGAGCCTGCTCAGCTTAGATGTCAGTCCCAGCGTCTCGCCCAGTCTAACAGTGTGCAGAGGATTACTGCTGTTCCTCCAGGCTCTGCTATTGTGGCCAGTACTGGTTAGCGACAAGCAGACGTCTTTAGGACAAAGTCCTTGTTTTCCCCTTCTGAGCATGCCCAGAGTGAGATCTCTCATTGGAGATCAGGGGTCACATGCTCAGGTACTGCAGCAGCTCCTATTGGTCTGCCAGGAAGGTCCTGTGACTACTGGTGTTCTGGAACAAGTTTCATTGGTCCTTGTTTCTGGCAGGTCCTGTAGCTGTTACTATAAAAGGGTAGCATGGCTGGTCCGTCATGCGCTAATATCAACCATTATATGCTTTGCGCCAGTGTGGTCATGCGTGTGTGTGGTTAGGGCCCGGCTGAAATAAGCCCCTAGAATACCGACTTAATCAGTGAGGAGTTTGGTATGCTAGCTGGTCAGGGTCGGTGTCCTAGATGCCCTAGATTACCGGCATAACCGGTGAGGAGTTTGATTGCCGTATTCAGGGTCTGGCGTTCAGACGCCATAGATTGCGGGTCACTCCCGCGAGGACAGTAGTGCATGATCACGTTCTATATTCTTAACTGTGTACCTGCGTGCCTGACAGGACACAGAACTTTTTCTCAGCGGCCCTGTGACGTAACAGGGTTCGCTTTCAACGCTAGACAGCGCCCTAGCGTGTTTACTTTGCGACTCAGTTGTGTTTAGTGAGTTCGCACACATCGCCATGTAGCGCTGCGGCACTCCTTCTAGCGGCTCTGCGAAATAACAGAGTTCGCACATATTGCCACAGCGCATTGCGGTGTTTATTTTATCTGCGGGATAACATAGTTCGCGTCTTGCGCCATTTTACTAGCAGCAGGTTCCGCCTGCACGGTGGACTCCGGGCTGCGAACGCACCTCTCTACCTCATATATTTGGTGCGTTCCGCAGACCCTAACAGTAGCTCTGTATATAGTGTCAGTGTTCAGATAATACAATATTCACTAGTAATATTATACACTGGAGCTCTGTATATAGTGTCATTGAACAGGTAATACAGAGACTCACCAATGACATTATAGACAGGAGCTCTGTGTATAGTGTTCAGTAATACAGTGATCACCAGTGACATTATACACAGGAAATCTAAGTCCGCAAGGACAGGGTCCTCTCCCCTCTGCACCAGTCTGTCATTGTAAATTTGTTTACTGTAAACGATATCTATAACTTTGTATGTAACCACTTCTCATGTACAGCACCATGGAATTAATGGCGCTATATAAATAATAATAATAATAAAAACTTTATATACTATATAGTGTATAGTGTCAGTGTACAGGTAATGCTCTGACTCACCATTGATGTCTCTAGTTGAAGTCCTTCATCTTCACTTTTCTTCTTCATCCAGTTCAGACCGCAGTCACTTCTTTCTGTAAGAATTTGTCTCTGGAGAAAATAACAGTTATCTAGAGTACTGCTTATAGAGCACATTCCCCCAGAATAGTCAAAAACTGCTCCTGCTGGCAATTTTGCAGCTTATGGTGATGTAACATCAACAGAGCAGCTGTTTTTTTTTCTCAATGCTCTGTTGACGTGATGAGTCTTGACTGCCGATATCATTCTGATTGACAGCCGGCTCTCCACTGCATAACTCGCAGTCACGCCCTGTTGACAGAGCAGCCCAGAAGAGGAAGAGCTACACTGTTGTTGTGAATAAGCAGAATTGCCGATACTAGTGGTCTGTGATAACACTGAGCTGGCACGGGGCTGAATTGGCAGGTAGTTGACAACTTTTACTTTTCTTACCCCCATGTAGCCCCCGATGTCCTGCATGTGGCCCCAGGGCCCTCCGATGTCCCCCGGGGCCGGCGCGATGAAGAAAATGGCGGGCGCATGCTCAGTGCGCCCGCCGCTATGTGCCGCTGTGCTGGGGGGGATGGGCAAATATTCTCTGGGGTCTCGGCTACCGTGGGTAGCCGAGACCCCAGAGAACATGATCCGGGTCGGTATTCACCGATCCCGCTGTTGCGATCGCGTCTATGCAAGCATAGACGCGATCGCAAAAAAAAAAAAAAAAATGATTTCTCTCCCCTCTGATGTGATCGCACATCAGAGGGGAGAAAATGAGGGTCACCAGGTCCCCCGATCGCCCCCCCTATACTTACCGGTGTCCTCCGTCCTCCCGCAGGCCCCAGGATCCCGGTGTCTTCTTCCTGCAAAAAAAAAATGGCGGGCGCATGCGCAGTGCGCCCGTCGATCTGCTTGGCGGCAGATTTAAAATTTTTTTCATTCATTCTCCAGAAAGTGCATTTTGATCACTGTGATAAACTATCACAGTGATCAAAATAAAAAAAAACAGTACATAACCCCCCCATTTATCACCCCCTTAGTTAGGGACATATAATAAAAAATAGAAATTATATTTATTTTCATTTTTCTGTTAGGGTTAGGGTTATAATTAGGGTTAGGGTTATAATTAGGGTTAGCATTAGGGTTAGGGTTAGCATTAGGGTTAGGGTTATAATTAGCGTTAGGGTTAAGCTGGGTTCATACTGCGTTATGGCAGTCCGTTAGACGGACTGCGTTACACAGCGGTATAACACGGTGTAACGCAGTCCGTTAGCGCTGCCATTCACCCCCATTTGAGGGCGCATTGCGACGCATGCCGTAAAACGGCATGCGTTTGCGACGTGCCATCATTCAGTGACGGAGCCTCGGACGCGGGCTGCAGCGTCTGGGCTCCGTCACCGCTAGCGCAGATGAATCATCTGCTGATTCCTCTGCGCTAGCGGGTATAGCATAACGCGATTGCGTTATGCTATACCGTTACCAGCCCTTCAACGCTATGTGTTGAACGGGCTGGTAAAACGCAAAATGAACCTAGCCTTAGGGTTAGGGTTATAATTAGGGTTAGAATTAGGGTTAGGGTTACAATTAGGGTTAGGGTTAAAATTAGGGTTAGGGTTACAATTAGAGTTAGGATTACAATTAAGGTTAGGGTTACAATTAGGGTTGGAATTAGGGTTGGGATTTAGGTTAGAATTAGGGTTGGGATTAGGGTTAGGGGTGTGTTGGGATTAGGGTTGGAGCTAGAATTGAGGGATTTCCACTATTTAGGCACATCAGGGCGTCTCCAAACACGACGTGGCGTTCAAAAAGTCAAATGGCGCTCCCTCCCTTCCGAGCCCTGCCGTGTGCCCAAACAGTGGTTTACCCCAACATATGCGGTATCAGCATACTCAGGACAAATTGCACACCAATTTTCGGGTTCTAATTTCTCCTGTTACCCTTGGGAAAATAAAAATAGCTGGCTAAAAAAAATCATTTTTGAGAAAAAAAATGATTTTTTATTTTCACAGCTCTGCGTTTATAAATTTCTGTGAAACACTTGGGGGTTCAAAGTGCTCACCACACATCTAGATAAGTTCCTTAAGGGGTCTAGTTTCCAAAATGGGGTCACTTGTGGGGGGTTTCCACTGTTTAGACACATCAGGGGGTCTCCAAACACGACGTGGCTTTCAAAAAGTCAAATGGCGCTCCCTCCCTTCCGAGCCCTGCCGTGCGCCCAAACAGTGGTTTACCCCAACATATGGGGTATCAGCGTACTCAGGACAAATTTCACACCAATTTTGGGGTTCTAATTTCTCCTGTTACCCTTGGGAAAATAAAAAATAGCTGGCTAAAAAAACATTTTTGAGAAAAAAAATGATTTTTCATTTTCACGGCTCTGCGTTTATAAATTTCTGTGAAGCACTTGGGGGTTCAAAGTGCTCACCACACATCTAGATAAGCTCCTTGGGGGGTCTAGTTTCCAAAATGGTGTCACTTGCAGGGGTTTCTACTGTTTAGGTACATCAAGGGCTCTGCAAACACAACATGACGCTCGCAGAACATTCCATCAAAGTCTGCATTACAAAATGGCGCTCCTTCCCTTCCAAGTACTCCCATGCGCCCAAACAGTGGTTTCACCCCACATATGGGGTATCAGCGTACTCAGGAAAAATTGCACAACAACTTTTTGGGTCCAATTTCTCCTGTTACCCATGGGAAAATAAAATAAAATAGCGGGCTAAAGAATCATTTTTGAGGAAAAAAATGATTTTTTATTTTCACGGCTCTACGTTTATTAATTTCTGTGAAGCACTTGGGGGTTCAAAGTGCTCACCACACATCTAGATAAGTTCCTTAAGGGGTCTAGTTTCCAAAATGTTGTGATTTGTGGGGGGTTTCGACTGTTTAGGCGTATCAGGGGCTCTCCAAACGCGACATGGCATCCAATTTCAATTCCAGCCAATTTTGGTTTGAAACAGTCAAACGGCGCTCCTTCCCTTCCAAGCCCTGCCGTGCGCCCAAACAGTGGTTTACCCCCACATATGGGGTATCGGCATGCTCAGGACAAATTGCACGAAAACTTTTGGGGTCTTGTTACCCTTGGGAAAATAAAAATTGGGATGAACAGATCGTTTTTGTGGAAAAAAATATGATTTTTTATTTTCACGGTTCTATGTTATAAACTTCTGTGAAGCACTTGGAGGTTCAAAGTGCTCACCACACATCTAGATAAGTTCCTTAGGGGGTCTAGTTTCCAAAATGAGGTCTTTTGTGATGGGTTTCCACTGTTTAGACACATCAGGGCCTCTACAAACGCGACATGGCGTCCAGCCAATTCTGCGTTGAAAAAGTCAAATGTCGCTCCTTCCCTTGCAACCTCTGCCGTGCGCCCAAAAAGTGGTTTACCCCCACATATGGGGTATCGGCTTAATCAGGAGAAATTGCACAACAAATTTTGTGGTTCATTTTTTCTTTTAACAGTTGTGAAAATAAAAAAATAGGTTCCGAAGTAAAGTTTTTGCAAAAAAAGTTAAATGTTAATTTTTTCCTTCCACATTGCTTCAGTTCCTGTGAAGCACGTAAAGGGTTAATAAACTTCTTGAATGTGGTTTTGAGCACCTTGAGGGGTGCAGTTTTTAGAATGGTGTCACTTTTGGCTATTTTCTATCATATAGACCCCTCAAAGTGACTACAAATGTGATGTGGTCCCTAAAATAAAAATGGTATTGTAAAAATGAGAAATCGCTGGTCAACTTTTAACCCTTATAACTTCGTAACAAAAAAAAATTTTGGTCCCAAAATTGTGCTGATGTAAAGTAGACATGTGGGAAATGTTATTTATTAAGAAATTTGTGCGACATATCTCTCTGATTTAAGGGCATAATAATTTAAAGTTTGAAAATTGTTAAATTTTCAAAATTTTCGCCATATTTCCGTTTTTTTCATAAATAAACACAAGTCATATCAAAGAAATTTTACCACTAACGTGAAGTACAATATGTCACGAAAAAACAATCTCAGAATCAGCGGGATTCGTTAAAGTGTTCCAGAACAGAGTTATAACCTCATAAAGTGACAGTGGTCAGAATTGTAAAAATTGGCCCTGTCATTAAGCTGCAAAATGGATCTGTCACTAAGGGTTAAAGACAACTAGAAGGTGGAACAAGAGAGCGGGATTCCAGCAGAACTGTTTTGTTGAACATGTAAAAGATGGCCTTGGGTTCTGTAGCATACTGAAGTCTGTATGGAATCAAGTATGACACTGAGTATCAAAAAAGGGATGAGGGGCCATCAAGTGACTAGATAAATAAACTGGGGGTTGGTTGTTACAATCTTATGCATTCCAGCGGGTGCTCTCAAAATCAGAGACTGCAAAGTTTGAGATGAATGGAAAAGTCAATAGAGCCAATGGCGAAAAGAGTCATCAAGGAATATTTGTGGGTCTACTTTAACTTTTATAAATTGTATTCATAGCACTCACCCTTTTTTTCTAGTGCTAAAGTCTTTTCAAGGACTGAGGAGATTTTTAAACAGAGAACCTACAGAAAGTAAAAGAGGAGTGACAAAGTATCATTTAGTCATATATCGTACTTATTTTTCTCTTTTTAAGTGCTTTCATTTGATATATGATTATGCTTATTTTGCTCTTTTTAAGTGCTTACTTTTAATATATGACTATGCTTGTTTTTATTTTTCTCTTTTTAGGTGCTTTCATTTAATCTACAACTATGTTTATTTTTATTTTTCTCTTTCTAAGTGCTTACGTTGAATATTATGCTTATTTTTTCTTTATACGTGCCTGCATTAATACATGAATTTGCTTACTTTCGCTTTATAAGTACCTTGATAAAATGTTTGACCATGCCAATTTTTCTCTTTTTAAGTGCTTGCATTTAATACATGACTATTCTTATAGGGTGTGCTCCATAGGCTGATTCTCTGGATCACAACACAGAAGTATAAAAGAACTAGTGAATGCTGTAGTTTCTCCAGCGATCAATAAGCGCAGCTAATGAAAAGATGCTGGCTGCCGGCTCTTTATTTTTAAACCTAATATGTGCAGTGGGACAGAACAGTACAGTACGTTCACTTGTTTGTTCAGTTCCTGCTGTACAGCATTTTGGCAGCATCCGTGTTGTGCACAGGTGGAGAGATAGAAAAGCTAGAAAACCTTCATTCACACAGAATACTGAAAATGTATTGATTTTGTAATGTCCAAGTTACACCATCATGCAGGTTCTGTGCTACAACTCTGTGGAGAAAAGCTAGTCAATTTATTCCATGACTTGTATCGCATTGGGATGAATATATTATAGCAATGATAAAGTCAATGCATTTTATAAGGATATTGCCATTCTGCTACTAGTAACTAGTAATGTAACATTATGCCCCTATATGCTGTAAATATGACAACCTTTCTTGTATACCATGTATACGTATAGTGTATTTGCATTTGTGTTATTTTACTAAATTAATGGAACAAAATAGCTTTATTTTTGTTCACTTTATTATGGTAACAGCTGTTTTGGGATATACTTGAATTTGACAGATTCACTTTAGTATTTCTGAATTAATCCTCAACTAATTAATGGTATGTTCAACAATGAAAGTATTATCAATAGAGATGAGAGACTTTGCCTTTTTTAGTTTCGAGTCGGGTTTCGTGAAACCCGACTTTCTCAAAAGTCGAGTCGAACGAATGCGGACGACTAACGGAAATGGTCGGGTCGGAATCGAAAATCCGACCCCAATTCAAGTCAATGGGGAATAAAAGTCGGCAGGGAGTGAGGACAGTAAACACACCTACAGTGCCCATTTCAATGCCAACAATATCAATTCTTATTACTTAAGCTTGTCAACCTTAATTAACTTTATAATAATAGTAACGCTTTGAAAACTGGGGGTTATTTGGCTAAAGTTGTGAGGGGGGGCAGGACTGGCTCCAGGTTTTCGTGGGCCCCGGTCCAAAGAGTCTCAGTGGGCACCTTTAACACATACCACAATTCATGATGCTCCGATAGGGCAGAGAAATATAGGTATAGTACAATGCCAAATACTTCACTTCTTACATTACATGAGTGATATCTATTTTAAATTCTACAATAGCTCAAAAAACAGACAGTATAGTCCTCCATACAATATTATGGGCACCACATAGTGCACCATACAGAATAATGAGCCCCATATATTGCTCCATACAGAATGGGCTCCATATAATGCTCCATACAGAATAGGCCCCATATGTGCTCCATATGATGCCCCATATATAAAGGGCCCTATATGATGCCCCATAAATAATGAACCCCATATGATGCTCTAGTATATGATGGGCACCATATATGATGCTCAAGTGTATGATGAACAACATATAATGCTCCAAATATAATGGTCCCCATATATAATGCTCCATATATAATGGAATCCATGTGATGCTCCATATATAATGTGCCCCATATGATGCGCCATATATAATGGGCCCCATATGATGCTCCAGTATATGATGTGCCCCATGGATGATGCTCCAGTGTATAATGGGCCCTATCTATGATGCTCAAGTGTATGATGGGCTCCATATATAATTCTCCAGTGTATAATGCTCCCCATATATTGCTCCAACCATTAAAAAAAATGAAATGCCTCTCCTAGCTGGGCACTGCTCTACTCTGGACTCCTCAGTGTCGCCATCTTCCAGCTCTCTGCACTGTACCTGTTCAGGCAGAGGGTGCACAGACGTGACATCATCGCGCTCTCTGACCTGAATGTCACTGTCAGGAAACGCGGAAGACGTCACAGCGGTGGAGCAGGGAGAGGTAAGTATTGCAAGTGCTGGGGCCCTGAGCAAGCAGGGGGCACACTCGTGGGCACCGGGAACTGGCACAGTGCCCCTCATAGTACATCGGTGTCTCTGACGGTGAGTGGACCCCCACCTGCTCAGGGCCCGGCACTTGCCCGGGTGCGCCATGTGCTGACGCCGGACCTGGTCGGGAGCAGTCCAGTTAGGGAGGTGGAAAAAGTGGCATATGTTGAAGTGTAGGCTGGAAGTTCAGCAGCTGCAAATGGAGGAATTGGAGAAGTCGGAGGAAGAGGAGGACAAAGCGAGCCATTTTGCTGGCAACCTATGTGTCATCAGCGGAAGGTGGTACAAAATCCTTTGAAACCCAGACATGGTTCATTTTAATGTAGGTGAGATCACCTGCATTTTGGATCGACAGCCGGGTCCTTTTTTCTGTCAAGATTGAGCCAGCAGCACTGAAGACTCTTTCTGATAGCACACTACAAGCAGGGCAAGCGAGCTCCTGTAAGGCATATTGTGCCAATTCAGGCCAGGTGTCCAGTTTACAGGCCCAGTAGTCAAAAGGGAATGAACTGTGAGGGAAAACATCGATAGGGGAGGAGAGGTAATTATGAACCATAGTTGACAATAGTTGTCTCCTGTCTGTTGCAATCGATTCAGTATTACCAGTTGTGTGAGCGTTACTCGAGAAATCAGACCACAACATGGTCATAAAAAAAACCCTGTCTCCAACGCCACATCGGCTGTTTGCACCACGAACACCTCTTCCATTTGGCCCAGTACGGCTCGTGGTAGAACCTGCACTGCTGCTGTGTGCTGGGAATGCCTCTAACAAATGGTTTACCAGAGTTGCTTGTTTGTTCGCCAATATTAGATTTAGGTTCTCTTGAGGCATGATGTTCTGTAATTTGCCTTTATAGCGTGGATCGAGGATGCTGGCCATCCAGTAGTCATCATCCTTCATAATTTTGGCAATGCGGGGGTCCCTTTTTAGGATCCGCAAGACATAATCACACATGTGAGCCAATGTTCCAGGTGTCAATGATGCACTGCCAGTGGTGGGTCGAGGAACACTTTCTGCCAAATCCACATCCCTCCATTCACGCACAAACCCTGTACCTGACCTTGGCAAGCCAACATTTTCTCTTGCCCCTGAGAAGCATTATCCTCCCCAAAATAATCATCCTCCTTATCCTCCTCCTCTTCCTCTTCTTCCTCCACCTCGTCCAGGACAGTTCCCTGAGCAGACAATGCCTAACTGTCATGAAGGTTTCCCTCCTCCTCCTCCACTGCAGACACCTGATTCTTAATGTGCATCAAAGTTTGCATGAGCAGACGCATAAGTGGGATGCTCATGCTTATGATGGCGTCGCCTGCGCTTACAATGCATTACATCCTGCCTCTGTTCCCACAGCCTCTCAACCATGTGCATGGTGGAGTTCCACCTTGTTGCAACGTCTGTGATTAGGCGGTGCTTGGGGAAGTGGAGCAATCGCTGCAGCCTCTGCATACGACTGTAGTCTACGGGCGAGCGACGGATGTGCGAGCACAGTCTTCGCACCTTATGAAGCAGGGCTGGTAACTCTGGATAATTATTTATGAATCACTGCACCACCAGGTTCAAGGTGTAAGCCAGGCAAGGTATGTGTCTGAGTTTTGCCAGGGCTATGGCCGCCACAAAATTACGGCCGATATCACTGACTACCATGCCTGGCTCAAGATGTAGACTGCCTAGCCATGACTCAGTTTCTCGCTGCAAGTAGTCAGCCAGTACCTCCGCGGTGTGTCTGTTGTCGCCCAAAGACATCATCTTTAAAACAACCTGCTGACGCTTACCACTAGCTAATCGATAGTGGGACACCTCGTGTGCAACACTGGCTGCTCGGGATGGTGTGCTCGTGCGACTGCGCTCTGTCGACGAGCTTTTGATTCTGGAGGAGGAAAAGGGTCTAACGCCTACAGTCAACTGTTGCCTATACCGTGGGCTAGGCAGCACTGTCCCACCTCCGCTGTCCTCTGTGGACCCTGCATCCACCACATTAACCCAGTGCGCAGTGATGGACACGTAACTGTCTTGGCCATGCCTACTGGCCCATGCATCTGTTGTGAGGTGCACCTTTCCACTCATTTGTTGTTTGAGTGCATGGACAATGCGGTCTTTCACATGCAGGTGGAAGGTGTCATGGTCCAGTCCGGAGTTTATGCTCTGCTGTCCTCTCTCAGGACTGGTCATGCGGGGGTTAAATTCCTCGGCCTCGTTCTGGAGCTGGCTGGGCTATTTCAGTCCGTCACAGCCAGCTTACCAGTGTTAGTGATAGCTCAAGCTTCCAGTTTAGAGCCTCTGACCCTTGTTCCCTGGTGATCCTCCTGCCTTTGACTTGTTTACTCGTTTATGACCCGGACTGACTCTGACCCATCTCTTGGTATCCGTCTCTGCTGCTATGTTCTCTGTCTGGCTATTTGACCCTCGGCTTGGTATACTAACTACGTGTATTGCTGCTCCTTCTGGTACTTCTGCCTCTGTACGGTTTTGACTCGGCTTGCCTGACCACGCTCCCGCCACTTGGTGGCGCCTGTGCTTCTGTTTTGTAGAGCTTCTCTGTGTACGCAGTCTCAAATCCCTCCCTAGCTCCCTCTGGGGAAGGTTGCGCTACACTGCAGTAGCCTGACAGCTCCCATCTGGTTTTGACCTATTGGCTTGTTTCTGACCACGGGCTTGCTGAGACCTCTGGTACTTCGTATGACTGATTTTTCCTAACTCAGCTTTGGATGTTTTTGCTGCCACCTGGTGGTGGTTTTGGCTGCTGCAGTGCAGGCCTGCCCTGGGAGTGAGTAATCCCTTCTTCCCTCTGTGGCCTACAGGTGGAGCACACTAGCCTGCATTGCAGCTGCGTTACATTATCACTAACCATACATTTAAACGGGAGTTTGCAATTTTTTTTTCTCTGGTCATGGATCCACTGCATAACTTGGCGGATCAAGTGTCCAGTTTGACGCAGATGGTGCAGGATTTTTCTGTAAGACATCAGTCCCTTGTTACGTCTCATACCCAATTGCATAAAAAACTTACTGAGAATATTAAGACTGTGCAGGGAAACACCTCTAATATTGTTAGTCTACCTGATGACTCTGTAGATGTTGTTTTGCACTCCCCCAAACCCACAGTTAAACTTCCTGACACGTTTTCTGGCAAAAAAGATCAGTATCGCATATTCAGGGAGAGTTGTAAATTATGGTTTTCTCTTAGACCCCGATCGTCAGGGGATGAGACTCAGCGGGATTATTATCTCCTTACTTAGGGAAGGTCCCCAATCCTGGGCTTTCTCGCTGCCCCCTACCGCTCCTGAACGGAGCTCGGTAGATAGGTTCTTTGAGGCCCTAGGACTTATCTATGACGAACCGGACCGTGTTAGGGTGGCAGAGGACACCATTATGGGTCAGGTTCAGGGGAAGCTCTCAGCCGAATGGTACAGCTCCAAGTTCCGTCGATGGTCCACTGAGGTATCTTGGAATGACTCCGCACTGAGATGTCTATTCGGGAAGGGACTGTCGGATTGCTTGAAGGACGCTCTGGCTCTCCATCCACCTCCCAGCTCTTTGGAGGAGGCTATGACTCAGGCTATCCGTATGGATCGGAGGCTACGGGAGAGAGGTGTTACACAACGGGGGATTCCGTTGTTCCCTGCTAATCCTGATGTTTTGCTTCCGTCTGAATCCATGGAGGTGGGAGCCACCGACTTCCAGGAGAAAGAGAGAAAATGGCGGCGTGATGGAAAGCTGTGTTTTTACTGCGGAGATCCCGGACATTGGGAAAGGGACTGCCCCTCTTGTCCATCCACTAACAAGCAGCTGAGTCTGGGTGATCTACGTGGAGGTCACTCAGACTCTCAGGTACCTTTTTCTTCATTTGCAAAGATACTGTTAAAGGTGGAACTTGGTGTTGAGAACTGCTTTGTCCATACTTCGGCTTTTGTAGACTGTGGGTCATCCCTGAACCTGATTGACTCTAAACTGGTGGCCCGCTGTAGATTAGGGACAGTTAGGTTGGAGACTCCCTTAAAAATTGTGGCTATTGACTCTACACCTCTCACAAAGGATGGTCTCCATTTCATTTCTCAAGAATTCACCCTCAGGGTGGGGGCCCTGCACCAGGAGAACATGTCATGCTTTGTTTTGGATAACCTCCCTGCTGGCCTGGTGTTAGGGTTTCCTTGGTTGCAACGGCATAACCCGGTTATTGACTGGGGGTCCCGGGATATTGTCAAATGGGGACCTAGTTGTTCTAAAAATTGTCTTGCTACTGTGTCTATGTCATCCGTCAGTCTGGAGGGTATTCCGGAGTACCAGAAGGACTTTGAGGATGTGTTCTCCGAAAAAAAGGCTGAGGTTCTACCACCACACCGCCCATTCGATTGTGCCATTGATATTGTTCCCGGTGCCAAATTGCCCAAAGCCCGTCTGTACAATCTCTCCATCCTGAGCGAGCTGCTATGAAGGAGTGTATCTCTGAAAGCCTCCGTAAAGGACATATTCGGCCATCTGTCTCTCCCGTGGTGGCGGGGTTCTTTTTTGTAAACAAAAAAGATGGTGGTTTACGCCCGTGCCTCGATTTTCAAGAACTGAATAAGATCACCATAAGAAACACTTATCCTCTCCCACTGATACCTGATTTATACAACCAATTGTCCGGGGCCAGATGGTTTTCTAAGTTGGACCTCAGGGGAGCATACAATCTCATCCGTATGCAGGAGGGGGATGAATGGAAAACTGCGTTTCTCACCTCTGAAGGTCTGTTTGAAAATTTGGTCACGCCATTCGGCTTGACTAACGCACCAGCGGTATTCCAGAATTTCATTAACCATGTTTTTTCAGACTTTATTGGACGTTTTTTGGTAGTTTATCTTGATGATATACTCATATATTCTTCTGATAGACAAAGTCACATGGGTCATCTTCGTGCGGTTCTCCAGAGGCTCAGGGAGAACTCTCTCTCTGCCAAACTGGAGAAGTGTTCATTTTTTACTCAAGAATTGTCCTTTCTAGGGGTCATTTTGTCCTCTGAGGGGTTTCGTATGGACCCTAGGAAGGTACAGGCCATTGTGGATTGGGTGCAACCCAGAGATCTCAAGGGTCTTCAGAGATTTCTGGGTTTCGCCAATTACTATAGAAAATTTATCAAAGGGTTTTCTCAAGTGGTCAAACCCCTCACTGATCTCACTCGAAAGGGGGCTGATCTAAAAAACTGGTCAGCTCCAGCTGTGGCGGCATTTTCTTCATTAAAAATCAGTTTCATGACTGCCCCTGTACTGGTTCAACCTGATTTGTCTAAACCATTTATCATAGAGGTGGACGCCTCTGAGGTGGGAGTGGGGGCTGTGTTGTCCCAGGGGCCCACCACATTAACTAACTTAAGACCCTGTGCCTTCTTTTCAAAAAAACTTTCCTCTGCTGAGAGGAATTATGATGTGGGTAACCGGGAATTGTTGGCCATTAAATTGGCATTTGAAGAATGGAGGCATTTTTTGGAGGGGGCGGCTCATCGTATCACGGTCATTACAGATCACAAGAACCTGTCTCACATCGAGTCCGCCAAACGTTTAACTCCGAGACAGGCAAGGTGGTCACTTTTTTTTTCCCGATTTCAGTTTTCCATTACTTTCAGACCAGGGTCCAAGAATGTGAAGGCAGATGCCTTGTCTCGCAGTCTAGATCCAGTATCTCCTCCTGAACCTCCTTCCTCCATTCTTCAGCGTGGGGTGATGGTGGCTGTGGTGTCCTCGAGATTGGAACAGGAGATTCGTGAGTCCCAATCTCTTGCTCCATCGTCCATACCTGAAAATAAGCTCTTTGTGCCTGTCCAATATCGATTAAGGGTGCTTCGGGAGTTCCACGACTCTGCTCTGAGTGGGCATCCAGGAATCTCGGCCACTGGTAAAGCCATCACTAGGCTGTACTGTTGGCCCTCGTTGACGTCTGACATCACTGGGTTTGTGTCCTCCTGTGAAACTTGTGCCCGCGCAAAAGCCTCCCGCAACCGGCTGGCCGGGGAATTGGTGCCACTGCCAATTCCGGATAGACCATGGACTCATCTGTCCATGGATTTTATCACCGATCTTCCTCCCTCAATGGCAAAACCGTGATCTGGGTAGTTGTTGATAGGTTCAGTAAACAAGCACATTTTGTACCATTAACGGGCCTCCCGAATGCTGAGCCTCTATCTAAACTATTCATTGAGCATGTGATCCGGTTGCATGGTGTGCCTGTCAGTGTGGTGTCTGATAGAGGGGTGCAATTTGTGGCAAAATTCTGGAGGGATTTTTGTAAAAGGCTGGGCATTAGTCTGACATTTTCATCGGCCTACCATTCCGAGACCAATGGTCAGACTGAAAGGACCAATCAGTCTTTGGAGCAGATTTTACGATGTCTTTTTCACGTCTAGACAGTATGATTGGTGCTCTGCAATACCTATAGCAGAATTCGCTTTCAATAATCGTGTCAATCAGTCCACTGGTGCTTCTCCATTTTTCTGCAACTATGGGTTTCACCCTCATTTCGGTGAGTTTTCCCAGCTGGATTCAGGATGTCCAGGGGCTGATTCGGCCTTTCTTCGGTTGGGGGATGTCTGGAGGGAGGTTCAGAGAAACATTGGGGAGGCTCAGGGCAAATATAAATTTTTTGCAGATAAACGATGTTCTGTGGGGCCAGCTTATCAGGTGGGGGATAAGGTATGGGTATCCACCAAAAATATAAGGCTGAGAATTCCCTTGGCTAAGTTGGGTCCCAAGTATATTGGTCCGTATGAAATTTTAGAGGTGATTAATCCTGTAGTCTTTCGCCTGCGCTTGCCTCCGTCGTTGCGGATCCCCAATGTGTTCCATAAGGCGCTTCTGAAGCCGTTGGTGCCTTCCTCTGGGGAGTCTTCCTCACACCCGCCGCCTGTTGTGGTAGATGGACAGACCGAGTACAAGGTGGAACAGGTGGTGGATTCTCGTATGCTCCGCCGTTCACTTCAGTACTTGGTCCATTGGAAAGGGTATGGTCCTGAGGACCGGTCATGGGTGCCGGTGCGTTCGGTCCATGTTGATCGGTTGGTCCGGGCCTTTCACGCTCGTCATCCAGGGAAGCCTGGGGTTCCGGTGGCCTCCCATTGAGAGCGGGGTACTGTCATGGTCCAGTCCGGAGTTTATGCTCTGCTGTCCTCTCTCAGGACTGGTCATGCGGGGGTTAATTTCCTCGGCCTCGTTCTGGAGCTGGCTGGGCTATTTCAGTCCGTCACAACCAGCTTACCAGTGTTAGTGATAGCTCAAGCTTCCAGTTTAAAGCCTCTGACCCTTGTTCCCTGGTGATCCTCCTGCCTTTGACTTGTTTACTCGTGTATGACCCAGACTGGCTCTGACCCAGTCTCTTGGTATCCGTCTCTGCTGCTACATTCTCTGTCTGGCTATTTGACCCTCGGCTTGGTATACTGACTACGTGTATTGCTGCTCCTTCTGGTACTTCTGCCTCTGTACGGTTTTGACTCGGCTTGCCTGACCACGCTCCCGCCACTTGGTGGCGCCTGTGCTTCTGTTTTGTAGAGCTTCTCTGTGTACGCAGTCTCACGTCCCTCCCTAGCTCCCTCTGGGGGAAGGTTGCGCTACACTGCAGTAGCCTGACAGCTCCCATCTGGTTTTGACCTATTGGCTTGTTTCTGACCACGGGCTTGCTGAGACCTCTGGTACTTCGTATGACTGATTATTCCTAATTCAGCTTTGGATGTTTTTGCTGCCACCTGGTGGTGGTTTTGGCTGCTGCAGTGCAGGCCTGCCCTGGGAGTGAGTAATCCCTTCTTCCCTCTGTGGCCTACAGGTGGAGCACAGTAGCCTGCATTGCAGCTGCATTACAGAAGGTAGGGATTGCTTTTCTAGAAAAGAAGTGCCGACTGGGTAGGTCATAGTGTGGGACAGCGTAGGCCATGAGCTCTCGGAACGCTGTGCTTTCAACCAATCGGAAGGGCATCATCTCTAATGACATCAGTTTGGCAATGTAGGCGTTAAAAGTCAGTGACGTTTTGTAGTCCGTCCACGCTTGCCAGTGCATGGTGTTTAAATGTCTAAGCATGTAACTGGCATTCAATTTTCGGAGATTTTTCCTAAAGGTCCTTCCGCACATCTTACAGATAACCATTGCCTCATCAATAGGATTTCGGTCAAAAAAGTGCCACACTGCACTCTTCCTACTATGGTATAAATTTTCAGGGCTTGCACGCAGTGCTAAATTGGCCAAGCTTTCCTGCAACTCTTTTTGTTTTTTTTAACACATTTTTGGACTGCTACGGGCCTGCCAGATAACTGCAGCTGCGATGTTGATGCCTGCCGAGGATCCTCCTCCTCTTCTGAGCTATTGCCAGCTATTGCCAGCAGCATCTTCTTCCCCCAATGGGTGCCAATCTGGGTCAACAACTGGGTCATCCATCACCTCCTCTTCAATTTCATCTGCACCTTCCTCTGTGTCACCGTGTAAGGTGTTAGAGTATGCGTGAAGGGGCACCTGAGTTTCATCAGGGTCAGATTCTGGCTCAGTAGACAGCGAGGGCAATGTAGTGCTCTGGGCGAATGTACCAGCAGAATCATATAGCAGTGGCTGTGCATCAGTGCACTCCATGTCATATTCATCTTGGACTGGGGAATTCAGGATTTGACTTGATAACCCAGGCATGGTATGTGAAAAGAGCTCCATGGACTAATCTGAAGTGTGGCCTGCCTCATCCTTCACTTTTGGTGGGGTTAAGGACACAAGGAAGGGTGTCGTTCCTGATCAAGAGCCTGCACTGTCGTCTTCCTCATGTTTGAGAAAATGTACCAAAAATACCAGCAGATATATGGTACTGTATGAGGAGCGTACAGCTGTATATGGCGTAGGAGAAATTTTAAATCTCCATATATATTTCAGGAGTCACACACAGACGCTCTCTCAGTATGGATTTGACCGTAATACAAAAAGCAGATATACAGTACTATATCAGAAGCGGACAGCTGTATACGGTGTAGGGGAAAATAGCAATCTCCGTATATATTTCCTTAGTCACACACAGACACTCCCTCGGTATGGATTTGACCATAATACAAAGAGCAGATATACGGTACTGTCTCAGAAGAGTACAGCTGTATATGGTGTTGGGGAAAATTGCAATTTCCGTATATATTTCCGGAGTTACACACAGACGCTGACTCAGTATGGATTTCACCATAATACAAAGAGCAGATATACGGTACTGTCTCAGAAGAGTACAGCTGTATACGGTGTAGGGGAAAATTGCAATCTCCGTATATATTTCCGGAGTCACACACAGATTGTCAGCATGTAGTTGTCCGTGATACCAGCCGGTACACGGTAGTGTGCGAGGAGAGTACAGCTCTATACGGTGTGGGAAAAAATGAATGTTCGGTGAGTGTGCAGAAAAAAAGAATCAAAGTATTAGTGCTGTGTAAAAAGCAGTCTGCACAGCAGTGTACACACAGCAATAAAGCTAGCAGGCAGCCTATTAACCAGCGCTGCTGCAGACAAGAAAATCCTGCCCTGTCACTGACACTAACTGTACAGCACAATTGCTATCAGAACAAGCACAGAAGACCTTCTCTTTCCTGCCTAACTCTCTCCCTACTGATAAACAGCGTCAGCTACCTCTCCCTACTGTTAATATCGGCAGAAGTAAAATGAAGGTCGGTGGTGAGGGCTTTTATAGACACTATGACGCCACCAAAGCAAGCCAATCACTGCAATGCCCTTCTCTAAGATGGTGGTGGACGCTGCCCATGTCATCTCGCTGCCCACAGTGCACGTCCTTGCTCATTGGCTGAATAAAGGCGCCTGCAAGCATTATGGGAAAACCGACTTGGGCCCTCGGGTAAACGACCGTATGGCCAACTGCACACTATGGTTGGGTTTCGGCCAACGAAACTCGACTTTGGCGAAAGTCAGCTATTTTTAAATCTGACCGGCCTGCTTCGCTCAACTCTAGCTATCACTACAGGAAAGGGAAGAAACACCAAATTCTCTATAGTCACGATATCTCTCTATCCATATGTTTCTCTACAGTAGATGGGAATGATAATACACTGGATATTATTATTATTATTATTAATATTTAATATTATAGCACCATTTACTCCATGGCACTTTACGTGTAAGGAGGGGTATACAAAATAAAAAAAAACAAATACAGTAATCTTAAACAATACAAGTCACGACTGGTACAGGAGGAGAGAGGACCCTACCCGTAAAGCCTCACAATCTACAAGGGATGGTTAAGGATACAGTAGGTGAGGGTACAGCTGGTCATGCAGAGGTTTGGTGGATCGGTGGTTACTGCAGGTTGTAGGCTTGTTGGAAGAGGTAGGTCTTCAGGTTCTTTTTGAAGGTTTCCACGGTAGGTGAGAGTCTGATATGTTGGAGTAGAGAGTTCCAGAGTAGGGGGATACGCAGGAGAAATCTTGTATTTGATTGTGGGAAAAGGAGATAAGAGGGGAGTAGAGAAGGAAATTTTCTGAGGAACTGAGGTTGCCTGCAGGTAAGTACTGGGAGACTAGGTCACAGATGAACGGTGGACACAGGTTGTGGATGGCTTTGTATGTCATGGTTAGGGTTTTGAACTAGAGTCTCTGAGGAATGGGGAGCCAGTGAAGAGATTGAAAAGAGAGGCTGGGAAATAGCTGGGAGGATAGGTGGATAAGTCAGGCAGCAGAAAATAGATTGGAGGGGTGCGAGAGTGTTAGTGGGGAGGTCACAGAGCAGAAGGTTGTGTAACAAGGGCGACCAGGGTGGTATTCCTGAACGAGCTCACCCACAAAACACAGTCCGCAGACACCCCGGCCCCTGGCACACAAAACACAGGACTGACACAGCTTCTCCCTACAGGTTACCTACTCTTCCTCTGGCCACAGTAGTCCAGGCAATAAAAGTTCAAGAACAGAGCTGTGGTCCAACTGTCAGGATCCATTTTTGGATCTGTGGCAGATCTGGCTTTTTATATTAAAACTTTTTTCTTTTGGAACATCGGGGGTTAATGTCAGTTTTTCCCCGCTAGCAATCTGGTGTAATTGCACTGCTGCTGAGTCAGCTGATGTAGGTGGTGACCACTCCCATCATCCTTTATAGAGTCACCTGATGCATCAGCTGACTGTTGGTTATACAGGTCCCTTTGGAGACCAACCGAGCTGGACACAGGAGCTTTCTGGTGCCATGGTGCTTCAGCTGAATACTGTGATCTGTTGCCTTACTCTGCTGTGCGGTGCATTGCAGCAGAGAGAGATACGTGTTATATTTTTGTTCCCCATTCCCTGTGGTGTCTGTCTTTCCTTTCCATTGTGTTTTATTAGTGAAGTGGTGTGACTAGTGCTCTCACCTGCCTGCTCTCTACTAGGGATTAGTGTAAGGCTAGAGAGGGTTTTAGGTATCCTGTTTGGCGACGGGGTGAACAATCCCATATAGGGACGATAGGGAGATCAGGGCACATCCTTAGGTGAGTGCAGGAGGTGTCCATTCCCCCATTCCCTATCGCAGGGCCTACCATTGTTAAAGTTTCACTGGTGTTCCTTTGTTTGCTGTTCAGTTTAGTGACCGACCAACCGTTGGGTCGTGTCACGCCAGGACAGTCACTTCGTGACACAACAGGGAATAACTTTTATTATAACGGTGATGAGATAGAGAAAATACAACACTGGCTTCCTGCTCTCTTTACCTGACACTGTCCACGACAGTACACACAATGGCCATGGTAGCTGAGTTCGAGCAATTGTCCACATGCTGGGATCTGGACGCTTATACAGTAGTCCCTTCAGCGGGGGCCCTTCTGTAGTCCTGGGGTCCGTGTTGTGGTCCTCGAGTCCCTAATCCAGGGTAACAGATCTTCTCCCCTCCGGGAATCTGGCAATGCCACTTCTGTCGATATACGTCTACTTTGGGCCAACGTGCCCGGGCTACTGACCGGGAGCAGCAGCTTCCTCACTCCTTTCTGCTGCTGGCCCAGCTCCTAATTTCACCCTCAAATGTCCCTAGATTAACAATAGGAATTAAAGGGGATCTCCCCATATTACACAATACAAGACATAGCATATAGGTGCAACATATGGCAGTACACACATTGCAAACACAAGGAAGGAGTGTGGCTCCGAAACGTGCGTTGGGGTGGGTCAGTGGTCCGTTTTACTCCACCCAAACAGGTATTTTGATATATTGGTATGTCTGGGATAAGATTTTGGTGCAGCTATTAGCATTATTGTTGGTTTGTCATTATGTTCCCAGATATGACGCTATGTTATAACTATGATTTTGTGGTGGGTTGATGGACGGTGATCCCTTTGAGGCGTTTCTTTGCTGACAACACTATGTCTGTCAGATCTCCCATGCATCTTGCACCTGTTCTGTTAATTATGTTAATATTGATTTAATAAAATTTATGTTTTATTGGGTTTGTTGGACTGTTCCTTTATTTTCTTTCACATCACAAATATGTAGTAGGTTTTAAAGCACTAATAGGAGAAATGGACATCATTATTTCACCCTAATGATTCTTCCTGTTATTTTCTGCATTCACATTCAAGACTTATCTCTCAGTGAGTATACGTGTTTTGCAAGCTTGAATACCTATTTTAACATGAAGATCAAAAAATATTGCAATAGTTTATGTACATTAAAAAAATAATATATATATTCAAAAGATTTAGGCAGGTGTGAAAAAATTGCTGAAAAGTTAGGCTGCAACAAAAAAAAATAAAAATGTTGATAAATTATTTTTATCAGTTAACAAACCCTTCAATTCTTCTAGATACACTTGCTGCACAGTGTTTGAAGGAACTCTTTAGGCAATTTTTTTCAAACATCTTGGAGAACTAACCACAAATCTGTAGGATTGTGTAAATTCATCTGTCTCTTTATGTAAAACTGGACCGAGTAAATGATGCTGAGTTCAGAGTCCAGTGGAAGCCAATATCGGTGTCTTGACTGATAAGTCAAAATTTTAAACATTGTGCTTAATTGTACTCACCCTTCAGTGTCTTCAGCATTTTTCTGCAACACTCCACGAGATTTTGGGAGCACAGCTCCTGACTGGCTGGAAGTCAGAAGCTACATCACAAGCTCTCAATAGAAGTCTATGCGATGCAGAGCAAGGCTCTCATAGACTTACATTGATTAGTGAAACACTGGAGCAGCCGGCAGGTCACAAACTGCAGAAGATTGACCGGAGTGGCATAAAAAACAGATGAAAATGCTGGAGGGTGATTATCAGACAGGGTGCAGGGGACTTGGATTTTCAGCACCACTTCAGCAGTGAAATAAAAAAAACACTGGAGTGGTGGTTGAGGCTAAGTGCGCGGATTTGATGCGTTTTTGCCGCGATTTTTCCCTGAACTTTCTAGGTCAATAATATAGCGGAAAAAACGCTAGAATTCAGCAAAATTAATGAACATGTTGCTTCTTTTTTCGCGATGCGTTTATTTTGCAGAAAAAAACGCACCAAGTGCACAAAAATTGCGAAATTCACTCTAAATGATAGGATGCTTAATGTTAGGGTCTGCGGAATGCACCAAATATATGATGTAAAAGGTGCGTTCTCAGCCCGGGGTCCACCGTACAGGCGGAGCCTGCTGCTAGTAAAATGGTGCAAGAAGCGAACTCTGTTATCCCGCAGAGTCGCCAAAATAAACACCGTTAAAGCGCTGTGGCAATATGTGTGAACGCTGTTATTCCACAGAGCCGCTAGAAAGAGTGCCGAAGCGCTATATGGCGATGTGTGCGTACTCACTTAACACCACTGAGTCGCAAAATAAACACGCTAGGGCGCTGTCTAGAGTTGAAAGCGAACCCTGTTACGTCACAGAGCCGCTGAGACAAACTTCTGTGTACTGTCAGGCATCCAGGTACACAGTTGACTGCTAAGCGAACATAGAACGTGATCATGCGCTAATGTACTCGCGGGAGACACCCGCAATCTATGGCGTCTGAATGCCAGACCCTGAATACGGCAATCAAACTCCTCACCGGTTATGCCGGCATTCTAGGGCATCTAGGACACCGACCCTGACCAGCTAGCATACCAAACTCCTCACCGATTAAGTCGGTATTCTAGGGGCTTATTTCAACCGGGCCCTAACCACACACACGCATGACCACACTGGCGCAAAGCATATGACGATTGATACTAGCGCATGGCAGCCCAGCCATGCTACCCTTTTATAGTAACAGCTACAGGACCTGCCAGAAACAAGGACCAATGAAACTTGTTCCAGAACACCAGTAGTCACAGGACCTTCCTGGTGGACCAATAGGAGCTGCTGCAGTACCTGAGCATGTGACCCTGATCTCCAATGAGAGATCTCACTCTGGGCATGCTCAGAAGGGGAAAACAAGGACTTTGTCCTAAAGACGTCTGCTCGCCGCTAACCAGTACTGGCCACAATAGCAGAGCCTGGAGGAGCAGCAGTAATCCTCTACACACTGTTAGACTGGGCGAGACGTCTAAGCTGAACAGGCTCCACTGCGGATGGAGACGAATGGGGGACCGCAGCGGGACTGGATCGAGACTCCCCTTGTGCAGCAGTGGGAACTTGAACCCTAACATTATCCCCCCTCCTAGGGCCTCGCTGCGCTCAAAGGCAGCGATGAGCTGTGGAGCGTGAACATGCTCAGCAGGCTCCCAGGAACTATCCTCAGGCCCATAACCCCTCCAATCCACCAAATAAAATTTTTTGCCTCGTACCACCTTGCACCCAACAATGGCATTCACCTCATGATCATCGGTAGATGAACCCGACGTCCCGGCAGATGACTCGGAAAACCAGGAAATGGCCACGGGTTTCAGGAGGGACACGTGAAAGGTGTAAGTGATACCAAGGCTAGGCGGAAGGGCTAGGCGGTAAACCACCGGGTTCACCTGCTCAAGAACTTTAAAGGGACCCAAAAAGCGAGGTGCCAACTTGGTGGACTCTACACGTAGCCTGATGTTTCGGGCAGAGAGCCACACTAGGTCACCCGGCGCAAATATAGGAGCGGGGCGCCGATGGGTATCGGCCGAAGACCTCATCCTCTCTTTGGAGGCCTGAATGGCATCCTGGGTGCGGTCCCAAATGTCCCGTGCCTCCACAGCCCAGTCTGCCACCCTGGAATCGGCGGAAGACACGGGTATGGGCACTGGTACCCGCGGATGCTGACCGTAGTTCAGGAGGAATGGGGTCTGTCCGGTGGAGTCAGCCACAGCATTATTTAGAGCGAACTCAGACCACGGTAGCAAGGATGCCCAGTCATCCTGCCTGGCAGAGACAAAATGTCGCAAGTATGTGACCAAGGTCTGGTTGGCCCTCTCTACCAACCCATTCGTCTCGGATGGTATGCAGAGGAGAGATTCAACTCAATGCTGAGTAAACGACACAGCTCTCTCCAGAACCAAGACGCAAACTGGGGACCTCGATCACTGACAATTTTGTCTGGCATACCGTGTAGGCGGAAAATATGCCTAATGAATAATGCTGCCAAGGCCCGTGCAGAACCGTGGTAATGGCACCAAGTGCACCATTTTGGAGAAGTGGTCGGTTATCACCCAGATGATGGTGCAGCCCCGAGACTTGGGTAAGCCCACCACAAAATCCATCCCGACCATCTCCCAGGGCCTGTCTGCCACCGGTAAAGGAAAGAGTAACCCAGCTGGCCGTTGTCAAGGGGACTTATTCTTGGCGCAGGAGACGCATGCCTAAACGTATTCCCTGACGTCACGAACCATATGTGGCCATCAGTATGTCCTCGCCAGCAACTCAGATGTCCTCTTTGCCCCAAAATGTCCACCCACCCTGGACGAGTGTGCCCAAGAGAGTACCTCCGGTCGCAAATTGATGGGCACAAAAGTCTTGCACGGAGGGACAGACTCAAGCGAAACCGGGGCCACAGTTCTTAGGCTCTCTGTGGGGACAATCAGCCGAGGCTCCTCCTCCACCTCCTCAGAGGACACCACGGAGTGAGACAGAGCATCAGCACGAATGTTCTTCTCCCCTGAGAGAAAATGGAGGTTAAAATGGAACCTGGAGAAGAACAGGGACCATCTGGCCTGACGGGAATTTAGCCGCTGGGCGGTCTGTAAATAGACCAAATTTTTGTGGTCAGTGAACACTTGGAAGGGAAAGCGAGCCCCCTCCAGGAGATGTCTCCACTCGGAAAAGGCCAACTTCATGGCTAGCAACTCCCTATCCAGAATGGAATAATTCCTCTCCGCTGGTGTGAAGGTCTTGGAGAAGAAGAAGCAGGGATGTTTACGATCTTGAGAATCCTTTTGAAAAAGGACTGCTCCAGCACCAACGGACGAGGCATCTACCTCCAATATAAAAGGCTTATCAACCTCGTGACTATGTAGGATATTAGCGCTAGCAAAATGGAACTTGATTGAAGTAAAGGCCTTGGAGACCTCCTCTGACTGCAATTTGGGATTGGCTCCTTTCTTGGTGAGGGCTACCATGGGAGCAACCAAAGTAGAGAAGTGGGGAATGAATTGGCGATAGTAAATAATGAACCCCATAAAGCGCTGCACCGCTTTAAGAGAGTGGGGTTCTTGCCAATCCATTACAGCCTGTAGTTTGGCAGGATCCATTGCCAATCCCTGAGTGGAGATGATGTAGCCCAGGAATGGCAAAGACTCCTGCTCAAACACACACTTCTCCAACTTCGCATATAAGGAATTTGCCCGCAAGAGGTCGAAGACCCTGCAAACATCTCTCCGGTGGGTGTCCATATCTGGAGAAAAGATGAGAATGTCATCCAGATAGACTACCACAGAGGTGGCAAGCATGTTCCGGAAGATGTCATTTACGAAATCTTGGAAGACGGCAGGAGCATTACAGAGCCCGGAGGTCATCACAAGATATTCGTAATGTCCATCTCTGGTATTGAACGCCACCTTCCATTCGTCCCCCTCACGGATGCGGATCAGGTTATAGGCACCACGAACATCCAGCTTAGTAAATACCCTTGCTCCCCGGAGCCTATCAAAGAGCTCAGATATTAGGGGCAAAGGATATTTGTTCTTAACGGTAATGGCGTTAAGACCCCTATAGTCTATACACAGTCGTAATTCTCCATTCTCCTTCTGCGCGAAGAAAAATCCTGCCCCTGCTGGTGACACTGACTTCCTAATAAACCCTCTTGCCAGATTTTCCTGGATGTATTGTGACATGGCCTCCGTCTCAGGAAGAGAGAGAGGATACACTCTTCCCCGAGGGGGCTCCGTTCCAGGCAAGAGGTCTATAGGACAGTCATAGGGGCGATGAGACGAAAGAGTCTCCGCTGCCTTTTTGGAGAATACGTCCGCGTATGACCGATAAACCTTGGGAAGAGAATCAAGATCTATGGGTATCTCCGTTGTGGAAACCTGAACGTCCTCTCTGAGACATCTGTCTCTGCAATGATCACCCCAACCCAGTATTCTCCCAGAGGACCACTCAATATGGGGAGAGTGGTGGCGAAGCCAGGGTAATCCCAACAAAACCTCATCTATTCCCTCAGGAATAACAAAAAGGGATATATTCTCCTGATGTGAAGGAGACATAGACAGAGGTAGAGAGACAGTCTGGTGGGTGATTTGTGAGGGCAGGATTGCTCCATTCAACACTCTCACCGATATTGGCTCGGCGAGCGTCACCAGCGGTATGGAATGGCGAGAGGCAAAGGAGGAGGACATAAAATTCCCCTCTGCCCCAGAGTCCACACAAAGCTTGGCGGGAAGAGTAGATGATCCTAGAGAGATTAACCCTTTAAGGAGCACTTTTGGAGCAAAATCCGTCGCGTCTAATGACCCTGCACCTATGGTCACAGAACATGACCATTTACTCATTCGCTGGGGACATCGGTTGGCATAATGTCCTGGCTGCTGACACACTCTTCAGACCACGGATACTCCAGTGGTCCGAGACTTAGATCCCTCTCGAGTAGTCTCCATGGTCTCTGGGGAGTCGGACGCCCAAACGGGAAATTCCAGAGGTTTGGCAAAGGTGGGTGCCAGCCGAAACTTCTGCCTACACTGGGTCCGCTCTAACCTCCGCTCGTGAAAACGGAGGTCGATGCGGGTAGATATAGAAGTAAGTTTCTCCAGTGTGGCAGGAATCTCCCTGGTAGCCAAAGCGTCCTATACATGGTCTGCCAGTCCTCTCCAGAACACTGGAATAAGAACTTTATCTGGCCACTCTAATTCAGAGGCCAAAGTCCGAAATTGGACTGAGAACTGGCTGACCATGGACAAGCCCTGTGTAAGGTTCTATGTATATATTCCTGAAACTCAGTTTGTTCGTCAGCCATTTTACTTTCTGTCTTGCTGCAGCTATCTTGCCCTCAGTCAAAATGGAGTTTCCAGCTTGCATGTTCCCGCCCTGATTCTCTCCTTTGCTTCTTAAGCAGCCACAGCTGAGCAATCAGTGCTTCAGAATCTAGCCTGCAGTGAACCTGTGACTTGACTCCTGTAAGCCTTGGACCTTGTACTCCAGCTATTCCTACTGAGGAACTCTGAAGCACTTGTGGACTCTGAACCCTGCTCTTTGAAAGACCCACGTTTGCATGGACTTACGGTAACAGAGAAGAAGATCCTGAATCTGTATTGGAGAGTGATTGCTGAGCTTGGATTACTCTGGCCTGCTGTGTCTCCTGTTTCTGTGTCTGCAAACTGTGTGACTATTTCTGCCAACTTGTATGAAGTAATACAGGACTTTTCTATATCAAACCTGTGACTCCTGTGTTTTCATCGCACCCAAGCACAAGACGCTATATGAACTGTACTACATACATTACAAGATTCTGAAGCCAAAACGTTAGTGTCTGCTGGGTCTGGAAGGCTGTGTCTGCTGTACTGTGGATATCAGACGTCCGGTTGTACTTTCTGTGATGACAGTGGTTGTGACTTCTCACAACCATTCCAGCAATCCTGTCTTAAAAGATCTGGAAAATGGAGGCCCGCATAAAGGAACTTTGCGGAGTGACTGATAATATCCTTGCAGATTTGCAGAATATAAAGACCCGTTTTACAAATCTACAGGACCTCAATAATCACAATTTGCAAGTGGTTGGACAGACTACCCAGGATTTGCGAGCCAGGATTGAGGTTCTAGAGGGGCCAGTCCAGGCTCCTGCCGTAGCCCCGAGTGCTGGGATTCCCAAGTTGCCCCCTTTTCGTTTTGGCGGTGAACGTGAGAAATTCAGGGGATTTATTAATCAATGCAATCTTTTTTTTTCTGCACATGCTTCACAATTTCCCACTGAACGATCTAAGGTGCTTACTATAATTATGTTGCTTACCAACAAGGCTTTAATGTGGGCAAACCCTCTGATTGAGACTGAGGATGATTGTTTGAATCACCTTGATGATTTTATTTCAGCCATGGGGCAGGTGTTTGATGACCCCAATCGAGGTGCAACAGCTGAAGCAGCCATGTTAGCTTTGTGCCAAGGTAAGCACTCGGTAGCTGAATATGCCTTGGATTTCAGGAGATGGGCCCTTGATACCACCTGGGACAGTTCCGCCAAAAAATCTATTTTTCGAAAGGGGTTATCTCCACTGATTAAGGATGAACTTGCTCGTGCCGACCCTCCCACTGCGTTAGGTGACTTT